>JAUBOD010000163.1:2422522-2439746 GCA_032353885.1 Nothura maculosa
CTGCCAAACTAAGTGGATGCTGTTTAATTGGAAATTGGTTTAATATGAGAAGGGACGTACATTTCACAATAATTGAGCTTTAGAAAGAGTTGAATACTGATTCTTTCTCCATGAAAAGGAAGAAATAACCCAGACCTTTTACTATGAAAAGTCAGGGAAATATTCTTGAAGGGAGAAGAGGACTTCATACAATATGGACATCTCATGAGAAAGTGACTTTTCAAGCAGAATGAAGCAGGTGAAGAGGCTTCATGTCACTTCAGACACCGAATGCCTCGTCTCAGAACACACAGGGTTGTAAAGCACAAAACGAAGATAAAAAAGAAAAGAAAAAGAAAACAAAAGCAATCAGAGCTGCACAAGCTGCTGGTGCCAATGTGGCCAGGATTGTCAGGCTTCAAATGGATCAGTGTAAGCAAAGTACTGACGTGCAACGTATGCTGCTGTGGGGCACGGGCTAGAAGTTAGGGCAACAAAGGCCATTGGGTTCTGTAGCCAGACTCCTATCTGCACCCAGAACATCCACAGATCTTCTCGGTTCCCTTCTCCTAACTCTTTGAATAAACAGACTCTTCAGCCACTCTTCATCATCTGGACTGTCAGCCTTTTAAAAGGGATGGGAGAATTTGTCTTGGCATATGTTGATACAATTGATATTTCTGGCCAGTCTCAGGAAAAGCATGAGCTTAATGTAGACTAAGTGTTCAAGTGCAGGGCTCACTTAATAGATAAAGGAGCATAAAACAACAATGATAGAAAATGGGAACGGAAAATAGATGCACACTATGTTACAGAATTACAAACCCTAGCGTTTCCTGCAGATCTACCCAAAACTGTGTATTAATATATTATCTCCTTAACCATATATGCTCAACGACAAATCAAAGTGCTTTTTTTGAATGTGAAAATAGGAGGAGATACTCTAAATAGGGATGAAGACCTACAAGCAATAATCCTGCTCTGCTTTTTTCTCTGCTAGAAAGAAGGCAGCAAAGGAGAGAACCGAGGAATAGAGGAAATCACTCTGCAACTTTATCATGAATATCCTAAAGCTCCTTTGTTGTTGGCCTACCTGTCTACATGGGGCTATATAAAAAAAAAAGGTTGCAATGAGAAGGAAAGAGGCAGTAGACAAGTCATTTCTGTATGAATCTCTAAGGAACACCAAAGGAATTACTTACCAGGAAATACTCAGCCTATCACCATCTATTTGTACCAGAACTGAGACAATATCTTAATAATAATTCTTTAAAAAAATAACAACAAAAACACTATAGACCAAAAGAAAACAGAATTATGTGGGGAAAAGCTATCAACCACTGAGGCAACATCTGCCAGATGTAGGTGACCATATCTGAGGTAGGTGAAATTCACCAGTCTTTACAATAAAAACCAAAGTTTAGTAAGAATCTCTTTTTTGTTGTTGTTGTTAGATATCTATAGCTATAAATGATAATTTGCTGCAAACTGATGGCACATTGACAGACTGGATCATAGGTTTCTAAGCAAAGAGGATGTGCGGAGTTAAACTACACAGGGATGACCATGAGCCCCCCTGGGAAGTGGGAAGATTGCTGCTCGGAGCTCCAGTCCCAGCCCGGACCATAGGATCACAGGCGAGACAGGATCCAAGCCTGTCACCTGCAAGCTGAACTCCCAATGGAATAAAGGCTTGGTCTATTATTATGATATGCATCACGCATCAAGCAAATGTTCCAGATATGACCTGTGCACTTTGGAAGCTTTGGCACAGCTGACATATCACAGTCATTCCATAACATCTTCTATAGATTGGATTTCTAGCACAATCCTGTGTTTTCTTAACTTTCTGAAACCTTTATGTTTTGGGCTAGTGCCCATTCTAGGGAGCAGTACTGTCAAAAAAGAAAAGCAGAACAGTTGTGAAAACCTCGTTTTCCCTACAACAAAAAATAATTAAAAAAAATCATCCCAGAGCTGTGTAAAATGATCATATTTTTAAATGTGGTATTTGGAGTTAAATGAGAACTGTTTGTGATATGTTGGTTTGAACAATAGATTTGTTTTTGGAGTTTTTTTTCCCTAATGTGACTTTTGAAAATTTACATGCCAAGCATATGAAATGCTGGTACGACTACCAGGCTAGGTTGGTAGACTAGACTGGTTGGTCATCTAGCCTGGTAGACTAGACTACCAGAGTCTAAAATGGGAAGGTCCTCAGACTCACCTAGAAAAACAGAGCCTGGGTAGCTCATGCACTGGTCTCGATTTGTACAGGGAACTTTAAAATGCCACAGGGCAAACTACCTTTATCTCAATTAAGTGTGAATGCTGGATAAATAGATTCATGGACAGACAGACAGAATGATCCCACCCACCCCTGCTCCTTTTAATAATGCCTGACATAATCCAAGCATGTATTTAGGCTTGGAGGAGGCCCTAAGTTCAGCATGCACACTGATACCTCTGTTATTTGTAACCATCACAGATTTCAGGCATCTCTTGGAAGCTAACAAGTCTCAGGGAGTACATAAAATCAACTCACTAAATGCTCATATCCATATGGGGACATATGTACACACACACCCATGCATGTAAACATCTACATATCTATGTGTATATATACATACACACATCTAGCAGTCACAGTCTACCTGTCTCATACATATAATCTTCATAAAAGTGTTTCCTGTGCATGAGCCACATATCCCTAAAGTGTGCAAAAAGCTTCTGAAGGAAATGAGTTGTGAAGTAAACCAGTCTTGCTGTGCAGGGGTTTCCATATTATTTGGCAGCATGTGCAGGTCTTCAAATCAAAAAAAAATTTCAAAAAATATTCCAGTTTAGTCAAAGAGCCCCAACATCTTAGGTTTTAAATAAAGCATTGCTAAGAGCTTCTTTGATAGGATTTGGTGTAATGGGCACTGATGCCTAGCTACAGGATACTCCAAAGTATGGACTGCACAGAAAGCAGAGCATGTTTGCTGAATATTTATACTCACAAAAATGGTAACATCCCCTCTAGTATCGAGAAACTGGTTAATCATGACAAGATAAATCAATCAAATGTCTGCAGATCTGAGTCACCGGGAGCAGCTGGTGTTTAGCAGCCTATGTGTTAGATACCAAGGAAACCTTTAAAAACAGGAAATATCAAACGCAACTCAAGAGAGTAGAACTGTTGTGAATTTGTTCTTTTCGGATTCATGCAATGATTTGCAGATGTCTTCCAAAACCTATGGCCAAGTTATAAGAAGCTTGATAAGCTCAGTCCCTAAATGAAGCTGACCTACTAGTCACTAATAGCAAATCCAAGCTAAAATTTTGGAGTTTTTTTTTCTGTCAGATAAGATGAATGAGTTTTCTAACATGTTTCGAATTATTTTGTTCTTAAAGAAACTGGCATCCCCAAATCTTTTGCTTTAAGAAGCAGTAAAGCATCTGCTATTATTTTTGTAGTTTCACTAACTCATTACATTAAAGCATGTCAGCCAAATTCAGACTTCTAGCCAAAATCTCCTCTGCTACATTGATGTAAATCTGAAATAGTTGACCTGCTTTCAGGGAAAATTTAAACGGCTTTAACTGAGTTCAGAAGTTGGCCTCTAGGATCAGCAAGCACAACTCCTCATTAACCCAGGGCAATACCAGGCTGTTGGAAAGGTTAAGCAATTTACTCTTATCATGTTTTCAGGAAGTGTCCAATAATGTCAAACACCTCAAAGGGCATTGCCATACACTGCCTCCAACAGCAGATTCCCCATTGGCACGGAACAGAACTGCTAATACTGAAAGCAAGGAGTTGAGTAGGCAAATTCATACACTCCAAAGGATAGTGTTCTTTTTACAGAGGTTAATGATGAAATTCCTGCATTAGGAGAAGGAATCGGTGTGTTACGCATTTCTAGTGTTAAGCATTGGGAGCAGAACTTCCCTCTAGGAATGCAATTTAGTTATTATACTTTCAGCTGGACAAAATGTAAAAAATAATTTTTCTGGTCTATTTTAATGATAGGCATGTGTACACACAAAAAAATCCTGCAAATTGTTATATCTTTTTTTCCCTGCCCCTCTCTTAACAGTAAACTTAAAAAAAAATCTGAATTTTGAAATTAATGCCTATGTAGGAGAACAACAAACTAAATGATTTAATTTATAAATGAATTAATGCTGACCTAAATCAAGGTTTATTTTAACATTTCAGAAAACAGTTGACTATCATAGAGCTGACTGCAGCACTACCACCTACATATATATTGCTGTTACAAAACCTTTAGTCTATGGAGAACATAACATTTTTCCTCTCTGGAGTAAGCTCTTCCTACAGATCCAGTGGTATACTGGCTGCTTGATGTGAAATTTTAAGTGATTATGAAGTCTTGTAACTGGTCAATAAGAGAGGGATCAAGGAATTTCGGAAGTGAATCCATCATCTGTGGGTATAGAGGTATAAAGACAATTCTCTAAACAGTACTGGGCTCTAAATTAATGATTTCACTTAAAGAGGGGGACCTAGACACTGCCATGGGCAGCCGAGTCACTGCAATGCCCAGAGAAGCTCTGAAAAAAGCAAAAGAAAGGTAAGAGGGCACAAAAAGGCAGGGAATGGAAATGTCACCGTATAACTGATGCCATTATTTACAGCAGTAGTTCATGCCCCTCAGCAAATACAGTCAGTACCACTATCTTAGTCCAGGTATTGCAAAACTGGAATTAATGGAAATGTAAAGAGACATGAATAAAGATATCATATAAAGAGAATTTAAAATTTTGGAGTTGTGTACTTCAAAGAGAAAACCAATTAGAAGGCATCATTAGAAAATGCTAGTGGTCTAGAGAAAAAGAAAATAAACTTTGTTTAAATTGTACAAGAATAAGCAGGCAATCAGTAAAAGACATTAGCTGTGAGACTTTACTGAACTTTCTCTATACTTTTGTGTATAACTAGTCTGTGGAGATCCCTGAAGCTAAAAATTCAGAAAGATTCAGATAGGAAAAGTCAAAACAAATGGAAGATTTGTCTCTATTATAGAAATACTTTCAATCATTACAGAAATACATTAAAGCACAAATGCCTCATTGATACTACAAAGAACATGGTACAAGTTTTGAATCAAAATGTGCTGAAGTCAATAGAATATTTTTCCATTTGTCTTGAACTCAGATGAGCCTATTGTTATGAATTCCCATGATTTGTGAGAGGGGATATAAATCACAACTTTAAAAGAATACAAATGTAGTTTCTGCATTATTATTATTTCAAAAGTGCTTGTCCTGCTTTCTCCCTTGGGATAGATAATGGAAATGGTATAAAAAGCAACATAATGAAAATGAAATTTGGAAATAAAATTTACCAGAAAGAGAAGTAATATCAAATAACAGCAGTCCCCAAATTGAATACAGTTATGGAAAGTTGCCATCTGAAGAGTTGACTTGTTCACATCCATTACTCAGAAATCACTTCTAAGATGGCAGATGCCTAAATGTGTGATACTTAGTACTTCATAGAAATATACAGTAGATGCAGACACATGTAAGAAGCATTACAGCTGTTTAAACAATCTGTTTTGCACAGAAAAGCTTTTGATCTTTTGGCTGGTAGTTTTGATGAAATATGGGGAAAGAACTTAAATGTAATAACACCATTACTGGAAATGGTACTTAGAGGTACCTGAAACAAAAACAGATTGGTAAAATTAACACTCACACGGAAAGACTGAAATACAAAATAAAATAAATGCAATTGTACAACTCAGTTCATAAAGTGATAGAGACTGGACCAAAACCTTATTATTTCAAATACTAGTGGCATTGTCTCCTGGTGAGATGGAGGTGGGAAAACTGCTTCCATGAGAATTGGAATCTATTTGTGCCTTAGCAACTAATAGCAAAATCAATGTTTCTTTGTATTTGTAGCAAGCAACATGCAGATCTCTACTACTGATCAGCTGGGAATGCAACGGGAGAGAAAGCCAGCAGGTACAGCAACTCAGCTAACAGCACAAGCACCAGGAAAGGAAAGAAAATGGAAAGAAGCGAAGAACACAACAACACAGACAAAAGACATAAACAACAGAAATTAAGGTATAATCTATGCGAGAGGTAAGGTTTCATTTTAAATTCTGTTTCTAAAGCCAATGATAAATTTCCATGGCTCACTGACCTTGTACTCATGCTGCCCATAGGCCTGAATTTCCTTCACCATGCTTTAAAGGGTCACAAAAGTTTTCTTAACAAAACTTTGCTCTAACACTTTTGCCACTTTTCTATCAATCTTTGAACCTTTTTATGCAACACGGATTCTCCCTCAAGATCTTTTATAAGTTACTGCTGGGAGAAGAGATTTAACTACAGGGAACTGCCCTTGAGCTGGGGCTAGGATGAGGTGCACACTTTGTGCTGCCCCGCAGCTCATCCCGGCGTGTGGACCAGCCTCTGCTAAGTATTGGGATGTTTTTGGTGTTCTGACAATGTATGGGCAACGGCTGTCACTGTAGAAAGGAAAATTCCAGAATACCCACCTCTGGCAGGCCCCGAGCAACAGCATGGAAAAGGAGCTGTGTTCTCCCTGATTCTTCTCCCCAGCCTCGCTGCTGCCCAGAGGGGAAGAGGCTGCTGCGATCCTTGCAGAGCATGGGCTGCAGACCGGGCTCCTCACTCATGAAACACCTGAAAAGGAGGATCCCACAGGTGGGAGAGGAAAGAGAAGGCCTCAGATTTTTGGGGCATCTCTTAGGCCTCCAAATCCCTCTTGAGCTCCTGCACCAAAACATTACTGACTCCAGCAAAACCACAACGCAAGGTTCCACAGCCCCCCACCAAAACAGTGTTAGAACCCACTACCTGCTTCCCTCCCCACTTTCCTTTACCTGCTCCAAAATTTCTCAGACACCCCTGCAAGACTGAGTCATTATCCTGCTGAGAAACTTGGAGGCAGTTCTGGGCCTAGGTCCAGCCGCAGCACAGCTGCCTTCACAAGACGCTGAACCTGAACCATCGTTGAGCTCGGCCAGACGTGAGCCACAGGGGTATCTCCACACACGGATCCCCTGTACTCCTGCTTGTCAGACAATTTATTAGTCCTGGCAGAGTGCCAGGCCGTGGCAGACCCATGGGTCTGGAGTTGCTAAGCTTCCAGGTATGCGAGCACCTCATGCCTGTATTTTCCAGGTTAAATTGAATTTGCCAAAGGGGTGACTAATCTTGAGCTATTTTTCATTCTGCGTAAACAAGTTAATTTACCTTAGTACCTAACAGTATTCTCTCCATGAATAGGTTGCAGTATAGAATTCAGGGGTTATCTCAGAGCAGTTTTGTGTCAGTGATTCAGCCTGGTGCATTGTGTCTGGTCCAGCCATTCTTTTGATGAAGCTGCTTAGCTTAGCTGTCATCTCCACTCCAACCTGCTGTAAGTACGTGAGCAGTTCAGCTGTTCTCTAATCACACAGTGGTAGGCAGGAGACTTGCAAAGTGCTCTGGGCAAGAGTAGAGATCTCCTGCGTCAACCTTGGGATCATAAGCTAGGCCTCCACTTTCTCTTTAGAAGCTAAGTCCCTCAAAAGAGGAGTCTGGTGCAGGTAAAATGTCTTGTACAGATATTGCATAGGGAACTCCTCCATAATGGGTCTCTCCTCATCCTCAACGCTTTTATTCAATATTTATATCAGCCTTTGCTTTCCAGATCTAAGGAAGAACAGTACAGCTATAGCTGAGAGTTGTCAACATATTCTCAGAGGTGTTAGTAGAAAAGATGTTATTAAACTCAGAGGACAAACACAAAAGACTTTATATCTTCCAACAGCTAGACCAGAAAAGGACAAACTCAAAATATAATATAAATTACCAATTTCTATGGTATGTCACAGGAAGAATTATTAAGAAGCATGGAAGCATGCACAGGAAAAACCCTAGAAACTATTTAGTTGATTTTACTGAGTAGGTTTAATTAGGCTTCCCTAGGGTTTCACTGTGGAATCAGAGATTTGGCTTTACTTCGAGCACGAGGGACTGAAAAGATATATTTTTGGAAAGGAGATAGTGAAGCAACCTCTAAACCTGGAGAGAATGAAAATATGCTAGATAAAATTATTCTTGTTTTTCAATTGCTCCTACAGTCTTGAATCTTACTGTTATCATTTCTAGAGGTTTGCTATCAAAAGCACACAGATGAAAGCAATTAGCCTTGCTGTCATAGAAAGAGAATTCCTTCCTCTCAACAGGGAAAGTATTTTAGTAAGATTAAATAATCACAATGGTAAAGCTTGCAATCAATTTACTCTAGAATAAAGTGACCTTACTGCCATGTGTTTAGAAATATGTTGCAATTTATTGGTACCTTAAAAAAAAAGAACACCACTAACTTGTAGAAACTCTCAGAAAAATTTGTATACAGAAAGGGGGAGGAAGCATTGGAAGAGGCTTCCCAGGGAAGTGATGGAGTCACTGTCCCTGGCAGCGCTAAAGAAAAGTGTAGATGAGGCCCTTGGGGACATAGCTTAACAGACATAGTGGGGATGGGTTTAGAGTTGGACTCAAAGACCTTAAACGTCTTTTCCAACCATAATGATTCTATTTCAGCTCCCCTATCAATATCAGTTGAGATAAAGAAAGGGAAAAGACACAGGAGCCCTTCTTTGCTGAGCTTGAGCTGAATTTGAAGGTTTCATTGTGAATCTCCAGACATCTTTTTGAAGAAGATACACCAGCCTTTTCAGCCAACTCATTTTTTCTCTCACTTCTACTTGTTTACATTGAAATAAGTGTGATTGGTCATGCTTTCCAACGGAAAATTATGTATATATATATATATATATATAAATTCAGCCAACTTTTCTAACTTGGAGTTTACTAAGCTTTACTAAGGTTTTTACTAAAAAAAAGTTTTAAACCAAAAAGAGGAAATGCTACTAGTAGAAAATGTACTGGTACTGGAACCAGTCTCTCAAAGCGACAGTTGTGACATCCTTGTATTTGGTGTTAGAAACCAGATATCACTTTTCAATAGCACTAAGCTGTCTTTTGAATCTTAAAAGGGAGCATATTTTAAGTTAATTAAACAGTGGGTACTTGAAACGTGGATGAACATCATTAAATAGAAATATCATTCAGTAAAATGGTAAGGTCTACAAGAAGCAAGGACTTGACATGAGCATAGTAGACTTGACAAAAATGCTTTTCCTTCTGGAAAGTAGGAATAAAGACAAAAATAAAGAGGTAAGTGGAGGAATGCACTTTGCTTACTCTCTCTAGGAGTACTTTCATTTACCTTTGTTGCAGCTCTTGAAGAATTCTGGCATTTTCTTATTTTCTTATTCAGCAGTCATGAGGAAAGGTCTATTTTCTTTTCAACTCAAAGTCATTCCTTCTCTGATTGCCCGCTAGCTGCCACGTGCAGCCACAGAGCAGCAGCACAGGCTTTCTTGACAACTCTGTCTCAAAACTCTTCTGTAGCAGTGACTTCCAGAAGAAAAAAGCAGCATAATTCTACTCTTCTATCTTTGTGGAGACCTGTAAAAATAGCAATTATGGATAGAACATCTGTTGATTGAGAATTGGAATTACAGAAGTATATGATATGTGATCCACACACACAGGATCATTTTATTCCAGGGATTAATTCTAATTTAAACGTGGCTCCAAGGGCACATATGAACTGAGGATCTAAAGATGAAAATCTCTAGAGCTTATGACAATGATGCACCATTTTCAATGATGCTGAATAAGTAACCAACGTTAAATTGGAGATGTCTCTAGATTCTGGAGGAAGGACCATCCCTGTTTTGAACATGTGCAAAATGCAGATAATAGCAATACACAATTCATCCTCTGTTGTGTTTCTGAGCTTAAAAGCTTTTCAGAATAATTCTTTCTGTATTCAATAGAAATGAAGGAATCATAATTCCTCCTAGGAAAGTGGCAAGAATCTCATTATATTAGTGGGTTCTTTTTTTTGTTAAATACATGCTACTGTCATATTTTATTTTGTTATTAGTAGATCCAAAGGTTATTCTGAAAGAATAAATGAAAACACTTGCAACAAAATCATTTTTTAAACTAACAAGGAAAGATTTATTCTCATTTACTAATGAACATGGTCATAAAAAAGACTTAATATATTTTTTCCTTACTGATCTTGCTTTACAGCCGAAATGATGTAACAAAAATATTATCTCTTCATACTACAATCCTTCCTTTTCACATAGTTTTCAGTCCAGTCTTTGAGTTTCCAGCAGTCTTCCTCTAGGCAACATCTGTCAAGACTATATGTTACTATAATTCTACATAAAATCAAAGTTAGTGATAAAATGGAAAGTGAATGGGGAGGGAGGAGGAAGGAACAAGAGCAGCTCAAGCCTGCTAAACTGGTGATTTATTAGCATATAAGGCTGAGAATTTTCTTTTAAAAATATGTTTCACAAGGTCTGTTTTTGATAATTTTGCCTAGAAAGGAGATTTGACATATAGGGATACATTTTCAAAGCATTGCACAAAGTTTTAACAACATGATTCCCGTTGGCATTAATGAGTCACATGGCTGAAATCCTGCACAGTGCTTTGAAAATACACCCTACCTGCTCTGGGGAAAGTGGAGCACTTGCCTCCTTAATAAACTTTGGAGAGCAAGTCAGGATTACAAATACAGGCTCATATTTTCAGCAGCAGGAGAAGGCTTCCTCCTACATGGTGGGAAGATCACCAGAGCATTGAGGAGCTGTGGGCACCCGGAGCTACTGCAGTGACAATCCTGCTCTTCTGTGATCAGGAGTGGCTGCGGACTGGGACATGAACGTAGACCAACAGCAGCTGCCATAATTGGAAACAGCTTCCAAACTGGTTTTAATTATGATGAGATTTGGCTTGGCATCTACTCTACCCAGAGTGAGGATTGCCCAGCCCTCTGTCTTGAGCTCTGCTCTCACTGTTGGAATACAAGACCTTCAGATATGTCAACAGGCTCAGGAATTGTGACTTTTCTTCTTATAGGGAAAGGCTTATCTGAGTAAATGGTGCTACAAAAAGAAGTAAACTTCCCATCTTCAAGAAAGTTTGAAGGGAACTGTGTTACCTTTATTACATCAGTGGCTGATCTACCACTTCATACAATTCCACCTCTCTAATGTCCTTATCCATCATAACAACAATATTTCATTTCCTTGTCACTTTAACAGGTTAGACCTAGACAATCCATAGGCACTACAGAAAAGAGTGGCTTCTGCTAAGCTTGAAAAATTTTGGTCATGCAAAACTGTAAATACATCAACATAGGTCAGAAGATGATACACTTAACAGCAAGATAAAAATGATGCAGATTTCGGCTAAACTCCTTGGGCAAAGTACAGAGCAAAGGAGAATGACATTTTGGTGAGCTTCCTGCAAAGAGATGTTATTGTCTCTTCACAGGACCTTTCAGCTACAGTAGCAGGATTACTTCCTATGAAAAGAATAGGATGGTTGTAGGCAAAAAGAAATATATAAAATGAAGGTTTGGATTTTGCTGTATCCTCTTTCCAATGGATGGGTGACCAGTGTTGTTCACTAGAAGCCTATTTTCTTTAGAAAAGAAAATCATTATTAAGTTAGCACAATAAGTGATAGCAAATGGAGATTGCGGAAGGAGTAGGCAACACAGATGCCACCTTTCTGTATGTGAACAATAAAAGTTATCTTTTTGTAATAACAATGTTAATATAGTTATGTTGTGTGTTGATACACATATAGCTGAGAAAAAAAATGCTGCATTTGTCTTCCTAAATGCACACGAAGCAAAGCAGAAGTAATTAATCAGTAGTCAAACACACAATGGACTTGGGAGGATTTAGCAAGTTACTTCCCATGGCAGAACTTGCCTGCACATATGCATGGTCCTAGCCCACTGCCTACGCAGCGCAATTTGGAGCAATGTATGAAATTTCTTTTTTACCTGTTAATTATTGCCTTTCAGCTGAGATTACTGCCTCCTGTGCTGAGACAATGAAGAGAGAAACAGGATAACTTGGGCTATGGGTGAGTAAGACCATCAACGTCCTATAAATTCTGTTTCTGCCTTGCAGATGAGTTTTGTCTCAGGTAACAGCTTGAAGATTTATCTCTTTAGGTAAAATAACAACTTTATAGCTGTACTATATTTAAGGATGATACGATAAAGATATATTTAATAAATGCCTGTTTTGAAGAAAAGGACTCTGGGGATAAAATTTGTCTGACAAAACGTGGAGGGGGAAGTTTTCCTTCTACACTCAGATATTTTTATTCATTTAAGTGTCGGGAATAAACAGACATAGAAAGAAATAAGGAAAAAAGTATTGCTGGCTTCAGACTTGTAAACGCAAGCACAAGCAACAAAATGATTTGCTGCTTTGCTGTATAACAAGAAATAAAAAATTGCAGTTTATTTTTTCAGTATTTTGAAGATTTGACTCTTGGACTTAGCTCGCCTTCATTATTTTACAAATACTCTTGAGATTTTGTCTAATATAATGAGTGATCTGAAAGTTGAAAATATGAGGAAAAATATTCAAAATTATGAACATCTCTAAGATGAATTCATGCTACCTATTTTAAATTAGCATAACAAATTCAGTAAGCTGCTAAGAGTAATAAGGACATCATATTAGGTAGGTGGGAAAGTAGAGAGAAGGACAATATGCTTAGAAATATCATCTTAAGAAAACGGCACAAAAGATCACATGCATCCTGGTGTGTGATCTTTGGTGCTCCTTTCCAGCAGCATCAATGTATTGCAGTGCAATTTTCCTATTTCTGGAGTCCTTCAAAATACAACAAATAAAAAAACAGTGGAAAGGCAGTCGAAACAACAGACCATTCAGCTAGGCCTCTCATGCTAGAATTTCATTTAAAAACAAAAGTGTCCAAGGATTTAATATAATATGGAATTATCTCCCAGCGCAGGCATAAATCTCCCAGTGCAAATCAATTTATAGAATATTTCAAAGTAGTGGCATAAAGCACAGCTTTTTTTTCATGGAGATGAAATATGTTGCACCAACAAATTTGCCATTGTTTTGGTTAACAACTTCATCACAAACATTTCATTAAACCTGTGTGCTGGCCCGTCCTTCTAGCCTATGGTGCAGCCACGGGTGGATGTGGATACCAGCTCACTCAGTTTGAGCCAGGCCTGCCCACATCAGTCTGTTCTAAATCATTTGCAATACAAGCAATCTGCCAGAAAGTCAGATCTTTTGTAATTGCCCAACTACCATAACCTCTAGGCTGCCCAGAGCTCTGTTCCTAGCTAGGCAACTGTTTGCAATGGCAGAGTTACAACATTATAATGTATTAAAAAAGATTTTCACTTGTTTCTTGTGATTTATGATGCTCATGCTTTTGAATCTGTGTTCTCATCAAAAGTGTAACTGGTAACGTTTTGCTTTATTTTCTTCTCAATCAATGTTAATTGCACTAGTATGTTTAAGGATAATCTGACTGGGCAGCCAATTAGGAAGAGTTTAGAATAGCACACATTTTTGGTTGGAACTGTAAATGTTTCCTTTTCAGTTAAAATGGAAAGCAGTTAACTCCGTAGATCGCTTTCTCCTGCAAGGTGCAGCCAATGCTCTAGTTTCCTTTCCTTTGGCTAGAAAACGCAAGATTAATTATACAGGAGAAAAGAGAGGAAGACAGAGAGCTGGCAGAGCTCTCCTCGGAAGGGGTGAGGGTTTTGTGTGGTTTGGAGGATGGAGGAAGGGAAAAAAACACTTTGGACTGTAAGGTATGAAGATAGAAACCAGAGGCTGGGAAGGGACTGAGCTGAGCCGTGGATGTGCTGGTTTGCTGTGGTGAGAAGAGAAATGGTAACGTATAGTGATGGTGATGAATATTAAAGGAGGAGGGTGGCTAAGGTGAGTTTCCATGGTACAGAAAGGGAATTAGAAAATGTGTGAACTTCTATGAGATGTTAGAAAGCATGCCTGGAGGGCAGGTGAATAGATGTAAACAGTACTCCTGTGGAAAAAATACATCTATCTATCCATTTTTCCCCCATATGTATACACACACACACACAAACACACACACACATACACATTTATGTATGTATACATTTTTAAGAGTATAAACATTCTCTTCTTCTTTCAAAAGCATCTTCCAGAAGCCCTGAAACACAAAACACCAACAAAACTGATCATGTCCTAAGTCCTCAGAGTTTCTATTGGTCGTATATATTCATCTGTGCTCTTTTACCTTAAAATCTGCATCAATTTGAACTAACGAGAGAAAGCAACTTTTTTTTATCCCTTTTTTTTTTCATATTCATAAGCCTGCAATACGGACATGCTTCCAAGTGACCAAGAATCACATGCTGCTTAGCTACTGACATGAGGATATTACCCTGACAAAAGGTATGTGCTCTGTATGACTTCATAGTCATAGTAACTAAATGAAGTGTTAGATATTCCTATTTTACCATGTAACAATTGAGATGAATGTAAGGGATATATTGCAGAAAAAGCTGTGAGGAGAAGCCAGTTTTCATTATCAGCTGTCTAAGGCGAGTGTGGTTGTCATGCTTTTCCAAGGAGATGCGAACAACTTATTTTTTCTGGAACACCAAATATAAACAGCAACATTCTTTCTCATACTAACTGGAGGTCTCTATGCTTTTCCTCACAGTCCAAAGCACCGTTTCAGAGCTATATAAGAAAAAGAAAAAAGAGAAGAAATCAGGCAAGTGCACAAAAGTAATCTGGGAACATCCTGGAGGTTTCCCTTTGGAAATAGCCCTCTCCTGCAGGAAGGAGTCCCAGCAAGATGTCCCATGGAGACATTTATGCAACACATGCCTAGAACAATTTATTGTCATGTGCATAATTTCAACAAGTGCTTCAAATTATCATGAGGATCCAAGCCTTGCTTGCTGCATAAACATATCATAATAGACACTTCCTGCTTCAGAGAGGTCATCATTTAAGCAGACAAGGCAGACAAAAACTTGGGAAAAATAGTATTTGTGTTTCCCTAAGGCAGTTTGTAACTGTGGTACTCAGTAAATAACAGAATTCACTGAAGTGATAAATATTAAACTGCCACTGCAACCTAAACTAGATCAAACTTTAAGCTAGGCTGTTTGGGTTGTGGAGTACAGTACTTAAACCACAAGTGCTACCTACAGGCGTTACCCACTGCACATCTATCTATGGACTAAAAGGGATTTTGTCAGTGCACTGAAGTTCATGCCACTATTCCCAAGTTACAGTCGCCTGACCTAATTTAAAGTTAGCCCACATAAGTAAATCCAAGCTGCAATTACATCTCCAGATAAGAGTATATGTATTCTCAGTGACTTGTCCAGAGCAGCAAATGCAAAGACTGCAATTAAACTAATAACAGGGATATTTGACTCTCAATCCAGTGCATGACAAGACAGTTCTTCTGTCTAGAGTCTTTTGAGACACAAAAGTTTATTCCTATATTTGTAAAATTCAGACTTCACTAATAGCTCTGAACTTGGTATTTGTGACACAGAAAGGACATGAACTCAGTGGCAGAAGAAACTTTTCTCCATCCCTCAGTATTCAAAAGAAAAGGAGTTTCATTCCCAAGAAAGACAAATAATACAGTTTCAGAGGGTACAGGTATTCTGAATGCCTTATGATATCCATACCACATCTCACATTAGACCTTACCCTGGATTTATGTTGCACTGATAAGGGAGGGGAAGGACAACAGAAACAGACTTAGGTTGTCAGTTACTGTTCAGCACTTTGGCACTTGTACGCATAATAGTTCAGTGTTACTTTCCAGTATATATATATATATACTGGGAAGTATATATATACTTTTTTTTTAACTTAAAACACTCCGTAAAAAACATGCCTTTTAAAAATAAGTTTCCTTTAAAAGAAATTAAATCTACCAGCAGCTTGTTTATTAAACTTTTATTTTCCTAGAATACCTGACAAAACAGTATCACATTTTTGGAAACAATATAGGAAACTTTCCCTGGAAGAGCAGCTCAAATGCATCTGATAAAAAACCATCTCTCTCCAGTGAGGATGACCAAGGCATTTTCCTGCACACCACTAAGTGTGCCTCCCCCCTCCCATCCTTTTGGCATGCCTTGGAGGCCCCTTCGGTCCTTTCTATTTGGGATCCAAACAGGAATGATGCTCTTTCTGCAGTGCTGTCCTTGGGTAGGTAGCCTGTGAGCAGCCAGCGAGGAGCGTCTTGCAGAAACAGCCAGCATTAGCTGTTAATGACATAGCAATATTTCTTGGCAACATTATCCCCAACAGGGGACTCTGAGTCAGTGTCCCTAATCAGTATTTTGACTGTTGGCTAGTGAGAGGTGAATGTAACAGGACTGCAGTTTGAATATCCCAGTTTGAGAGAGCTATGTGAAGGAAGACTGCATGGCATTTCACACTGCTGGCCAAAGGTTTAAAGCGAAGATTAATTTTTGATAGAGAATGAACACTGCCTTTTTGTAATCCTCCTCATCTTTGGGTTTTAGCAAATCCAAACTCACTCTTTATTCTTCTTGTTTCTGTCTTTCTTTACTTTTCCTAAAGATAAATATTCATTTTAAATCACACTTCTTCAATTAGCTTTTCTTAAAAGAAGTAAAATGAATGATTCAAATATACCCATAGATCCAGCAGGCTTTCCTGTACCTCATCTTGGCTTTGTGGCTCTCCAGAGACAGCAAGATTCACCGAGGCAGACACTTGCCTCTCTTTTTTATGTCACCATGGGGTATCCAAGTTAGGATGTACCTGTGGCAGTCAGGAGAAATAATGTGTGTGGATCTGGATGGACCCACACATGGAAAACAGGGAGGATGGCATGTGGGCCTGGAGTCACAGGACACAGTGGAGTTATTTGTTTCAATGGGTACATAAACAGTAGCTGTGGCTTGACCTGTAGAGTATTCCAGTAATTGTAGCAGGAATCTTCTTTTAGACAGTATTGCTGGGTGGAAGGGAGAAACAAGACTAGTTGGGCTCAGGTGTCCTATAGAGGAGTTGCAGGAGGAAGAAGGTAATGACTGCAAGACCGTGCTCCTTCTCTCATGTTGCCATTTCTTATTTAGCACCAAACGTGGGGTTGAGGTGGCATTCTGCTGCTTACATTTAATCTTGGGTAAAAACTCCCCAAGAGGAGACCTACAAGAGCAAGAAGGCAGACAGGTAAAAATAATGAGCAAAAAATCAAAGCACAGACTGTCCTACTAGGATCAGCTATATATTTTTTTTGTAATTTTTAACTATTATTGCAAAAAGATAGC
>JAUBOD010000163.1:2439846-2451681 GCA_032353885.1 Nothura maculosa
GGGAACCTCCAGGGATACTGGAGTATCCCTAGGGATACTGGTCTGGCTTCACCAGTAGGACCTTCCTGTTTCCCCACAGATGTCCTAGGAGGCCAAGGCCTCTGCAATCAGTGGAGTGGCTGAATCCCATGATAATCTGATGATCCTGCTCTATCAATCAGTCTTGTGAAACCCCAATATGGAGTATTGACTGCAGTGTGCATTAACCAAGTACGACCATCTCAATATACTTGGATATTATCTATCTATAATCTCATCTCATCTCGATGTACTTGAATATTATATATACAGTTGGATCAGCCATCAGAGACACCTATAACACTAATAAGACTCCAGTTACAACTTTGCGAGGTAATGATGTTTATGTCTTCATTTATGAGCATCATAACACAGATAATCAAAGAACTACTTGCATTTTCTTAATAAATATTACTTCTGCTTAAGCTCAGAAATACTGCAGTTGAAAAGCAAAGCTGCAAGTACAGCCAGTTCAAAAGCCTTTAATTATCCACACAGAGGCCCTAGTGCAATGCAGACAGTAAATTACCCTGCAATATCATACTTCATTTTTTTCTTAGGCATTTCTTAACAAAACACAGCCTATACTTGGAATTCCAATTACCCCTCTGTAATGACTTAGGAAAACTAACCCTTTAGTAAGATAACTTAGTGTATTATACAACCTATCTAACCACATACCTAACCAAAAAGCTGGCATAGGACAAATGAAACATTGCTACAGTTCATTTGTGCTTGGGAAAAAATAGCAATACATTTCAAAGAAGCCCACTCTAGAATTTTGTAAAAACAACTAAACAACTATATAAAATTCAAGATGTTTTGGTTTTGGTACTAATGGTATTAAATACTGATGACTTTCCACAGAACAGCATAAAGCATAATATAATGCTTTATATAAAGCATTATATATGCAATATATGCATTATATAAAGCATAATATAATGCATAAAGCTTGTACATAATATAATATAACATATAATACAAAATTCGGGGGGGTTCTATCAATACGTTTAAGGGCAAAAAAAATGCACTATTAGAAGAAGTTCAGAAAAAAATAACAAATTACCTATTCTGGGGGCAAAAAGCAGGACACAAAACCCAAAATGAGAAGGAAAAAAAAGTTATACTGGCCTTCAAAGCAAATTAGGATGATGAAATGCTTTTCTTTCGCTTCCCTCTGCTCCCTAAGTTGTGAGAGAAACAATTTAAGATAAAAGGGCAAAACCAACTTCTTAAAGTCTGCAGAAGAGGCTTTTGTTTTGGTTTTGTTTGCTTATTCCCCAGAGAGTGCAATTCTTTCCCTACACCTACACATTTGAAGCATTTGACCGTACATAGAATCTGTTGCACTTTATAGCCCAAGCCAGATGAGAATCATTTGGAAGGGTGTATCTCTCTGATGCTGTAATTTTATTTTTGCTTTGTGGAAGAAGGTTAAGAGTAATAATTATGCGCTTTTTTTCTGGAGCTAGATATACAAGTTCTCATCCTGAACAATAAACAGTCACAGAGAGCAGCCACTTAGGATTTACTAAAGTTAAACTGAATGCGAGGTGCAGGAGTGTATGTTTGTTTGTGCTCATGCCTGTCTTTGGGAGGCTGGGCAGCAGCTTTGGGGGAAACTTTCTTGATGGCTGACAGAAAAATTTACTTTATTCTGAGAGCAAGGGATAAATGCAAATACAATAACATTATTTCTCTATTATTTCTAGGTTATCTGAAGTGCTGTGCTAAATCCCAATTCAACATTCAATTAGCCTGGCAAATGAGAAACTCTATAATAAATAAACATCCTACTCCAAGGAAGAATAGCTCTTTGCACTCCTTGACGAATGTTCAGAGAGGCCAGAGTGGCTTTCAGCATGTAAGTGATTAATAGTAGTGCTCCTGCAATTTTGTTTTCTGTCACAGCCTCAAATAAGTCTGCATTTTATTTTTACTGCTCATTTGCTGCAAATTCTGTGACAAGAAGAAAGTCTTTGGGTCCATGATATACTAACTAATGGTGAGTACTTACAGCTTTCAGTGACTGTGAGAGCAACAAACCAGACTGAGGGACGTCTGAGGAGCCAAGCCTGTCGTGACCACCAGCCAAAGCACCTCACTGGGCTAACGTGGCTGTAACTGGCCCTCCTGCACAGCTGCCTTGCACCCAGGCAGCTCCGAGCGTGGGATGAGCACCCTCCATCTGTATCCCTATACAGATATGGCTTGAGCCAGCTTGCACCTTTTCCAGAGTTCATGAAGGCATAGAGGTCCCCGTGGGCTGCTTTTATCTCTGGTATTTAATTGTCATCTCCAAGCTGAGGAATAACAGAAGGCAGCAGTGGTCCATTCTTTTTTGGTATCTCCCAAACACAAATTTAAGAAGTGTCATCAAGTGAGATATGGGGTCACTTTGCTTCCCCTTGAGTCTCAAAGGGATTTGTTGTCCATGGAGAAGAGGAGGGACTTGCAGCATTTCAGCATGTGTTTTGTGGCACACAAAGCTGAGCAGAAAACTCTTGGAAAATAGAATGTGGAGAAAATAAAGGTCATATTAGTTAACTCTCTGTATGTCATGCAGCAAATTCTAGCACACACCTCAGGCAGCCCTAGTGTTTTTTGAAAAAGCTTGTACAATGCAGGATTTGGAAAAGAGCCACTGAGATGTCATCCTTTCTGAACAGCTGGAATATACCTGATTTCCTTCTGTCCTCCACCTCTTGCACACACCTGAGTTGCACCAGCTGGGGGGATAGATCTGCAAGGCATTTGGAAAAGGTTATAGTCACAAGCAAACCACAATCAGATCCTAGTGTTCTTCTTAGGGATCCATATTTGGGACGAGACAGCAGTGCACAGGGATGGACTTCTCTCAAATATACTCTTAGGTGCTGATGGCTGTACTTGAGATTTAGTAACTATTCAGTTCAAAGGATGACAAGGAAGAACTCATTGCTTCCCTCCTATCACCAAGGGGTACAATGAGCATCCCTGCACTGCATGGGACAGCCACGCACTGCACTACAAATGTTCATTTGCCAAGGCGAATGCAAAGCTACCCTTAAAACCTATATCTTCTAACAAACAGCCATACTGACACCAATGATAATGCACATGATATAATATTCACTGGAGTAAGAGCAGGGTAAAAGATTATTGAATCTGTTTCTTAGTTAAAGGCTCTGTTTCCAGCAGAAAATGCTGTGGCTGCCATGCAGGTTTCTCCAATTCCTTTGTTCCACCTCTCTCAGAACTGCATCCCTAAAAACTCATTTATCATCCCTAAACAGAAACCAATCATCCTAGAAATACCTTAAAAATGCACTTAGAGTGGGTAACTTCCAGAATTAGGAGCAGAGACTTTCCCCTATTAGACTATTGGAACAACTGGAGAAACAGAAATCCAAGAACTGACTGTGTTGTTCGTTGCACTGGATGCCTCTCCAGAGCTGCAACTAATTCTCAGCCTCATCTAACACTAAAAATGGATTTCAGAATTACTCAGACTAGGAAAATACACAGTGAGGTGAAACCTGATTCATGAGCTCATCCCACATTTAGAGAACAGGAAATATAAAATAGTCAAGAAGTCTCTGAAAAATGCAAAGTAGAAGTGGAAAGATCAAAAAGGAAACCACAAGAGGGCAGATAGAATCCATAATGGAAGATGAAATGATTAAATACAGAAGTCAAAAAAAAAAATAAAGGAAGATGTCCTATCTCTTAAGAGAAACCTCATCTGGGAAACAAGTATTTTAGTCAAAAGACTCAGTTCAGAACATGAGGGTAATTACACTTTTTCCACATACAGACTGGAATTTTTAATAGTTGAATAGTGTTATATCAATGGTTAAGGAGTTTTGGAGGTCTTCCAGTTATCCATGGGAACGACAGCCCTACACACCTTTGCTCCCACGCGCCTTAGCCTCCCCGCAGGGGCTGGAAAGCAAAGTGACAATTAGGATCCTTGGATGTGGTCTCATGATAGGGACTCTTAAATACACACCATCCTTGAAATCAGAGCTCAAGGGAAAGGTCAAGTCTTTATTCACACAAAAATTCAACACAGGAACCAGGAACTTAACCACTTGAAAGAAAACTAGTTACGAACAGGACTGCTTGAGGGAATAAGAAGTAAATGGCCTGGACCAGATGCTTACAGAGACCTTCTTCATTTATGGAAAGATTCCTGGTCTTTTTTAAGTCCGTGCTAAAACTTCTTCTTACTTTAGTAGGGCTAGGGTTTACCTATAATTCACTTTACTCCTAGATGTCTAGTCAGAGTACAAGGGATCTTTGATTCCATCTTTTTGCTTTCTTTAATATGTTTGCGCTCAGGCCTAGGCCTTCCCATGCTAGGAGTCCTGCAAGGGGCTCTCACTGGTGGGACATTCTGCAGGAGGGATCCTACCGGCTGCCACGTGATGCGGAGGAGCCACCGTTGTCACCTGCAGAACCAAAGCAGCTCCTGAAGTGAAGGCTCCACCAAACTGGTGACAGCCCTAAGACGCTTCAGCTCTCAGCTGGGTGTTCCAGTCTGTCCTAGGCAGGTACAAGAGGACTAGATAGCAGCCAACAACTGTCCTGTGATGTCTGTAAATCAAGCCAGTTGTTAGCTTGCCTGCTAGTGGATATCTAACCAAAAACATCACCCTACCAGCTTTTTACTGATTTACCAGGTTTTTATCAGGTTAGCAATTCTCCTTAGGGAGAGCCTCTTCAGGTGAGATTCAAGATACATTTATAAAACATATGAAATACTGTACTGCCAATTTTCACATTCATAGGATCCATGCCAGGGGATTTGGAATTCTTGGGATTATCACTGTGGCCTTCCTAATGGAATTGATGAAAAAAAATAAGTTAAATAGTTTTATATATTCTAGAATAGTAGAGGAGCTAATGAGAATATCTGAGGTACAGCTTTCTCCCAAGGAATACAGAAAAAAAAATCATAACTTCTGGTACTCCAACAAAAGCCAAGAGAAAAAGAAAGCCAGGGAAAAATTTGGCACATGGCCACGTCATCAGTGATCAATACATAAATATATTGTTCAGTCCACAAACAAGCCAAGATTTGGATTCTTTTCAGCTCATAGCATATCTGTTAGGCAGTAAATGTAGCTTATCAGCTGAACAGTTGCATAGGATCCATTCTTCTTTCCTGCTTGTAGCATGGCAGTGACAAACAAGTTTATAGTTAACATTAATACTCACTGTTTCAAATTTCTGCTTTCAGTCGTTCATAAATTTGCTGCAGTCAAAAGAAGGTTAACTCAGTTAAGTTCCCTGCACTCAAAATGTCAAGATTAACTCCGACCCTCAGAGCATGGAAGAAAACAGGCTATCACAAAATATTTTTTCTGCAATTCGTTTATTGCACAGAGCAAGCAGTCAGCCACTCTTTTCAAGGCACTGGATGGATTCCAGGAAATCTGTTGCTTTCCCTAATTCTGCCACAGAGATATTATACAAAATATTGTCATCAAGGTGCTTTTATTTTTTTAGTCAAAGGACAATACAGCCTTTTTGAACAAAAAATAATCCTAGGACCATTTTCACAGCATTTCCTTCTTTTTTTAAAAAAAAAAATCCTCTAATTTAACACCTAAACATTCAAAGTTTATTTTAACTCACTTTGTTTGCTTTGTTGTATGTACAAAAAAAAGGAGACTATTTCTGTAAACCTTACAGTTCACATACACGTTAAAAATCATGGTGCTTCAGGAACAACTGCAGGTTAATGTACCTTTTATTTTGCCACTTGCTAAAGAGTATTTTACTTTGAAACCTTAACTTTTTTACTTTTTTTTTTGTACGTCAGCAGGAGTATCTCCTACAAAGTCTGTAGATAGATGGGTTTTACCACCAAAAGCTGTCTCATTTAATGCTTCACCTGTGACACAGCCATTTCCCCAAAATTATTTTGTTAAGAAGGACAGAATTAGTTCAGCTCTGAGCAGGATAGTAATTATTTATAAACGGCCATACTAAAAACATATTGCTGCTTCCTCTAATGTTTTCTATCATTTATTTTTTTTCCCCCCAAGGAAAAGAGTACAGAGTATTTTTTCTCAGGGAGCAGCTCAATACAAATGAGAGAAATGCTGCAATGTTGCCTTGTATTGAGTTCTAGAATCCCTGAAGTTTCTCAATTGTGACATGAGGAAATCTTGCTTTAAGAGGTAGACTTTATCCCTGATCACAGACAATCCTTCCAGTCCTTTGATTCTCAACATTCTGTAAATTAAGCCAAGTATTTTGCCTGTAGGTGCAATCCAATCTTATATTTAACATACACTAGGATGGCAAATAGTATATTCACAAGTGTGACTATCAGAAGACTAATCCTTCTCACTTGGAGAGTATAACTTAAAATTATTTTACTCAGCCTATCAAAAAATGTTCTTTTTGTACTATCTTGCATCTTATAAAAGATCTTTACGTAAAAATTGGAGCTTTAATGGAGTTAATGAAACAACTTTAATGCCTGACATTATATTCCTGAGGGGATTAACAAAAGGAAAAATAGAAAGATACAGAGGTTTCCCACACTTCTAAAGGAGATTCATAGCAGTGCTAGAGTCGGAACTGAAATAATTTTAATTCTCTCTTTACATTGCTATACACATATTAGCCAGTTTTTTTCATGTATGCTTTCTGGTTAGGCTTTGCTTTTTCTTATCTCCTTTCCTTTTAAAGTTAAAGTGAGGAATATGCTGAATAATTAATACACTACCGAATGAGTAACAAATATAAGACCAATGAAACAATGAGATCAATTAAAGGATATAAGTAATATCATAGCACATATGTACAATATGTTCCTGTAGGCATCGCATGGGACATACCTCTTTATATAAACCATTTCCAGATCATAAAATTGTGGGAGAGTATTAAATTATATTATTATAAAATAATAAAATATTTACTGTAATTATAAAATAAATATGTAATAAAAATGTATTATTAAATAAAACAGTAATGAATGGGTTTACAGAAAAGGCACGATCAGCATAGTTATCTGAAAAACCTCAAGCACAAAATGGAAGCTACATTCAAATCACTTCAAAACAAAACAAAATAGAGACAAAAAATTAAGACCTTAAAAATGAAAATGTGCTCTAGCACAGCGGCTCAAAGCTCCCACGGGCCTCAGATGCACTGAGCAACAGTTATATTCCCTATTTACAGTAAATTGCAGGTTTTACTTGAGTCATATGGCCATTCCTAGATGACAAACAGAGGGAGGTAAAATGCACTGGCCTATGAAATAGCTGTTTGGCGAATACTGAAGATAAATAGGGCCTGATTCAATACATTTATAGTCCAGTTTCCATATTACAGAACCTCATTCAAAGGTGCATATGCCACAAAAAATAATCTCGCTTCTTTAGAAAACCTGCTAGGATTTTCATTTTAACTGCTACTTACAGTGAAAATATAGAAGGCAAGAATCCAGGAACTGTTCACATCAATATTCCTAGGCCATAGAGCAATCAAAACTCCATGGTTTCCAGAGGCTAGAAGCATGCACAGCACTTAAAGAATGTGAAGTATACCAAATATACTACTGCAGCACATGGTTCAAGTAAAATTCCATAGACCAGCTTTCCCTTGGAAAGAAGAAAGAATTTTTAAGGAAAAATACTACTTTTTGAAAGAATTCTTCCTCAAATGGGTTATATGTGGCTGTCTCCTGTCTTATTAAGAGATTGATAGATTTTACTCTATTTTTTTAACAAATGTGCTAACTTGGAGGGTGGAGAGGACGGCTCAGTTTTACAAGAGAGAGAAGTATCATAAGCTTTTTTTCAGTTTTGTAAGTTTTTAATAACATTTCATGAAAAGATGTGGCTGGAAATGCATAATTATTCAGGCTTAGACTTTGATTACAGCAAAATATTATCCAAAACGAAACTCAAAATCACAGAATAATTTAAGTTAGAAGAGTTCTCTAGCAAAGCCAATGCCCTGTTGGAAGCAACTCCAGGTAAAACAGGTTGCCTGGGGTCTTGTCTGGGCAAATCTTACATATCTTCAAAGATGGGGATTCCTCTACCTTTGTGGGCACCTGTTCCAATGCCGGTCTACCTTCAGTGTGAAAAACATCTAGAAAACATCAGAAAAAATAATATCTAATTGGAATTTCCAAACTGTGCCTTTTACCTCTTGACCTATCACATATAATTTGAGGAGAGTGTGACTATCTCTTCTCTATACTTTCTCATTAGGTAGTCATAGAGATGCCCTCTTAGCTTCTTCTTCTTTAAGCTTAATAAATCCAGTTTGTCTCGGTATTCTGGCATATGTCCCATGATGTAGCCCTGATGGTCTTGGTGGTCCTCAAGCACCCACAGCACCCACTGCAACGTATAAATGCCCTTCTTACACTGGAGAGCCTAAAGCTGGACACAGTACTCCAGATGCATCTCACGAGTAACAAATAAAAGCTATTACATATTGTCTATACTTCACATATACTGTACACACACACATTTTAGTGCAGTACTATTGTCTTTTGGTTAGACCTTAATTTTCAGACCTGTGTTACTGCACATTCAGTATTTTCACTGGGAATATTCATTTTTTTTCTTGTCATTCAAGTGATGGATTATACCGAAGAAAATTGTCGGTTTTAAACTGAAGACGCAAATAATTCTGGGTTAAAAATCATACTTGCTGTAATTGCTTTTCCAAACTGAAGGTAAAAAAAGGTAGAAGCCAGACTTTGAAAATGCACCAATTACTAGAAAAAAAAACATAAAGTGTTTGGGAAATTATCCTTAACCACACCATTATTCCAGAACACACAGAGTGAATGTTCACATAGTCACCACACATAACAAACGAAACCAGGAAACCAGTGATGCTCAGTAACATGGGCTGGCAGTGAGAGCTAGAGCATTCCCCATGAGCAGAAGGGCCTTTCTGAAGCCTGCTTCTTCTAAAGTAGCTAAGATGGCTTTTTGCTTTTGCAGACTCTAGGTGAGGTCTGTCCAAAGAGTTTGTTCTCAGTTTTGTGGTTAATATGCTTCCAAGAATCATTATCCCAACTGTTAGGGGCAACTCCTTCTGTAAGTGATGTAAATTACCTTGTAAAAAGAAGTGGTGAGGACAGTCTTACTCTGGTCCAGGCTAGGCTTAATTCAGCTTATATTAAATGAGCTGTTGAACCAAATGAGAACAAGCCACTTTTAGACGAAAATTGAAGTGCCTTGAAAGTGCTTTTCAACCTGTGCAACCTGAGCAGAGGATTTTGAGGTGGAAAAGTTAAGGTAGGCTCATGTAATGTTACATAGCTGAATAAAAGAAGAAAATGGAAGTTGTTTGCATTATGGGGATATTGTCAGTTTGCTTCCATTTTCTTTCTTCTTTTCTCTTTTCTTTGCCCTTCCCTTCCCTTTCCCTTTTCTTTCTGTTATTATTAAGATTAGTCCTAACCACAATGGATCAGAATACTTTGTAACAGTATTAAATAAAAAAGTTCAGAAATTTACTGAGATTTTATTTCAAAAGACACCTTTATCCTCTTTTCTTTTTGTTTATCAGCCTTGCATCATTCCTAGTGTTTTAAATGGGGCCAGAATAATATTGCAAGTATTTGTAGGGTTGGTCAGGATGGTACAACAAGCATTTTCTAGAGGCAGAATTCTTGTTTCTGTAAATTTTATTTTTTTTTTTATTTCCCCAAACCATTTTTCTCTTTCTAGTCAGACCAGCAATCTAACTTTCATTCCTTTTATAAGGAAAATACTTGTAAAGGATATTGCACTTTGTCTGGGTACTTATTAATGCTTTTCTTCAGTTTTGAACAGTTCTGAATCACTGTTCAGTGATTATACAAAGATTGCTTGTACAAAGAAGTTGCATTGGCTTGAGTTAAATAGGTTTAAAAAAAAAACACAATGTATTTAGGTCAGTACAAATTCCTTGTTGAAAACTTCAGATAATCTTAAATCTTTAGCTATATAAACTTTAAATACTTTACTGAGAGCAACAATATCAGCACACACACAAAAAGTTCTGAAATACTAAAAGTTAATTAAAAAAAAATCTAATTGTGTTTCTGAGTCACTCAGGATGGGCAAGTTCTCTTCACCTAGTTTTATTTTCAGTGAAAAAAGCCTCTATTTGGAAGGAAGCACCTCTTGCCACTACTAAAGCTGAACAGCTGTAACCAATTGCTTCATGAGCATGCAACCTGATTGCTTCCCTTTGCTTTGAGATGGAGTGGAAATGGATTCAGCTGTAGGTGAACAAAATGCCTTTTCAAAAAGATTTACTGATTTTGACTTCTTTTTAAAAGGCTTTTGGACCTTGCCGAAGGAATTTTTTAATTACTGAAAGAAAGCATAGATTCTCAGACTACAGTGATCAAAGTGCATTTTATCTGTGTTTGGCAACATATAAAGCCCACTCACTGAAATACATTTATAGCATCCTATAAAGATTTATTCACATTTACATATTTTCAAAGTTTTTACCTCTGCTTGTTTCCCTACATAAAACTACTCTTTTTTTATTTTTTTTTAATTTTCCCAGCCTCTGGCATGTAGGCCTTGTGGTAGGATTATTTCTTGACTCTCAATTTAGTGCTGTGTGAAGGAGCAAGGCACCATACTGCAGTCCAGAGTTAAAAGCTGTGATTATCTCTCCCCATTAGGTTAAATGGATAAATAGCAGTTTCATCTTTGGAATTTCATGTTGTCAGAAAACCCAGACATTCTGCTAAACAAATAAGCAGACCTATCAAAACCCTATCATAAATAAAATAGGCCTATTTTTGTCTAGATAGGTATATTTTACATATGTATGTTTATCTATGAATGCAAATAGATGTGTGCATATATGTATATGCATATATAAACAGAAAAAAATGACCTTGTGAACAATTCCCAGAATCCCAAACCTCAAATCCCTGCTCAAGCAACACTCTGGTCCCATAAGCAAGGGAGAAAAAGTAGTCCTTGTACTATAATAAACTTGGTCTATGACAAACTAAGGGAAAAAAGCAAGTTGCAGTGGCCCAGAGCCCTGCAGGAGAATGGCTTGTCACAGCTCTTTCCTTAACTCAGTCACTCACAACCTGCTTTAAATGCAGAGACCCCAGGGAATCCTCTTGCTACTTCTAATGAGTCCAAAGAAAATAAGCGAGGAAAAGTGCAGCCTTTGTCCATACCTCTATTAAAAAAAATTGAAGGGAGCTGCAAACAGGATTAAAAAAAAAAACAAAAAACCACTGCTGTAAGCTGATGGGTTGCCATTATGGCACTTCTTCTAGCCATGGTTGCAATAGTACCATGGAGTCAGAGTCAATGTCCTCGCTAAGCAGAAAGCTGGTCATTTACAGTCTTACAGATCACCGACAACACAAAACGAGTCCCGAAATCAAAAGGTAGATAGTGCAGATATGAGGAAGGTGTTTAATTGGGTTGGGAACATTGATGGCGACGTTGATTAATAAACAAACCTCTGGTATTTTATTTTTCCAGGGGCTACAATCTCTATTTCAGATGAGGATTCATGGAGTCTAAGTATTGGTCTAACAGGGAAGGTACCATCATGGATGGCATGTTACTGAACTGCATTGCCCTACTGACAGAGTCACAGAATGGCTGAGGTTGGAAGGGACCTCTGGAGATGATCTAGTCCAACCTTTCTGCTCCAGCAGGGACACCCAGAGCACAGGACGGCATGCAGGTGGGTTTTGAAGACCTCTAGAGAAGGAGACTCCGTAGCCTCCCTGGGTAGCCTGTGCCAGGGCTCTGTCACCCTCACAGGAAAGAAGTTCTTCCTCATATGAAAATGAAACTTTCTATGATATAT
>JAUBOD010000163.1:2462632-2479134 GCA_032353885.1 Nothura maculosa
GGCTCCGCCCGTTAACGGCCGCTCCGCCCGCCCGGCGCGAGGCCTGCGGCGGCAGGGCCGCGGCCGCCCCCGCCAGCGCGGCAGGTGTGTCCCTGCCCGGCTCCCTAACGGGGCCATGATGTGCACGTGTCTTGGGGAGCAGCGGCCACCAGCGCCCGGGACCCGTCCCACAAACCACAGCCCCCTCTGCATCTCCAAAAAGTTCGTTCTTGCACATAGACCAAGTTTTAAAATGAAGCACGGGGGGAGAAATGCAGCACTTGGGAGCAGCCTGGGCTGCGGATGCCTGGGTTGCACGGGCAGGACTCGGTGTTGGTGTGAACCAGCTAGCGCGCTTGCTGCTTAATTACCTTTTAATAGGCAGGCCCAAACACCTGAAAAATTAGCCCGAGTTTAAGTTGCCCGTGTAGCGTTGCGTTAATACAGGGTTGTGGGGCTGTGAGATGAAAGCTACGGGTCTCGTAATTATCCCAGTGTCTGCTATGGGGTAACAAAACCACATACCGCAAAACTGTGTAATTTTTGACTTGACAGGATGCAAGTCTATGGTTGCGATAATAAGTTTTTTTTTTTTTCCTTTTTCTCTTTTGAATCTCAAGTTCACATTAGCTTCTCCAGTGTCATGCATCACTTCACAACAGAAAAAACTTGGGGAAACAGCAGCCTTGAGTGAAGGCTAGTAAGTTGTCTTGTGTGTCCTGTGAACGGGTTGGTGCTCTGGTGGTGTTGCAGCCTACTAGGTGTCGAGAGGGAGGTAATTCAGCCCCTGTGGCCCCAACACTGATGTGCAGTTCTCAGGTTTACCCATAGAAAGAGAGACACCTTTATATAGTACTGTAATTTCGTAATAATTGTATATTTAATGTTGTAGACCATCTTTGTTACTTTTTTCCTCCCTCACGATTAAGAAAGTGTTACAAAGGTAGCAAATACATGTTTATTTAATTGATTATATCATTAGCCCTCTGCAGAACTGAAACCACACAGGTGACATACACATGCAAAACACACATGCAAACTTCGGAAAAAAATGTCTGATTGCTCGTGCTTCATCTCTAATGTGTGAGCTGAGAGCGATGGCAGGTCAGACTGATTGCGTGTGTGTGTGTGTGTGTGTGTGTGTGTGTGTGTGTGATGCCTCTATGGCCGGTACTACCACAAAACGCTTGCACAAATTGGCAGGGAGTTGACACCTGTTGCACCAAACATGGATCCCAGTCCTGGCATCAGGGCCTCAGCTGTGGGTTTGCTGCGTGTGCCCGAGGAAGCCGAGGGCTCGCGGAGGTCCAGCCTCTATGGAAACTCACCAAGCAGGAATCCTACCAAGTAGGGATTGATCTGGCAAAGAGAGCTTTGAAATAAAGGAATAAGTCTTGAAAACAGGAGCTTATGTTGAAATTGCTTTCTCGGTAAGTCCCATATGAGCAAATATGATGTTTTCTGTCACACAGGTCTAGAAATGTGAATCAAAATTTGTCACATTAAAAATTAACTGTATTTCTTGGCATATAGAATAAAGAGTAACATGTTGTATGAAACATTGTTTAGGAGCTTCCTTGCGTGCTGCAAGAATAAAGCAGCTTGGTGGGTTTAACCTGAAGTGGGTGGCCGTGGGGTCGCAGCGCAGGGAATGTGGCCGCGGTGCTGTGGGCCCTCGCTGGCCAGTCCATGTCCCTGCAGCCAGCTGCAGTGGCTGCTTCCCCACGGTGGGTTAGTTATCAATCATTTGCAGAAGGGGAGCCCTAATAGGAGTTTGATCATTTTCCAGGGCCATATTGTCCCTTTCAGGAAAGAAATTTATATGTAATTATCAAGAAATCTTTTTCATCACCTGTGGTGCCATTCTAGGGGCAGTTTTTTGAGGGATTCTGTAGTTGCTTTCTTCTTTTGTAACTTAGCATTCATGAATAATGATACAGCAGTGAAATAATTCAGTGTATGCTGTTGTTTTTTCTCCTAGATCTTACTGTCTACTTTAAAAGTTACCAGTTGCTTGAAGAAAGTCTTCATTGCAGATTATCTGGGAGAGCCGTGTTTGAATTGCTCGGCTCGGAGATGGTGCTTTGTGCCCATCTCAGCATATCGGCTGCTCCCTGGGGTTTGCATTTATATATTGGAGATTTCTGAATAGTTGGACAGAACCAGGAATAGCATTCTTAGATCTACTAGGAGGCCCTGCCTGTGTCCTCTGTAGTGAGCCCATGTTCTTCAGGAGGACCTCTGCCTCTCTGGCAGTACTGACTATCGAGTAGGCTGTATTCACATTTTGCATGTTGCTTTAGTATGACTTTGGTTTTAGGCCGTTGATGGCAAGTTCTGGTAATGCTTCTCTCAGGGCTTTTGCTGCCAGTATGCTGCTGTGCAGCCTGAAGCAGTGTCATGTTCTCTGCACGTGCCAAGAAGCAGGGCTTTTGGTCTGCCTACTTAGGCTGTTTGCCTGCCCCTTGACATTTTGGCTCTTCTGTTCCATTGCAGGTAGCCCAGTTTGCCTTTATGGCTTCTCCAGTGTGAGAGAGCAACAGGCCTAACTTGCTGCTGTTTCCTTTGTTCACATCATCCAACAGAATGGACCCAATCCAGTTAATTCTCCAAAGAGCACAGGGAGGAGAGGGGAAAAAAAATCCAACTAGTAAGTCTTAAACTCTGGCTACATTTTAAGTTCCGTTGCATTCCTGCAGTCCTGGTGGTGTCTGTCAAGACAGGACACTGTGACAAGCATGTAATGATCCGAGCAGAACCTCTGGTTTCTTGCAGCCTGTGCAGAATTAAATTTAAGTCTAATTCAGTACAACTGTCTTCTGGAGCATTTTCAGCTGGTTGCAGGAAACCAGAACTGCTTATGTTTTTTTTTTCTTTTTTTTTCTTCTTCTGTAGTTTGATTCTTCATACATCTGCCCATAGCTGAACCCCTTCTGACAGAGTGGTGTGAGCTATAACCTTAAAGCTAGTGGCTAGTATAATCCTTACTCCTTACTGAAGAGAAAATAGTACTGGTAAGTGCTGAAATGCCACACACACCTGCAGCCACGTGTTGCTTATCTGGACACGTCTGCCGCACCTGAGCAGCGTCGAGGAAGCGATGCCGATAAAACGAGGGTGTCTGAGCACGGGCAGTATGTGGGCCTGGCAGTGGAAAAGCGGGATAGATAGGAAGAGGTGCAAAGATCAAAACCAAACACAGTCTTCCCTTAGTGGAAGTAGTAAATTGTAGTACACTGGAACCATGAGAAGAGTTTGAAGAAAAGGCCACCTGTTTATACGGTAATCACAAACTGGAATGATCTACTGCAGCAGAACATTTCATCATAACTTTGTGAGAAGTTCTTTGGGTGCTTCCAGCAGAGAGTTTGTATGGTAGAACTGTCAGAACTCAGAGCTGTGGTACTTCTTATCAAAGCTGGCTGGCTCCCAGATACTCAGATGGTCCAGTAACACAGCAGTACTTGCTATGGGAGCAGACATCTTCCTAAATAAGGATTTTGTGAGGGAAAAAAAAAAAAATTAAAAGGGTCACAGAAGAAAGGTCAAAACTTACATGTATTAAAAAATACCCGTCTGGAAAGTCCAGTTCATATGTAGGGGAAGGAGGCTTGTGAATTCAAAGTCTGGTGATAACTTCAGCTCCTTGCAACAACTTTAGTTTTTATTTAATGTTAGGCAGTCAAGTGTGTTTATTCTGCAGCCAGAGAGTTAGAGTGGTTTAATAATCCATGGGCTGAATGCATGTAGCCTGCTTAAAGGTGGTCCTTGCTGCATTTTCTCAGAAATGCTAATAAAGGCTGGGCTGTGTCCTCACTTTTGTAGTAAAAAGGTTTTGAATTACAAGGCAGTTAAGGGTACACACAGAAATGGCTTTTGGTATTGCTAAAATGTTTGCTTCTCTCCCGTCTCCTCTGCTGCCCAAACAAGAGCAGCTCTTTGCGTCGAGCGCAATGTGATCCGGTGTAAATGGCAGCTTCTGTATTGGAGCTCCCTGTGTGTTATGTAAAACAAACATTAAAAGGCAGTATGTTATGTAAAACCAGCATAAAAAGGCGCAACTCCTGTGTTGCTTGTGCCGATGACAGGAGGTTACAAACAATGCGTGCCAAGCCAGCGCACACGTCTCCAAAAGATTTTGCTACCTTAGGGATCAGCTGCTCCGCAGAGTCCGGATGTGCTCCGAGGGTCAGGGTCACGTAGCTCGTATCCGTGCGAGATAAATGCCCAGCTATGTGTGTGTACCACAGTGGCTGTGCTAGGAATTGTTCTTGGAAAGCAGCTAGAGACACCTCGCTGCACTGGTGTTTATCTCAACTTCATCCTCTGTCCAGTACTGGAACAGCTGGAGTTCTGGTATTTATGGAAAGGGCTTCTTACAGTGGTGTAGAAGGCTTTATGCTCCAAGGATCTTGCTTATTCCCTTTGCAAATTGGAGTGGTGAGAAAGGCCATTCCATTTCAGGGAAGTTTTCTATTGGAAGTAGAGTGCTTCTGTGACCAACAGTTTGGATTGGCGTTTTCCCCTATATATAAGCTTGAGCAGAGCAGGTTTTTGGATTTGGTTCCAGTTCCAAGATGGATTTCCTTTGTCCTTTGGATTTGAATGTAAATTGTCATAAAATGTAGTCACATTTTGTAACATTTTAAACATGTTACAAAATTACAGGTTATATTAATCATATAGAGGTAAACAGAACTGCCTTTAAGCTATAAATAAAACATGACTCCTGATACTTCTTTGAAGTAAAATACACTCTTGCTCTGAAGTTACTATTAACATTGTGGGGCTAAGGCATAACATATTTTAATGCCTTGAAGTTGGTGTCATGTATCGTATGGGAAGAAAGGGCTGAAAACAAACATCTGTAACGTGTTGCTCACTCTGCCTTTTGCTTTTTAAGGCCTCGCAGTCATTTGGCTCCTCTCCCTGTGCCTGCCCCAGTGGCTTTGGCTGGGGCGGGCGGCAGGGCCGGGCGCCTCGGGGTGGCCACCGTCGCTCGCCTGCACCCAGGGGCCTGAGCAGAGAGCGAGGGGAGCTCCGGGAACACAAGGTGACTTGGAGCTCTTGGGTTACGTTTCGCTTGGCTTGCAGGGCACACTCGCCTTTGGAGCCAATTCAGAGTGGCTATTATGAAAAATAGGGTTTTGTGGCTGAGCTGCAGGCCTTGTGAGAAATGTAAAATAACCAAGTCTCTACAAGTCAATTTAGTTAGTTTTATTTTCAGGTGGAGTGTAAAAACACCAGGATGTATCTAATAAAAATAACTTGAGGTGCTGCTATTACAGATAGAAAAGATGCCTGTCTAGTCTGCAGACGATCTTGTCTATCATTCCTTCCTCCTATATAATATAAAGGAAATACAAACAAGTAGTCAGAGCTGTTTTGTATCAAGCTACAGAGAACTTTTCTTCAGAACAGATGTCACTGAAGGCCTGTTGCTTTCGGTGTATTTTTATGTTGCTCCCAAGTGTACTTTTTTTAAAAAAAAAAAACTTCTTGAATAACCTATATTTCTATGAGAATTAATGTTGTTTAGGAAACACCTGCCAATCAAAATATGGGAATTTTGAAATCTAAGTAAATAACCACTATGTACACTTGGGGGAAGGCTTAGTGGCAGTTTGCAGTGTTGGTAATTAAAGAACAGCTCTGGTGAATCAGCTCCTTGCTTTGGTGTTGAGCTCAAAGTACTGACCATGATCTGGGTAGATTTGGTGACAAACTTGGAGAGGGGCCTTCCAAGTTTACCTGTGTTTCTAGCAGTCTGTTGAGGGAGTGTTGCAGCTTCCTTCCCTGGTTGTTTCATGTCTTCGTTACCTGTACACGTTTTACACATAGAACTGAGGAAGGGAAACATAGAGTATCCCCTGTGCAGAAAGAAACTGCTTTTCCTCACTGAGTTATTTGCTCTTATTGCAAAAAGAACTTCCCTGTCTGAAGGGCTGCTTACCTGCATGAAATGTTTTGTTCTCATTTTGCCTTGCTGTCCAGAGGGATGGCCTTCCCACTAGCAGGTTTTGGTGAAGTCATGAAGAGCATGTCTCCAGAATAGAGCAAATCACCCCTGTCTCCAAAACAGAGCAAATAATCTTTGCTGTGAGTTATCTTGAGGAGATAAAGACTGTTTTGGACACATGCATTCAAAATACTGAAACAGATACAATAAAAATGATCATCAATTTATAAACTCGTCTTTTGGAAAGGTACTTGGTGATTTGATAGCAGGATTTTTTTTTCTACAGTAACAGCTTGAACTATAAAAAAAAAATCCAACTTCTCTAGTAATATCAACTTATTTTCTACCTTTTTCTGCTGACCTGGGAAATACACTGTATGTATCACTAGTGATTCCTTTCATTCTTGCAAATGTTAACAGCAATAGGAGTGTTTCATAGGACATTAAAATATCCTGGAAATGGAGTGTGTCTTCCACTGCTTAAGGGGAAACAACAGGATTTACACTTGAAAACCAATTCTCCCCCAGCTCCCCTCTGCAAAAAAATAGGACTGGAAAGGGAAATCTTGCCCAAAGTAGCCAAATACATTTAGAATCTCATGATTTCAAGATTGAGTCAAAGCACATAATTTTAATAATGGATATTCTTTAATAGCAGGTGTGCATAAATGTTTAAGCCATGTTAGTATTTGTTTTTAACCTCTTTTCTTGTGTGGGGCTAATAAAATGCCGTGGGACTGAGTGTGCACTTTTCCAGAAAGTACTATTAGACTTGTGTGGTGTAATAATCTAAAATTTATTATGATTGCATTGCATGAGACTTGTTATATCAAGAGCTAGGGACGGTAAATCATGCTGGTCTTTCTGCAAGTGCAACTTAAAAATACTAATGCTAATGGAAGATCAACTAGATTTCTCTCTCAGAAGCCTGTTTCGATGTGGGTGGTTAGGATAAAAGTGAGAACTGAGGAGTTCTGGTTAGAATGAGCCATATATTTCACTTGTTGCTGTCAAATTGAGACAGAATAGTTAACTACAGATGTAAGGAAACTTGGTACCTGCATTTTGGGAAGAGAGTGTGTAGAAGTAGTTGCCCTTTCAGAGCTAAAAAGCCAACATATATATTGGCCAGTAACCATATATATTGGTCAGTGGAATTAAAATAATTTTTCTCTGGTCTATGTTTACACATAGAACACAAAACTTTACATTGTTCTTGTCTTAGCCTTGTTTCCTAAACTAGGAATATTCAGCTCCAGTGATTCCCTGCCATTTTGGTGTGTGTTTGTCTTTTAGATTTGTTAGAGCATGACTGGTGTGATGGCAGGAGGGCAGTTATAAATTCCATAGCTGCCAGTCACCGGGGTGCAGCCAAAGCTGATCTGTGGTTAGCTCCTGATGGGCAGCTCTGCTCACTGGAGAGTTCTGCTGTACATACACACAGACCAGGACACCTCGTCACGTGGGCTCCTCTCTAAGGCTACTTGAACTACATTAATCTTCAAGCTGACCAAATTCCTCTTAGTGTTTTGAATCTCCCTCCCCTGCAGGTGACTTCATCTTGGTGCTGCTTTTTAATGCACTGTAATGTTACTCTTAGAGTTTGATCTAGATAGTGGCCTGGGCATAGATTGCTTCTTATGTATTATGTATTTAAAGCCGACACTTTATTTGTTTATTTATTTAGTTATTTATTTCAGCACATTGAAAGCTTGAAGTCTGAAGGGTCTGAAAGGTTCAAGCAAATGGCATTCCAAATGAACAGAAAGCTACTGGCTGTCTAAAGCATTCTTGGTGAAGGAATATGCAGGCTTGATGATCCATCCTCTTCCTGCTCTTTCCAGAATACAGTAGACTTAAGATCAGCTTTAAAGCTGTCTGGTTAGGAGTCAGTCCTGGCAATGCTGCAGTCCTGCAGTCTATTAAAAGCTGGGCTGCTGATTGCCCAGCTCCCCTAAAAAAGCAATGTTGCATGACTTTTGGAGTATACCTGCTATTTTTTCCCAGTGGTTCCTCACCAGAATAGATTTCTTTCTAAGATCATGCCTTTAACTTCAGTTAATTTTTACATGGTTGTCATGAATAGGTGGCTGATAAAACAGACTTCTTCCTTTGCTCTCCTGCTAGGCAGCCTGCAGTTAATTTTGATACTAGGAGATGCTTTTGCATCTCCTGCCTTGAGCACTGATTTCATCACCGTGAACCCGTTACAACTTCCCACCTTTGATCAGGATTTAAGCAATTACAGCTCTTGGATGGCAGAAATTTGCAGAATACAGTAGCAGAACAAGCATTCAGGAAAGCAAATATTCTTGTTCCCTTTTTTAAGAAAAACTTTCAGTAAAAGCCAGGCATAAGCATGAATACTGGAAGGTTTGCAGATGCAAACCTGATTACAAGCACTGCTCTCCAAGACAGATTCCATCTCTTAGGCATTTGAGACAGCAAATGAGCTATCCCTCGTGCAGTTCAGGGTAGTAAGCTGAACTGCTGTATGTTGTGCCGTGTATTTTAAGAAAAGAATCTTAGAGAATGGCAAGGAGTGTCTGCTTCCTCTGTTGGTATCTTGCTGTGGAGCTGCCTTGTCCTGGGAGATGACAACTCTGTTGTTGCTGATCCTTACCACGACGAGGGGGAAGTTTCACGGGCCTTTTGTCTCCTTGTTCTCTGCCAGTTCATACTGTGGCATCACGGCTGTGGCAGCAGGATGGGAAAGGGATTCCTGCAAGGAAAACAGCCAGTGAATGACCTAAAGCCTAGGCTTAAGCTTGTGGGATGGTGCTTTTAGTCACTCCAGTGAGGAGTACAAGTCAGATTTGAAAACTTTTTCATGAATTAAGTAGGATGTGTTCACTTGCACTGACCAATATGTGCTGCTCCTAGGTAAGCAGATGTCGGGGCGACGTGGAGCCTTGTCTGGCTGTGGAACACTGCATGGTGGCTGACGGCGTGGCATGGTCACTACCTGTTGTCCCCAGATGAGTACCCTGCTGGGCTGTGTAGTGTTTTGTAGTAGTTTGAATGTCCCTCCATCTGTGGATACACTTGGTATGAGGTGGGGAGTTCCTCTGGTTCTGGCCTAACCAGCATAAACTGCTCTTCCAAATGGACTAATCATCAGGAAGCGCTGGAAACTGAAACCATCCCCTGAAAACTGTCGGTCTTTTGCAGTGTTGTCTTTAAAATGCCTTTTAAAATCAATGTGCAAGGTTGAGTTAAACAGAGCTGATTGCTAGTGGAGACCTGCAGTGCTTGCACTGGCAGGTACATCAACCAGGCTTGAGACTTCTTCCTACAAAATCACCAGGCAAAAGAAAGGATGTGGTAAGGAGATGTCATGTTGTGTAGAGACTAATTCATCCTTCTTTTCTAGATGCTACTTCTGGAGATGGTGCAGGGGGAGAGCACAGAGGTGTTTCCCATGCTGTGGAACAGCCTTAAGATGGTTACACTTGCACAGAAGTCTTCCTGATTGTCTTCTTCATTAGTTATTTGGTGAATATGTTCATGTGATGGAAACTAGTTTAGTCAGTATTTCATTTCCATTGCTTGAGATGCATTGTAGTACAGAAAACATCCAGCACGGATGACGTACTCCTCTGGACTAGGCTTGAATAACGTAGTTCCTGACCTGGAGAGATGCAGACTTTGTAGCTGAGACCAGGAGGAGCTGAACAGGGGAAAGCTGGTGCATCGTCTCCCACAGAAATGAAATGTAGTGATCATGAGTTGTCAGTTGTACTCAAGTGCTCCAATAACCAGTGATGGGAGATAAGCAGCCAGATAATGTCCTAGTGGCTTGGGGCATTTCTGTGTTTGTTTAGAGCTCGAGACTGAGAATTGAGAGTGGACATTTCCCGAGAATGAGTAAATTCCTGTGTGTTTTGTGCTCTGTGGTCTTGTGCTCAGTGAGTGCCTCTGTGAGGTGGGCTGATTGTTTTATCAGTTCCAATTTTGAGGGAGCAATTTCCACAGAGATCTTCTGATGAGGAGAAAGGTTTGCAGGTAAGTGCATTTTTTCCTGCTGTTACCCCCTTGTTGTGGTGTCAGCCTAATGGTGCTGTCTTGGTCTGGGTAAGGGAAAAAGAGTTTCCTTGTTTCCTGAACGTGGATTATCAACCCTTGCTCTCTGTAGCTAGTTTTAAATACAAATGGTCTGGGATTAAATTTTTCTTTTCAGTGCATCTCTGGTATTTTTGTGAAAGGGAATATGCCAAGGATGAATTCCCTGTAGGAGGGAGTTTCTGCACTGTGTCCAACTGCCATAATTTCTTCTGCTCTGAGACTTTAGTTGGATGAAGGATTTAGGATCCTGCCCTTGTTTCCATGTCCTTTTCCACGCTGGAGTTGTATATAGGTGAACAAATGAAGTACTGCATGTGAGGGGTGAGCAACACTTGGCTGTGTGTGTGGGGGCCATAGAGGGGATGAATCTTTTGATCAAATGGCAGGGTTTAATCCTTGCACACCTGTGAAGCCACAGTGCTACTGAAGGGCCTGTAAAGTGGTGCAGAGCAGATGCAAAAACAAGATCCAAGCTCCTTGTTGTCTACGTGGCATTAGTGACCCTGAGCTTTTAAAAGGTTTTCTTTTGTTTCCCTATCTGATCCCTGCCTTCCTGGCCAGCAACAACACACCAGATGTGCTGGGGGCTCTTGTTGGGTGCTGTGTTTGGGCTGGGAGGTTTGTGTGTTGCCCGAGCTCTGCCACCTTCCCCTCTCCTGCCAGATCTTTCAACCTGTAACACTGGTGACTACCGGTGTCCTCGGCTTTCCTGCATCTGGCCACGGCGCTGGTTTGCTTCTTGCACTGATTCAGACTTCCCTTAGATGTGGGTGAGAGGAGGAAGGGAATGCTTAATTGTGAAGGGAAATACCTTTGTTAGTAAACATGCCTGGCAGCAAAAGCAAGAAAAGCGTTGGTTGATTCAGTGGGAGAGCTGTATTTAAATGGATGACTAGTAAAAACCAGCAGTATTTGGCAGCGTCTCTTTTCTGCCCAGAAGTTACTGCAAGGATTATCTGAGCTAAGCAGTGAGTTCCTAATGGGAGAGGGGAGCAGTTACTGACCTGCTGGGGCCCTCTTGGAGTCACAGCCCTTCTGCAATGCCAGAGGGATGGGGATAGGACAGATCTTTGGAGCTATGAAATAAAGAGATATTTTGCATCTCTGAAATCAAAAAACTTCACATTATCCCTGGCATTTTGGATTGTGCACGGATAATTTTTCTACTTGGAAAAAACCATCGAGCACATCAGGAGGTGTAGGCTCATAACTGAGCCCATGCAAAAATATATATATATAGATATACATAAAAATACATACACATAGATATGTATATATGCACCTATGCATGTTTAAGTTTCCTTTGCCTGTGTGTAAATGTGTTGCATCCTTTGTTTGGGTACGACACCTAAGTCGATTTTCCCTTTTGGGGAGGAGGGGGAGGTCACAGGATTAGTTTTGCTCTAGAGAAGTGGGTAACTGCATTTTATTTTTTTACGTAGATATTAACAGTAACTATACTCTTTACAAGCACCATTGTATTCTGGTATCACACAAATAATGCTCCGGAGGCTTTGATAGCTATCGTGCTCAAATGGTTATGAAGGGCAAAATCTTAAATGGTCAAAATATGTGGGCAGGTGAGGTGAGCCATAAATATTTATCCTAGCAGCCAAGTATTGAAATTTCTAGGCTATATGTTTTGTCTGTGAGCTTTCATTTCAGTGTGATGTCTGTGAGACCATTTCCAAGTCCTAAGCTTAATATGTGTTTGAGGACTTGTTTTTATTTGTTCCTATTCTTATTTCTGGCTTTTGAGTTGTTTGTTTTTATATTTCTTTCTTTTTTTAAGATCTTTCCAATTCTTAAGTTTATGTGTCTAGAGCTTTTGATGAGGCAAATACTGAACTGAATATTAATATAGTCACATAACTAACAACACAGCAACTCGATTGCTGAACGATTGCTTTCCATGCAGGAGATCTGTTAAGTTTGGAGCCACTGAGAACCCGGATACGCACTGAGGAGCACCTGGTCTCCCAGTAAACATCACTTGTCACCTGGATATCCCCGGCAGGGTCCGTCCTGCCTTTCTCACACAAGGGGAGGCTGTGATGGGATTATTTTACCTAAAGTTGCTTCAGGATCTGTACGTAGCACTGTTGTAATGCCAGGTACAGGGTGACTGAACAGGGGATACTGAGAAGAAGGCAGGATATTAGGTTAACTTTAAGAGGCCTTCTGAAGCTACTCGTTCTTGAATCAGATGCAGCTTCTGTAGAGAAACCAATGCCCATAAAAGAAGCTATGCCCAAATTGCAGGCTAGCAACATACTGTTCTTTTCCTATGAATCCAAACCCTGTTGTGGCCTAAGGGCTCCTCGTGCGCCCAACCCCACCGTGCCGGCCGCTCGCGTTCGCTCTCGGCTCTGCCGTTGCCCTCGCGCCCCAGCCTGGCAATGAGGACTCTGAGGGCTTGCACATCGTGCTGCAGGACAGCGTTTCTGTATTGCCACGCTCTTCTCCAGCACCATGGTCATTCATAGATATGAAGATAAATAAGATCAAGATAAATGCTGATGTGCTTGCCAGGGTCATGGAAAAAATGCACTTGAGGGGTTATAACGAAGTTTGTAAAACTCCAGCTCTACTTCATCTCAGCCCATGTGAGTTTGTTTCACATGTATTTTAACATGTCATTATTGTAAGTATCGTGAATTGAATGCTGGCACTGAGCATATGTGGAAGCAGTTCTATGTACAATTGTGGACTTCAGGTGTCTCATACAGAATAAACCTTTTCCATTAAGATTGAGTCTCTAGTTAATTTAAGGAATGTTTATTTGCTCTAAACCAAGGGGGCTGGTGCATGATGCCATTTGAATAAATGCTCTCTTGATTTCTAATATGCAGCACCTCACCTAAGGCTACGTAATTCCTCGGAGATTGTTTCGAAGCATAAAGTCTATGTACAGAAGTAATGGTTAATCCTTGCCTCAGTGCCTGCTTTTCACTTTGTGAGCAAATCATTTCTGTTCATTTTAAGTTGCAGTTGTTTAAGTCTCAGTTGTTTAAAATCTTTGGAGCTTTCTTAGCAGTGCTATTCCATATGGTGCAGGGTAAATTAAACGTCTTGCCTGTGTTTTGTTTACATAGTTTTAGTCTGCTCTGGAGCGAATGTTTCTCATGTTACTTCTGAAGCCCTGTTCTAGAAACTTTGTGTGCTGCATGTGGGTAACTGATTGTAGTTTCCAATGCACTTTTCCTGCAATCCAACAACTGGTGCTTTATCCCCTTTGGTGCATGCAGTGACGATGACCTGGTGGCTTTGGGATCCTGAGGTGAGAGTACAGCCAGTCTCTTGATCATTAGCTGCTAAGTCAGGCACTAATTGCCTTTCAACACTGAGCTGTCATACCATGTACGTATGGATATGCCTGACATTTAATGGCAAAAAAAGCAAAAAAAGCAGTCATTTAGGTCTCTCAGATAAGAGTTTATCGTCTTCAGTTTCTCCGGCTATAATTGGAAAAATGGCTTGTAATATTTTATGCAGTTTTCCAGCTAAGAAACTTAGTTTGGAAAAAATCTGGCTGTGAACCATCCAGTCAGAGAGTCACAAGATGAGGGAGTATTTTGCTGCATGTTTAATTATAATGCCATGTGGTCAAATACAGTTACTTTCTAAGTGTGGCAAATTGCTGGACTCCACTTAGACCTTTGATTTGAGACCATAGAAGTAAAGGTCACTTCCAAAGGCATATTTTCAAGGAAAGAATGGGGTTATTTTCCCTGCACCTGTATAATACAATAGAGGGGTCTCTGGGAAATCTCTTAAGCAAAAATCAAATAGACTACGTGGATCTTTTTTTTCCTGTATAAACATCTGTGTTGCTGTCTTGGCCTCCCCTACCAGAAGCTAGTTGTGGAAGGAGCAGCAAATGTACAGCATGAGGATCAGTGAAGTGAAATCCAAAAAACTGACTTCTGGCTAATAGTTGTCTGGAAATGTGAGCCGTTGGAAGCAGCGGGGGAGCAGGCAGCAGCCGGCGAGGGAGGCTGCATTTTGTTGCATGTCTCATCCCAGGTTTCCCTCCCTTCCCTGCTTTGGCCCGTCCCAAAGCTCGCTCCTGGCTCCGTGCCCGGCTGTAATTTTGAAGCAGGGTTGGCTTTTTGAGAAAGGGATGATTTGTGTTTAATATGGACATAAACATTTTTACAGACTTTCCTTCTCAATGGTCTTTTGTTGCCTTGTGCTGTTTCTTAGAAACTCTCCTGCCTCGGTGTTCAGGATCGGCCGTGGCTCGAACCTGCAGCTCGGGGCTGCAGGAGGAGGGGATTATGTCCTCTTTAATGTATTGAAACCAGCCACTCTAATCTGGGGTAGGCAAGATAATCCCTAACAGGCTTTTGATAACTAAATTTCAGTATGTTTGGTAAGGGCAGAGCGATCTGCTTGCTCTGAGAAGGCAGTAACGCACAGAAGGCGGCTCTGGGTTGCCCACAGCACAGGTGTCAGTGCCCAGGGGAGCTGCCCCGCTCCTGCTGCCTTCGTGCTTATGGAAAGGAAAATCCCACCCTCTTGCCCAAGACAGGCCTAGGTGGCCCCTGGCAATTTGAGCTTGCACCTGAGCCTGGTGTCCTGTTTGAGGCAGTCAGCAAGGGAGAGAAAATGTTCCTATTTGAGGTGTTTGTTCTAAAGTACAGCAGAGACAACTACTCTCAGCTTCTTTGCTGACTTACCTGTAAGTGTAGCAACTCTGCCTATGTAATGCGAGTACTGTAAAACAGGCCACGTACCTGACAGATGCCTCCAAATGCCCTAGTCTGCTAAAAAGCAGGCTTCAGGAGTTCAGCAGGGAGCCACGTGTGTTCCCATTTCCTTTCCTCCTAACTAAATGCTCAGGTAGAAGAGGCAGGAAAACTTGGGAGTTACCTGTGGCTACAGGGCACTGTGGGCTTTGCAGCCACCACTGCGCTCTCCTGTGGTCAGCAAGGTCTGTGCCTGAGGAATAAAACTGCAGTTTTCACTTACAGTATGGTATTTGCCAACAAAACGAGCTGTTAAGATCTAGTCACCGCTTTGCACTTAGTTAAACTGTTACAACTTGGAGTCTTGCATGCAGCCCAAGGGGCTTTTGTGTCCATTTTGGCCTTAACCAAGGTGGGAAAGGAGGAGATGGGGAAGAAGGTGATTCTCTCTCCAGTTTTTATTCCTTCTGTCTTCAGGAGGTTTATAATAATGTTGCTGTGTACATGCAAATGATGTTAATCAGGAGATTTTCCCTATCAGCTTTGTCAACGTTTACATTCGCTTTACACATGGAATTTGCATTTGAAAGGGGCTGTTATAATCAACATTTAAGGGATAACATAGTCAAATTTACATTTGATTGAGTAGAAACGTTAAGTAATTTTAGCTGAGCTGTTGCTAGGAAACAAGCCAATGTTTTTGTATTTTTTTTCCTTAATCCATAGTGTCTTTCTATTTAATTGGCAATTCCACTGGTAATACAAGAACACCAACACTCAAGCATTATAGCCAGCATCTTTGCTGTGTGTCAAAATTCACAGTTTTCCTACTTATCAGAGCTTGACCTGAAGTTTTCCAGAAATATATTTGGAAACTAGTAGTAATATGTGACTCTGCGGTGATCTGGGATCAGATCAACTGCTTGACTTGTAAGAATTGAGGCTATTTCTGTGACAAGCCATCATTTTGGAAGTATACCATTGGGTTTCCTTTTGTGGTGGTTGATATTTAGAATATTAGTCACCATTCAGAGAACATCAGGCAACTGCCTAAGAATTCGGACAAATTTTATGTTTGACTTCTTGGGGTTGGCGAAGGGCACGGATTTTGTTCTGACAGGGAGAAATGACTTCGATAATGACACTATTTCCATGGAAGTAGGCAAAACAAATGATATATCCCAAATGAAACCTTTTGATTTGGGAAGGCATTCTGGCCATCGGTTGTGCATCTATTTGAACTTGCCATAGAATTCCACAGCTTGGCACTTTGCAGTGTTCATCTGGCAAAAATGCTCATTAAAGAGAAGAATAGTTCCTATTCATATCAGGCTCAAAGCATTTCGAGAGCATTATCTGTGTGGCGCATATAAATGTGGCTATGCCCTCAAACTTGGTACATTGTAACTGAAGGAATGCGCCTTGCTCCCTTCCGAGCGAGAGACTCTTTGCTGACCTCCCGCTGGAATTTTGTTTTAGAAACGTCCTCCTCCTCTGTGTACCCCAAAGCTTGGGACAGATCCGTGGGTCAGCGGCAGAGGGTGCAGTGACTCCATGGGCAAATGCAGCAGCTGATACCTGCCCATCATTTGCCTGCAAATCTTCTTGGACACTCAAACTTCTACCAACCCAGGAAGAGACCTCGTCCAGTTTCCATTATTGCTTGCTGATCACTTCAGAAAGCAGCATTAATTCTTATCTTTCCACCTTCTTGGCTCAGCTATGTGGGCGAATGGGCTTCTATCTTGGATGCAGAACTAAGAGGACTGGAGTTTCAGTGTGACGTGTAAGCCTAGGACTAAAAGTGC
>JAUBOD010000163.1:2562919-2589322 GCA_032353885.1 Nothura maculosa
TTGTTGGAGACATCGCTCATTGGGGCAGCACAAACACTTCCCTGCTGAAACCCGAAACTGCATGAAACAAACCTGAAGGTTGGATCAAGTTCCCAGGAGCATTTGCAGAGGTTTGTAAGTCTGGGATGAATTTGCAGCCAAGCTGTGCTCCCTTTCTGTGTTGAGAGAAGCACCAGAAATGTAGCGGTTTCATGTGGTCGCTGCCTCCAGCCATTGCACGCCACGAGTGACTTCGGTGAGAGATGGACATGGCTTGTTCAGAGCCCAAATGAAAGGGAACTGAGGCCCCTGTGAGCTTCTGTGGAAGGGCACACGTGTGGTTTGTGTTAACCCACTGGGGCCGCAGTGCCGTGTCCAGCGTGGGACCTTCTGTGTAAGGTGGGTTTTATTGGGAGATGAGGAAGGACAGAGAAAAGCTGGTGCAGAAAAGTGCAGGTTGTTCCCATCAGGGACACGAACATGGAAATTCTGCTGATTTGGCTCCTCATTTGGCGGTCAGAGCAGGGCAGCCTGTGCTTTGTCCTATGAGGAGCCCAAGGCTGCTGTCCGGATACCTGGAGTTGCTGCCAGTCGAGGCCTGGAAGCTGGTTTTGACCAAGCTTAACAGCAGGGCACTCAAAGCTGCGTAGGATCAAGTAAGTTACTGGCTGGGCAAGAAAGACCCAAGTCGAGGTTTTCTGCACTGGTCAGGGAAAGCCCTGAAGCGCTGCCTGGCAGTGCAGCTTGGAGGTGGCTTTGGGGCAGCAGTTCCAAGAGCGCAGGTGTCCACTGGTTTTGCTGGTTTATTTTCTGCTCATATCAATTACAGCAAAAAGCCTCCTGTGCCCTTCGCTTTGGCAGCATCTCTCAGTAAAACCCACAGCTACTGGTTAGGCCCAGAGCAACTCTGGAAGTATCTATGCAAGGTCAAGACAGGGCAGATGTAATGGACACCGTGAGACAGAAGCAGTTCCAGGGAGACCCTTATCCTCCAGATTATCCAAGATGTCCCAAATCAAACCTTTCATTCGGCCTGGTTGACACCTGTGTTCCTGAAGGAGCCGGGTGCTGCAGACAAGCGCACATCAAGTCTTGGGAGCTGAAATTGGAACTGGGAACCCGTGTGGCCTTGTCAGAGAACAGTGTCCAAAAGGAGGAATTCCAGCACCCTGGAGCAGGGGGTCTTCAGCACCATGTGTGCTTATTTCTAGCAAAGAAATACTGCTGACTTTCAAAAACTCGTCCACAGTATCAGAAACACGACTCCAGTTTGCAAGCAACGCTGAAGCCCAAAGCGTACTTATATATTGAGAAGCCACATGAGCACAACGGCTCAGAAAGTAGCATTTTCATGATCACATCTGGAGACAATAAAACCAGGTAGTTTCTCAGCGAAAGTGGCTCCGAGTTGAATGGCCTGGCCACCATTAACATGGTAGTTCTGGCAGCCTGAACACACACTTTTTTTCTTTTTCTTCTGATTTCCAGTGAAAATGAAATTAATGCGAAGGATTCTGCAGGTTGATGGTGTTCCTGCAAGCCTTGTGAGCTCTGAAGAGTGTATCTAACTGTACAAAAGCTGCAGTGTGCTTTCTAAAAAATACCAGAGAATGCATGTTCAGTGCATGCCCTAAACCCCAGAAAAGCTCCATGTTTTCTGAAACTTTCTGTTTTCTGAAATTCCAGAGTTAGACAGTTGTAAAATAGGCATCCCAGGTATAAGGTTCATGTCCAGTCAGTTTGGTTACTACCAAGACTCCCTGCTCTTTCTCAGAGTTATAGGGGTGGCTGTTTCTTAGTGATAGGTGCATAAAGGAGCTGCTGCAAATCCTTTGTTGAGCTCTGAGTCAGGATAAAGCAAAATCATGGGAGAAGGGAACTCTACATAATGGTTTACATTCATTTAATAACTGAGCAGAAGAGTATTATAGATAACTTTGGGCTCCTAATATATCATAAACTTTTATATCACAGTTTAACCACATCATTTGTTAGGAGGCAAGTCCAAGGGCCTTTTTTGATACTGTCTTTATTTCCTTAGTTTTCTAGACACTTGCATTCCTAAGAATTGGTTATAAGGCTAAGGACAATCCTCCCTGGCATCCAGGCCCCATCAGTGGCTTTGAACGTAAAGGGTTCCTCTCCACCATGAATTCTCATGGCTGCAAGGAAATTTGGCCCTAAATCTTATCACAGTCTTGGGTTTAGGATTTCTTTTTTTTCTCAGGCTAAGCATCCAAGTGGTGGCGACACAGCTGATGTCTCAGAGTTGATGTCTCAGAGTTGATGTCTCGGAGTTGCGGAGTTGACATATAATAATTAGGTTTAAGAAGTGTCATGATAATTAGGAGGAGGTGCTAGGTTTATCAGAGAGACTCACTGCAGGGAGGATGAATGTAGGCTATTCCCAGAAAGGGGGAGAGAACGGAAGAAGAAAAGAGTGAGGTCTGACGGAGGCCATATTCATGCCTTACCCCTGTTTGTGCACTGTAACTTTGAGACTGAGCATATATTTTTTCTCATATTTCTCTATATACTTAGAGTTCAACAAGGTAAGCTGCAAAGGAAGGTATGTGGTTGTGGTTGAAATACCTTTTATTCCACCTCAGTGTTTTGAAAACCCTGTTTAAGTCCCTGCTACTTTGTGACCTCAAGTGAGTCGTTTTTCTCCTCTCGCGTCACTTCCTCGTGTGCCTGATGCTCTTGCTGAATTTTGGCAGATTTCTCCATAGCCTTTGAGGAGCAGCCTTTAATATCAGGCAGGTGGTGGTGTCAGCTGCATTCCTCTCCTTGCTCTCTGCTTCTGCAGCATATTGCGAATTACAGCTCATAAGCTCATCAGATACAAGTAACATCTGCCTCACGGAAATTAAATTAAGTTCCTTAACACATAGCATAGAGATGAATTTTTCATGATTAGACAAGGTGGCCAATTTGATGTGGACTAACTAGAGAAGTCTCCACAAACTTGTGGTTTATAAGGTTTATGGAGAGCTTTTCTTCCCTCAGCTGTGATTATCCTACACATCTCTCTTGCTCCTGTGCTGTGGCTTAAACTAATCCAGAATCCCCGGGACTGCCTCATCCCAGGCTGCTTCCTAGGAGCAGCCTGCAGAGAAACGGGCAGTGCCGGCCGCTCCGTGGAAATGTTTAGGAAGCTTTAGGTTGTTGGAATTAGCATAAGCAAGGATTCCTAGGTGTTGCCTTTGTTTAAAGTATTGGATGGCTGATACAGCAAACACTGTTTGAAGAGTCTACTTGTAATTTAAAACATTGTAATTTGAATAAAATTGCTTGTATTTGGCATTCACAGAAAAAGAGCTTAGATTTGTTGGATTTCTGCACTTGCCATTTGTCATAAAATGGGCATTCGTGAACTTGAAGGTATGATATTTATAGAATACAGCTAAAATTAGCCTGTGTAAAACCCCCAAATTATACTCTAAAAAGCCAACATTAGTTTATAGTCTCTTCTGATCTTTTCATGGACTTTTTTTCCATGTTACTTTATAAAGCCCTCACCCCAAGATACCAGCATCCATACTTAATATAGTTCTGTAGAACTGGTGGGTTTAAAATCTCACTGACAGAGAGTATTTTAGGCCAGATGGCCTCAGCTTTGTATAATTTACCTTTTAATTTACCTTGCCAGCTGGGACAACTTTGCTTTGGGTGCCATTTGCATTGCCTGTTCACTGGATATTAGCTACACGCCTGGAAAGAGAAATGAGAGCAAGTTACAGCTTCTGCTAATACTTTGCTAATGCACAACAGAGAAGAATTACACTTGTTCTCAGCAGCTAAATGAGCCTCTGCCCTGTAAAGATGAGAACATTTGCAGCGAGCTCTTCGGTGCTGATGAAGCAGGCAGCGCTTTCATTATGAGATTTAACCTCGTTAAAAGACTGCAGCCCTTGTTGAACAAATTAAGTTGTAAAGGACTGAATATGGGAACCAGGCCTTTCCAGACTGCAAATAAATTTTCAGACAAAATAAACTAAAACATTGTGGGAATTCACTTTTTAATGCTTGTTTTTCTTCTAGCTCTGTTAGAGTAGTTTTGAAAGATTAGAGGTTGCTGGTTCTAAAACGGTGCCGCGCTATTCTTGTAAACGTCCCAGGAACAACAATAATTAATATCCCCACATTTGCATTTTAAGCCACTCCATTTCCCTAGTCATCTATTACTTGGACGTAAAAATTCATTTCTAGTCAAAACTTGGCACACAGTGTCAAAATTCCGTACTTTTTACCAGATGTAAAAATAAAAGTGAAAAAAATCAACTTTTCTTCCTCCAATTAAAGAGTTCAGGAGTGCATGAATTGGATTTTTTCCTTGTTTTGATAAATTGTTTTCAATTTTGAAACTTGAAAATAGCCCTGATTAAAAGAAAAAGAACTAGTAGGTGGGATCTAGCTGAAAATACTGCAGCAATGTGAAAGAAGCTGCTGCTGCTCAGCAGGCAGAACCCGCTTGGTTTCTTGCTGGTTTAAGACAGGCAGTCGCTTTGTACACCTGAAAACCACAGGAAAAGGGTCACCCATTCGGGGAGCCTCGGTCACCTCCTCATTTGACCCCTACTGAATGGGTGACAAAAATGCAGAGGGATTTTGGCTCAACTTGTGTAGGGTGCTAATCATCCCTGGCTTGAAAATGGATATTTCAGTGAATTCAAAGGTACTGATTGCTTTAGAATAAAGTATGGTCTTGTGGTCTTGTCTGCTTTGAGAAAGCGACAAGATTTTTTCACCTCCATGTGTTTCTTATGAAGATCATGATTTACCCAAGCCAGAACTTCTTACTGAACTTTCATGAGGAAGCTTTCAGGTGGGTGAAATTGCTGAATATTCAGAGAGCTTCACCAAATACATAACCTAAGGTTATCCTTTATAAGGTGCAGGGCTTTATTCTCTATTGCTTCTGCTTCTTTAACTTTAGAAGATCCACTTTTCATTGGGAAAAGGTTAGAGATGTTGAGAATCTTCCTTAAAAAGGCAAAACCTTTTTCTGCCAGGGGTTAGTAGCTCCAGAAAGTATACTAGACCCCTATACAATGGCATTGTGAAAGTCATCTGGGTCATGCAGAGCTGAGTAGCTTTTTTCCTCTCAGATTGGTAAAACTTCACAACTACTAAAGAATTATTACTATAATTGTTATTAGAGATGAAAAAAATAGTATTTTTATAGGATGAAGTGTTATTATTCTTGTTATTACAGAAGATATTACTGAAGAATTCTGTATCAATGAACTATTTAGTTGATTCATTTAAAAAAGAAAAGGCTGAATCCCATTTCAGCGAATATCCCACTGGCTTCTGCCATCAATGGAATGGGCAGCGGCAAGCGGCACATTTTTGTCCCGAAACACCAGTTTGCAGCAAGTGTAAGTGTGAAAGTCTCACATAACTCAAATACCCATTTTTCTCCTCACTTACTGTCTACTCCCACCGCCACTGGAGGCACTCGGGGCAAACATTTCTGTGCAACAGCCAGAGCCCCTTTGGAGCCTTCTCTCAGTCAAAGCTGTTTCTCACCAGCGTTGATTTGGGCCATTTTGGCCTTATTGCAGGTGGAGGTTTCAGGTGTATCTTTGAAACTGGTATTTTTGAAAGCCGTGACCATGCTACCTATTGCTTTTGTGGTGGGAAGAGCAGAGAAATGGGACGGCAGCGGCTCTGGCGGGGAGGTTTCCCCGTGTGCAGGGGGCTCTGCCCTCCAGCTCTCTGCTTTGCCAGAGCGGGAGAGCGCAGGGCTGCCAAGGCAGCCTTATATTGGCACCGTCATAGCCAGAGTCAAATCCTCATTAACTGGAGTGGATGAGGGATTAGGCTGACACTGAGGGGGAAAAAAAATCCCTTAAATATGTAAATATTGGCATACAGGCAGGGACTCTTAAAAATTTATCACAGAGGAGAGAGTAGTTTGCAAGGCGGTGCCCTGTCAGAATGACAAAAGAGCAGGCATGTTATGTAACTCGAAACTCAGGATTCCTTCCCATTGCTGTCTCCAGTGGTTAGAATTCTTCACTCTTGCTAGATTACAAGTCCACGGGGACTTTTAAAACTACTTATTCAGACTTTACTGTTTTGGATGTACAAGAGTTAGTTGCATTAAGCTGTAGCTTGGAAAAAAAAAAGGAAACCATTTTTATAGGATTTTTAAAATAACTTTATTAAGGGATAGCATAAAAGATCACAGTTACTCTATTTTTACAGCCCCGCTTTGAAAAGACAATAAAGCTACTGCACGGGACATGTAACACAGAGGAACATTAATCACCAGCCTAATCCAGCTCCAAGTGCTCCGGCGGCTGCCGCAGCTCGGCATGAACGCAAGTGGCACAAAGGAGGAGCATGGAGCAGGGAAAATACTGCCCAGTAGCCTCTCCCTGCGTCCTGTTTCACAGGTAGCAGCTCGGGTGACCTCTTGCCTTCCTCGTGGAGAGCTCTCAGGACTTGTTAGCATCAAAGAGGAGCTCGGTTTGCGTGGAGGAGCTGGCAGAGCCAGACCTTAGCGGGGAGCTGTGGCTCACGACTCGCTGAAGACAACAGGGGAAGCTTTAAATTAATCCTTCAAGGACTTTGCAGCCATCACAGTGCTTGAAACTTGGCTACAAAATATGATCCAACTTGCACATCGTAGGAAATGTTGCCCTTGGAAAGTTCTGCCCATCACGTGAACGTGCCGTATACTCCTGAACTCGGATACTCGTGTGACGGGACGTGTAGGAGGTGCTCATTTCTCCATGCCCTGATTCTTCCTCGTGGATGGGCTCCAGCAAGCTTGGGGCAGAGCTTCTTGCTTGGCGTTGGATTTGTTTTTGGCCCATCGTGTCTTTCAGCCAGTTGCAGGTCGGATGGGGCCTCTCTGGATCAGTACCTCAGATCATTGTGGCCTGCTCCTGCTTCCTGAGGCCTGGGTCATTTGATCTAAAAACAGTGACTTCTGAAACTCAAGGAAATCCTAAAACAACCTCACTTCCCTCCAAGGGGAGAGGGATCTGTTCTCTTTTAAACTCACAGAATAATTTAAATTGGAAGGGATCCTGGCATGTTTTATAGTCCATTCCCCACTCAAAGTAGGGTTAACTCTACAGTTAGATGAGGTTGCTGAGGACTTTGTCTCCTTGAGGGGCCTTTTCCAGTGCTCAGTTGCCCTTACTGTGCATTTTTTTCTTCATATACAGTTGAAGTTCCCTGTGCTACCAGTTCTGACCCTTGGCTTTGTCCCTCTGCTGTGCACGGACCTCTGGGTACAGCCCTGCTTGGCCTCCTAGGCCCAAACAAAGTTAGGCCCTTCGCCCTCTCCCATCTCTCCTGCTCCAACCCCTTAGCTTCCATGGCTGCCCTCTGCTGGACACACTTCAGTTTCTCTCTTAGCCCTTTTTAGACACTGGAAAAATAAGCAAAATCCTCCAGCTCCATCCTTACAGGTGCTACATGGATAGAAATGCCACCTGCAGGTTCGTTTTGGATGGCTCATCTGATGCTGCAGGCCCCTTTTGGAGCCTTTGGCCATGAGGCTCCCGGGTGCTCCTCTCTCCCATTAGCCCACAGCCTGTAACTTAGCACAGGGCTGATCCGTGCCAGAGGCCAGGCTCTGTGTGGCGAAAGGATGGCATTCCTGCCCCCAGGATACCTGCCGAGCTCCATGGAGCAGCAGGCTTTCCCAGGAGAAAGCGCACCCTTTGATGGAGGACAAGGGATGTGATAGGCTCTGATGGTGTTTTCAAGCTTCCAAGTCCCAGTGCTGCTGCAGGGGCCTCCCAGCACCACTGGGGCTGCTCGAACTCTCACTGCTGCTTCACACTTCTCTATAGCAGCCCTGCTGGATTTCTGCAGAATAAAGCCAAGGAGCCCAGGCAGGGATGGGGCAGGGATAGGTGCCCGGCTGTCCCTGGATGCGACTGCTCAGCACTGGGAGCCAGGCTGGGAACCGCCGCGTTTTCAGCTCTCTGCAAAGCCAGGGCTTTCATGTGAGGCACTTTGCTCTGGAGGCTCCAGGAGTTAACTGTAAAGAACAGCTCAGATAAACGTACGCTCTCTACGCTATCTAAATTAAAGATACAACCACTAAATATTTTGGTAAGTTTATCACTAACAGTTCACAACGACAGCGGAGGAAGAGCCATGTGTTCCCCTGGGCTGTGAACTTCATTTTGCTGTGAACATTTTGCAGTAAGATTTGTTGTTTTCTTGTTGTTTGCTCACAGCCCTGCGGCCTCTTCTTAAGCGGGGGCTCTGCACAGCAGCCCTGCAGGGGAGGCTGTGTGGTCTGAAGCAACACGGAGGAGCCAGGGCGAAGGCAAATTCACATGTGCACTGCGCTACGGCGGGGAAAGGGAGCAATGAAGCAGCAAAGGGCACTGGCCCTTCGAGGCTCCTCTTCAGCAGAGCAGCCTCCCTGCTTTCTCCTTGTCCTGCAAGAGCACGGAGGGGCCGGCGTGCGGAGCCTGCGCTGTCGGTTCTGGTGCCTGGGATGCATTACGTGGAAGCCAAACCACGCTGGCTGTATATGAGAAACTAAGTCAAGCAGCGAGAGGAGCAGCGTGGTACTTTCTGGATGGATCAGCACTTGTGGATGCCAAGCGTGGTTGCAATAATCTCATATTTAAGGAGTGCAAATTGAAACCTGACTCAAGCCTAGCCTAACAGTAGAGCTGTCTCGATGCAGCTACAGTTTGCTGGGCAAATTTTGCGCTCTAGGTGTGTGTTGATATGAAAGGCATCTTCATTATTGCATATGAATGGGTAAATGCTGAAGTGAAAAAAGGGAAGGGTAACACCTTTAGTCGGGTCTTTGCTAGTCAGGTCTTTGCTAATCTTCCAGATGTGTGTGCTTTCCATGACAGTGTCAAAGATGCCCAACTTCCATACATCTTTTGCACTGAATGGTTTTGTAGTCTCTCATTTAAGATTTTATGGTCAGCTATGCTGAAGTATTATTACACTAACTAGTTAGCTTCCAAAGAACAAAGAGCAATTCTGGTTTTATGCCAGAAGACAAAATAACATGAATCGTCTAGGTCATATTCAGCCTGATCTCTTTCAAGTGCGATGGTTCAGCTTGCTCACATCTACAGCCGGGGAAAAGAGTCAGGAGTTCAGCAAAGGAGACAACTAGACAACCATTAAAGAGCAAGTCAAGACCATTCTCTTTATAGGGAAACAACAAACACTTAGAGAGGATGAGCACTAAAGGTTAAGTGCAGCCTGAAAGAAAATCGGGTCATGTAAAACTTGTGAAACGCTTGATTTCAGTATTTGCAGTACTAATTTGACATCCAATTGGCATAAAGATCAGGTCATTACACTGAACTCACTTATGAAGTAAGAAATACCATGCTGAAATATCTTCCTTCAAAGCTTTTTTTTTTCTTTTCAGCGTTTTTGGAGTTATTTCATTCCGTCTGCAGCTGGGATTGCAATCTCCTTGCTACATTGCAGAGAAGCAGCATGTCTGAAATATTCCTCTCTGCTGTGAGCCTGTGTCAGAGGATACGTTACTGGAAGAATGTTATGCAACTTCATATAGACACTTGAATTTGTTCCATCTTCTTGATTTAGAAACTGACTCAGTCCTCACAAGTTTTTCATATACAGTGAGATAGACTAGTGTTTCTCGGCATTTGGGATCATTTAACTGAGCAAGGAGCTTACCCTACGAAGTAGGGTGCAGGACTGGACTGTATTTCGGTCTTTCTTCTTGAGTAGGAATGTCAGCTGTCAGTCTGTTACAATCTTTAGTCCTGCAGCATGTTGTTACTGTAAGGGTTTTCTATGCTTAGAGTTAAAAAATAAAACTTAAAAAAAGAAAACTTAAGGGTTCCTCTACCATGGACACAGTGACAGTGAGAATATGGCTGAAAGAATATGTAGCAAAATATGTCCACATCTTAAGTCCACATTTTTAATCGCCTGTTTTTCCCCTGTGTACTTCATAGATTTCCTATATGATTTCCTGTGAGCTTTCTTTTCTTTTTCTCTCTGTTGTAAATGGTAGAAGAAGAAACGGTGCTTTACCTCATTACTATTTACCTTGAAACCAGTCCAAAGTATTCATTGATTTTTCGGTTTCTTCAAGGAGTGACTTTCACCCAGTTCAGAGCAGCAAATGCATTTTGGGGATTGGCTGGACAACACCTGGTTAAATTGAAAGATTTTTTTGCTCTTCTCATTTTTCTTCATGGTGTCTGCTCCTTTTGCAGGTGCTGATGACCTACCTGGGAGTGCCGTTTGCTAGAGTTGCATGGGAGAATCTTCCCAAAATGTTAGGCACCATCAGCGTTTAGCCCTTTTTGAGCTGTTTAAACAGCCACTTCCTTGGTGGCCGGGCTGGGGGAGGCTGCAGCTCAGTGTGCACTCTCCAAAACATCCTTGCTCCATGCAGCTGATTAGAGCCCAGGTACATTCTGTGCCTGAACTGAGCTTGTAGAAGTAAAGTACGTTACCAAGCAAATATGCATCAACTTCTTAAAGGACAGGGCCTTAATTGCTGCTGCCTTCTGCTCCTGTGCTCTTACCAAGCCAGCCAGAAGGTAGCTGGAATGGAATGGCAAGAGGCTTTTCCCATTTCAATGCCTTCATCTGTGTGTGTGTGTAAACTGTTTGGATGAGGTTCCAGTGTTGGGATCCCTGGAAAGGTCTGAGGGAGCAGGAAGACTGAGTCGTGCCACACAATTTCGAGCCGGTTCTCTCTGATTGCTGCTGGTTTACCTTGCTTGTGGGTACACGTGTGTGTGTGTGTGTGTAACACTGTCCTGCATGCACTGCCAGCTGCTTTGGGCTGTGCAGGGTTGGTGCAGGATGGACCTAGAGGCTGAGCTGTGTTTATCTGCAGACTGCACAGGCAGAAGCACCTTGCAGGATCCTGGTTCTGTGAGGTAATCTCTGTGGGTGCCTGTGCTTTCCCTGCCATCCTTCATGTCTGCCCCAGTTTGTCATCAAGGGTGGCTATCCTGCAGTCTGGATCCTGTTTTCAGGATCTTGTTCTGATTAAGCTGGGATCTCAGTTCTGATTGAGGTTTATTTTGGGGAGTTTTGTCTCATTGACGCTCTTCTGTAGAGAGTGTCCCACTTCTGAGAACTCTTTGAAGCAGGCTGCTGTTGTGCATAGATACCTTTAATTTATATACGTACACACATCTAATCTATATGTATCTATTTTCTACGTATATGTGTATAAAATAAATTCCTTTGTCGCTTGGCAAACAAATGATGAGCATCATGCTGGAAAGGAGAAGCTGGAGACTCTACGGGCGCAGGTCAAAGCTCCCCTGCCGCCTCTTGGGCAGCCCAGTGAGCACCTAACCCCAGGGACCCAGCAGCAGGGACAGTCAATAAGAGGCATCCCAATTAACCAGGGCCGGTTGATCTCCCACGGCCTGGAAGCTCTCGGGATAATTGTCTGCTAGTGGGAGCGCCGCCGTGCCGAGCTTTATCATTTTGTCAGGTTGCTAATAAAAGGTCACGGAAGGTACCGAGAACGGGAGATTTACGTACGGGAGCGTTATGGGAAGGCTGCTTTGGAGGGCCTGGGTGTTTGTCGCCATTGACACCCACGCTCTGATTCCATAATTGACAAGAAATGCTCTTGCTAAGCAGATCTGCTGAGATAATTAGGATTCAGGGTTGCATTTTTAATCTGACTGGAGTCAGATAATTTATCACAGCAGTAGCAAGCTGTCAGGGTCACACAATAAATACTGATTAAGGTTGAATAAAGATTAAGTGCGGCTTGCGAAAAATTAGGCCAAATAGTACTTAAGAAACATTTTATTTCAATATTTACCATGCTAATTTTGTATAATATTGGCAAAAACATCATGTCTCTAAAATGAGCTTATTTATGAAAGAAGATAATGGCTATGCAGGAGTGTCTGCACTGAGTATCTGTTTAGGTCTTAAATTTCATTCCTAATTGATTGCAGAGAAATATTAATTTTGAAAAGCTGATTTAGCATGACTGTTCCATTCCTATCACCACCATCAGAATTTGACACTTTAAAGAGAGAAATGTTCTATCTTGAAGGCAGGCCTAATTTGTTAGCATTAGTAAGATACTGCACTTTTAATTTAACACAACCCTTGTTTTTGGTTCACACATGGACAGTTTGTGGCATTTTCATTTAATTAAAGAAACCCATTTATTAAAATATGCAACTTTTAAAAATGATTTTGAAAGCCACTTAAACCCAGACATTAAGAATTCAGGCCACTTGCGTACTCACTTATAGCTTCTTAAGGGTACCAAAACATCAGCGCTTACAAATGTACTAAGTTTTCTTGGACAAAAAAATTGATCAAAAGGTCTTTTTGTAAGTTGGACTAACGCAGTTACATTGGAATTGGAAAAATGGATTTCCAGAGCTGCAGAATGTTTTTCTCCCAGCTGAGCATCTCACGCGCAAGGCAGCCTTTTCCTGGTGCGCGCGTGCTGCTCCTTGTGCTGCTTGCTTTTCCTCCAGGAAGACCTCATGTTACTGCGTGGCTCTGAAGGAACTTCTTAGCCAGTTTGGAAACTCACAAGCTTGTATTTTAACTCTTCCTTTTTTTTTTTTCTTTAATAGCAATGAATATTTTAGAGAGAGAAGCCCATGTTGTCATTTTCCCTCAGCAATATTCAAGGCCGACTCGTTATTTTGTTGGAAATGTAGCTTGTTCTTTTTTTGTGATAGAACACTGGTAATCTTCTCTTTAAGGAGAACACTAAATACTCTCAAACTCCCTTGAGTGAAATTCTGAGATGCTGATATTTAAATTTTTAAAATATTACCAAATTGATGTACTTTGATGGCCATTGTAGCGAGTGTAGAATATGTTGAAGTATTTAACTCCGGTTCCAGAAAGGAAAATATCTTTTGTAACTGTGAAAAATCTTACTAATCTTCAGTGTTCTCTTTTAAAATTCGTAGGTGTGACTTTGGTTTTTTGTTTGTTTTGGGTTTTTTTGGAGAGAGAATCTCTGCCCTTGTGCTACAAAGGAGGGGAAAGGGAGATGTTGCTGTTGCTGTGTTGCTGCTTGGGAGAACAGCTTTTGGATCAGGAATTTATCCTGAAAATAAAACAAAAGAAAAGAAAAAAAAAACCAATCTGCAGTATTGGCATTGGAATAGTTAGGAAAAGTTTTCTCTTGATACTAGGAGAAAGAGGTGGTAGAGCAGAGCCGTGTGGGGTGGCCAATGCTCACCTTGCTGCCGGCCTCGGCCTCCGTTACAAAGGCACCGAAACTGAGGCTGAGGCTCCACCAGGCTGGGCAGGCCCTTCCAATGAGCTTTATTAATGTATTGTTAACTTGTGTGGTAATAACATTAAAAAAATAATAAAAGCCCGGGAAGGTGTGAGCTTAAACTCTCTGTGGTACAAGAGCGGTGTTTGCAGGCAGGTTGGGAATCGTGTCTGCACAGAGGGCATTATTTAGGAATTTGGTTTCCAATAGTGCCTTTCACACTCCAAGTACAAGGGACAGTGGCTGGAGTGGTGCCTGGAACACAAGAGAAAGGAGCAGGGAGGCGCCTTGCCGGGATGCTGGCTGGGCCATGTTCGCTGCGGGGGAGCCCGGCAGGCCCAGAGCAGCACCAGGGCCGTGCAGGCCGCGCTCCGCCTGATCCACAGGGAGCCCATTCCCATCCTGGGATACCCCCGTGCGCGGAGAGTCCTCTCCCGGGGCAGCCCATGTGTCCTGTGGGCGCGCAGGCCGTGGCAGTGGAGGCAGCGGGCACCTCGGGGCCTGCGCTGCACTTCGTGAGCCCTCCTGTAGCAGCATACATGGAAGATGGCCGTGTCCGTGGGGGCAGCCCCCTCTCTGCAATGGTTGTTATCTCTTTATAACATGCTGCCTGCACCATCCTCCCACAGTGTTTATGTGCCCATTGCTCCAAAGCATTGCTTGTTTGGGTTATGACTTGCTCATTTACAAACAAGGAAGGAAAAATGGGTGTTGCTGGGTCGGAGGAAGAGGTGATGTTGTGTCTGTGTAAGTGTGCAAGTCATGAAGAGGTCAAATGTGAGGTGTTAGAAGAGGGATTTCCAGGGCTTTGAGAATGGTTGTAGTTGTAGGGAGGGAGGAGAAGACTGTGTGTGTCTGGTGGCCTACCCTATAAGAGAAGGTGCAAGACCTCCAAGGAAAAGGCCAGTTCTCCGCAGGTAGCAAAGATGTACAGCAACATGAGAGAGGGCATTGAGGAGGGAGGGAGAGAAGATTAGGAGTCCAGTGGATTTCAAGGCTAACAGGCTGGGAGAGCGCAGCTTAGTTCCTATAAACATTGTATGGAAACCAAGCAGAGAAGGGAACTGCTCGAGGTCTGCAGTTAGCCGAGCCCCCCGGGGCAAATCATTCCTGGGTGTCCTGGGCCTGGAAACTGGAGGAAAGGCCCTAGCTGCAAGAATTCCAGTAACCTTGATATTTCACCTATTATTAAGAAAATAGAAATTCTGCGTCTGGGTGCACTTGTGTGCTCCGAAACCTCCCGGCAGTGACTTGGTTAGACAATGTGTCACAATGGCTATAAGTGCTTTTAAAGAACCACAGCCTTGCTGTATTTGAAATACAACACGACTTAATCACGGAGTGGAAAAATCAGGGATATTAATGGATTTTGCAGTTGAACCCACGCCCTTTGATTCATACAGTACTGTGAGCTGTATGGAAACCTAAATGGGAATAAATATGTATTAGGATTTGCTTTGCCAAAACTCAAGCCATGAAGAAATACTGTACTACGATTTTATATAATGCGTGTTACAGCTGTATAAATAGGAGGATGGAATCTGTAACACCTTGGGTAGCTCTTGCAGTGTTTTAGATGGGCCTTAGGTGGTGCTGTTGCATTTTTTGCTGCCTCCTGCTGCTGTTTTTAGACCTTCAGTCATTTTCCTTCTGCTTTGCTTTCTAGACCATACTAGGAAACTAAGAATGGTTTACTATATCAATATTTGTAAAATTTACCTAGGTGGAATACTAAAATGTAACCACTTGTAGGTGAATTTCGTTTCCTAATTTGAAACAGTTTAGCGCCTTTATATAAGAACCAAGTAATACTCAACTAGGCTTATAACATAAGGAATATCTTGTTTTACGTATGTTATTTTGCCTAACGGTGTATGTATGTGAGTATAAAAATAAATTAAAGACACGGGATTGAGTAAAACCTCTCCGAAATTAAGCTCGACATGTGGGATTGATGCTGTTAGTTTGCAAGTCTTTCAACTTTCCATATGGCTAATTAAAAAGAAAAAAAAGAAGTGGTTGATTTTTAGGAAAGAAATGTGTATGTCACATTGGCAACTCGCAGAGTGCCTGCTCTATTAAAGGACCTATGCACGAGCTTTACATCCAATTTCCTGCCCTTATCTTCCTTATGCCAGCGCACAGTGTGGTTCATTGGGAAACAGTTTGCTTTTTTTTCTTTCCCCCCTTCTTTCTCATTTTTTCACAACGTAAAAAAAAATTCCCATGAAGGTTTTTTCCACTACAACTGCCGCCCCTTTATGTTCTGCAGTCTGCCAAGCTTGCCAGAGCTCAGCAGGTAGCCCGCCTGGTATGCATGGCTGTGTGAGAACGCTCCCCTGATGTGGACAAGATGTGGGCTGTAAAACGAAGCCAACATCTTGTCCACAAGTGTGTAAAAAAAATATCCTCAGTCTGGACAGACGTGTTTTTGTAGGCTGAATGCATTGACTGTACTAATTCAAAGACCAAAGCTTTTAAAAGCAGCGAAAAATGATTATACAGTTACAGTACCAATAATCCTATCAGTAGTAGCAGACATATTTGTTCATCTGAGACCGTTTGGCTAGGCTTTTACTGCCCCTGTATTTACAGTAAATCTGTTGGCATCTATAACTTCATTTCTTTAATGATTTCTATTTTTAGTCTCCCTAACCTGAGCAGGTCATGTAACTCAGGTTTTGTACTAGCAAAGACAGAAATTGTGCTGCAAGAGAGATGGTGAAACCTCAGTCTACAGTTGGCCCAGGTTTCCCCTCTGGGTGGATATTTTCCCTTTGAAGGATGATGCCTTCACACAAAGCGGTAGCAGCGACAGATAATCTTAAACCATTTCCCATGCTCCAAACTCTGACATAAATGCTTGAGGCAAGAGTGGTTGTGTAACCAAAATACAAACAAACAAAATCCCTGCAGGATTATTGGAGGAGGGGAGAAGGGACAGATCATGAGTTCTCTCCATAGAACTGTGTATGCTTCATACTTTCCAAACTAAGGTTGTCAAAACGTTTAGAACTTGGAAGTATGAAAGTTAGGTTTTCTTATGTGAAAAAACGAAGATTTTTAGCTTGAGCGTTTGTGATTTCACTTATTTTAGACTGAATAATGGCACAAGATAAGATTCAGTTTAGTTTTCACTTAACCTTCTCAGTTCAGGTTTGTGATTTTAAGCTTTTTTTTTGTGAGCTATCTGATTTTGAGTGTTTTTATAAGCTGAAGGCATTTTGAATACCTCAGTTCTGTTTAAAACTATATTTTTTCACTGGCTCATGTTATGAATTTTGTACTCCTTTCTCCAAAATTTCAAACATCAGACCATTATGTTACACCGAATGGTGCCCATAGTGATTAGGTTGCCTCTACACTCCAAATCAAGACCCAAAGCGCTGCTGCTCCCTGCCACCCCACAGAGTATGAACCTGCAATGCGCCCTGTGCATTAGAAGACGTCTTTCCATATGGCTCCAGAGCCCAAATCCATGCTCATAGAGTAAACCAAATCCATGTGCATCTCTGCTCATGGAGTAGCCCAAGTCCACACACATCTCTACTCACAGGACTTTGTTTACTCCTGGAGTATTCCAGGGCCCTGGCTTTGCAGAAGGCAGAACCAACGTGGTTCCCTTTGAGGTTCGTGATGCAGGTTGGGGATGTTTAACATATCCAAGCGATCCCATTATGCCACTTTTGTTGCACTTATTTCAGCCATTTAATTTCATTTTCAGTTTAGCGAGATGCTTAAAAAAAGTTATTTTCTTTTTATTTGGAAAAGCATATGTTGTATATTCTCCATTTACTGGCATTATTGACCGTGAACATCAGGCTTTGTAAAGGCCTCTATCTAGCATGTGCCTCTCTCCTTTCTTGTAGACGTAATGATCATCCACTTTGAAAACACATTCTGTTTCAAATTTGCAGATTCATATCTGGCAAATTTTCAGACATGTTCTTTCACATTATGCTTTTCATATCTAGGTGATGACAGTGTATGGTTGGTGTGTGTCTGGTTTAACAAGCCTCTAATATTGTCCTCACACCTTCCAGATTAGAAATTTATGTCTCAGTTAAAAATCAAATTTCAGCATAAATTTTTAGTGCAAAGTCTAGATTAGGTAGAAAGTTGCTTTATTTATATTTTTTTATTTATTAGGAAAATGATGTTTTTTATGTTTAGTTTGTGTCTAGGATGTAAAGGTACTCGTTCTTTTAAAAGATCTTCCTTGATGCAGTAGCGTGAATTACTACATACTAGCATTCAACATGCAAGACACAATTATGGTGCATATGCCCTTCTGTGCAGCTCTCCTTGATCCTGTCTGACGTGGCACCGTTTATGAAATCTGGCAAGCAAGAGTAATCTGTATTTAAGCACGTAATTGTTTTTGGCAGGCAGGTATTTCAAAACACAAAACTTCAACTTTCTCCTACTCTGAGTTTCCTGAAAATTGTGTGCTGTGCTGATTCTCCTGTTGGAAAAGGACTTTTTCATTTTTCTTCATAAATGTCAATTTTGAAGTTTCATTTGAGTGTATTACAGGTGAACGTGACTCATAATTTATGTGTTACACTGACAGGCTACAAATAATAACGTCTCCTGCAAGAACAAGTCAGAAAATCACTCAGCATATTAATTATAATAATCAGGCAATGACTGTTCATAAATTTGCTATCAAAGACATAGGGTTCTTTAAAAGCATCTTAAAATACTTCATTAAAATATTTGACCTTGAAATTGCATGCCTAGTCTGTAGTAACATACAGCAGCAGTTTCACCAGTAGAAAAAAGATCATTTTAGCTTTTTGTTACCTAATCCATACGAGAGTGCTCTACCTGTGTGTCACTAAGAATGTGTCATTGCAGGTTGCAGTTGGATGTGGCTCTTCAAAAGCATCTGGGGACTTTAATGTGGCAAGAGAAGGATGGGGACTAAGTGAGGCCTAGGCGGGTGTCTGGGCCGGGGCGGCCTAGGCCTGGCGTCCTCGGCGGCCTGTGCTCCAGTCTGCGACTCTGGGGGCCTTTATGAAGGCCTCGTTTCAAGGGAATAGCCTTGTTTTCTGAAGAGGAGGCAACTTCCAGAGCTTTGAATGTCACTGTGGGATAGGGTATATTTAAAGATTTGTCTGAAATGCCACTCACGAATGAATCAGGTATAAATGTGGCGACAGAGGATATATCACACCTAAGCTTTGGTGTGATAGAATTGGGCAACGGGGTCTAAGAAGGAAGCTGGAATACAGAGTTATGGCAGCGAGTGCATGAGTGCGTGATGAGCAGGAGAGGATGTGGTGGCAGCTCGGAAAGCTGTGGGAGAAGTAGAGGGAGAAGCCTGTGAAACGGGTCACAGACTGAACAAAGATGAGATGGAGGGACTTGCAGGGGACTGTGGAGTCTCTGCACACAAGACTGTGGAGTCTCCTTCTCTGGAGGTCTTCCAAACCCGCCTGGATGCCACCCTGTGTCACATGCTCTGGATTTCCCTGCTGGAGCAGGGAGGTTGGACTAGATGATCTTTAGAGGTCCCTTCCAACTCCAACCGTTCTGTGGTTCTGTGAAGACACAGGAGGAGTCAGTGGTTATTGCAGTAGGAAGTCATAAGGAAACGGGCTGCCTGTCCTCAGGAAATCCAGCTTCATTATTTTTGCTCTTTCCATAACTTTTTAATTAAAGCTGAATGGGTAGGGAACTCACAATTGGGGAATGATGTGGTCACAAACAGCTTTAGGGCTTTTGCATGGTTGAAGTCCCTTCCTTTTCTCCAGCATATCTCAGAAGACGCTAACACGATGTACTCCCAGCCTGATGTCTGGCTTAGTGTGTGGAAACAAGCAATAGAAAGACTTTTCATGCCAGAAATTTTCATGCCAGAAATTTATGTGGAGAATATTTGGAGAGAGTCCCTGGTGAGGCAGGTGGGTGTGAGGTGGCCCTGGGCACGCAGCTTTGCATGTGGGTCACCTCCCGCTTCGCTGGCAAGAGGAAAGAGTGAGAATGGGCAGGTTGGTGTGGAAGGAAAGGTGGGAGCGTCGGCCTTGCCCGGCCACAGTGCCCATTGTGCCAGGGTGACACATTGGGAAACCGTCAACATTGGAGTACAGGAGAGGAAGAAGGCTGCCCAGAGAGGTTGTGGAGTCTCCTTCTTTGGAGATCTTCCAAACCCGCCTGGATGCAGCCCTGTGCCATGTGCTCTAGGTGACCCTGCATGTGCAGGGGGGTTGGACTAGATGACCTCTGAGGTCCCTTCCAGCCTTACGCATTTTATGATTCTATGAAAGTGTCACTGACTTCTGACATTTAATGTTGATAGCACAATAGTTGGCCTTACTCTTTGGTTTAGTTTGTGCCACAAGAACAGTCCTTTGGGGTCTACACTATACCCGTGGGTCCAAACATGCAGTGAGAGGCTTGGAGAGCTTGGAGTGCAGTTAAACCCAGTTAAAGAGTCAACTGTGGGAGCTGTGTAAAACAGACTCACTGGTTCCCTGTGCAATTACTAGCATTAGCAGGAGACTGCTTTGAGCTTTTACTAAGAGAAATCAGATTAAAATAGGTAATGTGCTGGAAAAATCTGTTGTAATACCTACAGATGTTACCTCTTACCTGCATTCAAGGCATGCCTTAAGAAGTGAGGGTTCTGTGGATTCAAAATGGGTTTTGTGAATATGCATCCATATTAAACTTAACATTAGCTCCAAAATACAGAAATGCAGACTTACCCTCTCATGATTTGGGATCCCAGCCCCCTTGCAGGATTTTTCATGTCACTAACTGAGATGCAAAGACTGAAATGCACCAGAACAAGATACAAACTGAACTCTTAGTGCAGTTCGTTTTGCTCATTAGATACTTTGACACCAGTGCAAGACACAAATCACACAACAAATGTCTTCTCTTCACAAGACATGAGCTGACAACAGATTGGAATTACTGGTGGGACAACCATGGAATATTGGACATTGTTCTCGAGTAGGGAAGAGTTACTTGTGACCTAGATCTTTTTTGAGGAAATAGCCACATGTAACATCTGCAGGGATTTGGATCTTGGACCTGGCAGGGCTAGAGATTTAATTAGTTTTGATTATTTCATTATGATTACAGGTGGGAGACTACAGTAAAATCCTAAATCTCCGTATATAACATCATGGAAACCTAAGAGTTAACAATGTTAGTGCTGCCTACATATGTAAGCATGTGTGTAATTTTGCCATTTTCTTTTTGAAAGACGATGTAGTGACGTGTGAGGCTGGCTCTGGAAATCTGTCGCCTGTTTTCAGCTCTTCTTGAGTGCCTCTTTGCAGGCTTCCTGCTGTCCTCTTCACCAAGCAGACTGGCAATCATGAAGTGGCCTTGGCCAGTAGCAAGGATGCTGAAGGACAGGAAGAAACACCAACACTAGCATAGTTTGTAAAAATAACTTTGTCCAGCCGATTTTCCAGTCATGCCCCCAAGTTGCACAGAAGGCTTTGAAAGTTGGTATTTGGTTATAGGATGTTCTTCATGTTCTTCAGAAATTTAACTAAGAGGGAGAGACAGAGACAGCCCGAGATGGGCTGTCACCTTGCCCTGGCTCTTCCCCATGGGCACTTCTCCTTGTGACTAGTAAAGCTGCCATATTCTCCCTAGAAATATTTGGGGAATCTGGAAAAACAGTTTGGGTTTGTCCAACCTGCTGGCCGGGCAGTGGGTAGATGGAAGATCAACGTCCACGAGAGTAGATGGAGGACCACGTGGCCAACTCGAGGAGCAACCTGGGAGCTGGAAAGGAAAATACCACTGCCCAGCTCCAGATGCAACATAGAACATATGAGAATAATCAAGTCCTGGAAGGGTGGAATGAGAGTTCTCCTCGCCTCCTTTATGGAAATCCGTTGTTAGCCTGGTCTTTGGTGTGTAAATAGCTAGGGGTGCTAGCTGGGAAGCTCTCTACTTAAAAGCCAAATAAAATCTGTTGTATTGGATTAGGCTAAAATGCACTAAAAGCAGCCCCTGTTAGAATTATGTTTTATTTCTCATTAGAGTGTAAATTGTACAGGATTGCCAGCAATAAAATTGGAGTTAGCTTGATAAAAGGCATCTCCTACAAGTTGTGAAATCTAATAAAACTCATTAATATGCCATGATTCAAGATTTCTATGAAGCTTAAGTAAAATAAGGCTAAACCTAAATAAAATATTATTAATCATGTGTTTATTCTAGACTTAAGCTGTGTTAGCAATTATATTTTCACTTCATTGTTCAACAGTTTCAAACATACCAAAGAAATATTGGCAGAAGACTGTTCCTTAAGTGAAAACAGATAGCCTTAAACTTAGGAAAGACCTGCAGAACAGTTCTTTAGCTGTTAAATATATAAATAGTGCCATTAACATTAGGAAGAGAAATCAAATGACTTTTTTCAGGCTGTTATGACCTTGCAATAAAATGTGTGATTTTAAGAACTACAGATAAACTGTTTTGTGCCCTGCAAGAATCCTGGCTTTTAGGCCAAGAATATATCTGAAAAAGCATGTTATTTGGGCCTTAAGCTTGATGCCATTAAAGACTGTAGTGTTTTGATGTATATTTTGCCCTTTTGGCTTTTGAGAGAAGTCTTTCTAGGTGTAGATCTCTGGAAAGGGAGGGCTCTGCTGCAGAGCCGCATGAAACCTGGAGCTGGAAAAAAAAAGCGTGAGAAGGTTGATGCATCTTACCAACATGTACAAGTACCTGAGGGGAGAATCTAGGGAGGATGGGGCCAAGCTCTTCTCAGCGGTGGCCAGTGACAGGACAAGAGGTAATGGGTACAAACGGAAACATGGGAAGTTCCATCTCCATGTGAGGAAGAACTTCTTCACTGTGAGGGTGACAGAGCCTTGGAACAGGCTGCCCAGGGAGGCTGTGGAGTCTCCTTCTCTGGAGATCTTCTCAACCTGCCTGGATGCTGCTCTGTGCCCCGTGCTCTGGGTGTCCCTGCTGGGTCGGGGTTGGACTAGATGATCTCTAGAGGTCCCTTCCAACCTCAACCATTCTGTGATTCTGTGAGCTGTATGAATAACCGTGCAGAAAACGCGCTTGTTGGGCATGTGCTGTGGTGACGCGCAGGCAGCGACGCCCCAGAGAGCGACCAGAGGGGCGTCCTGACACGAGTGGCTGAAATGGGGGCCCCCGTGGTGGCACCCAGAGCACTGCCTTCCTCTAGGGTGCTGAATGCAGGCAGCTAAAGGGCTGTGGGTAAGACCCGTCGGTCTGGCTGCTTTCCTGCCCTCCAGTAATATCCGGAGGTCAGTGAAACAGGACCCAGCTTTGTGTGGAGCATCAGTAAGGGGCGTGGGGAGGGTTTCTCTAGAGAAAATGAAGTTAGCTGCTGTTTTCCCTGAGCTGGCACCTCCGCTCTGGGGGCTGACCCTGTTTCATTAGCGTGTGAGAAGAGAAAATGAGGATTTCCCAGACTCTACTTAACCTCTGCACCCAACTTCAAACTAGTCTTTCCTTCTTTTTTTTCTTCTCAGAGTTTTATGTCCTGTTTTTAATTGTTTTATTTATTAAGAAGACAGTGAGATGGTATCTCTTGAAGTGAAAGGTGGTGGTTGTCCCAACAGAGAAACCAGTTGTTGGCTGTTTTGTCAGTTCCCGGACTATGGTAATGGAGGAATGGGAAAAATACATTCTGTTTCAGCTGTTTATTCCCACATGTAGTTACGAGTTTCTTAGTGATACTCGTTTCCTTGACTAAGAATTGCAAACGAAGAACAACAATGGTGAAATAGCCAGAATATTTGAAAGCGCTTTATTCCAAAGCGGAAATATATAAGGCATGTACAGACCTAAATCTTTACAGATCTTCCTGCAGATTGCTTTGATTAACCCTAAGATTTTGATTATTTTTTAAAAAAACACATGATTCCTTAAACAGGAATGTTATATAGAAGGCTAGCTTGATACATGAAAACATCTTTTGTAAATGAAAAGAAAATGCATTGAAGAATGCATTGGAAATGTAAAGAGAACTGCAGTTCTCTTTTGTTGTAGTTGCATCTTTTATGATCTGCAATTTAGCATTTTGGAATGAAAATTCTTACTGGATGTTTCTGGGGTAGATCAAGCTCGCTGTGATTTGCTTGAAGAGGAAGAAAATAGGGCCTCTTCTTTACAGAGATGCAGGTGCTGTCAGTGGCCAGGGGATCTACCGAGTGCGAGCAGCAAATTCTTGCTCTGAGGAGCTGCTGTAGTAAAAGGCACAAGGAAGTGGCATTCATAGGTAAGCTAAGATTTTGCAAATAAACTGTGGTCAGCTCCCTTCATCACTGACCCTTCTTTCGCCTGCAGCATGGGAGAGATCTGCGTAAGATTTTGGTTTTGGTCCTGAAGGAAGAAATACGTTCATGTAAAGCATCATGCACCAGATGCTTTAACACTGGAAAACCAATTCTCTGCTCCCCTAGGAAGATGCTCCAGATTGCTCTTAGCAGAATGGTCAGATTAATCATTCCTTTTTGCTCTGTACACTTCTACTTTTTCCTAGGTATCTGATAGCAGGAGATATTTGGAATATATCACATGGAATAAACTGCATTCAAGCAACATACATTTTAGGAGCCATCATGTTGTAGACTTCAGCTGTGGTGCTACTTGCTGCTTGTTTTATGTATCTATAACCTGAAAAATGATTTGAAAGGTTCAAGCATCTCCTTCTACCTTACATTTTTTGTGCAATTTCCCTGGTACATTTTGTCAGAGAGTTTGGTTAGAGAGGAGGCTGCCCTGCGTGCGTGGATGCAGCCCAAGCTCTGCAGCCTGCGACTGGAAGCAGAGCAGCAGGCTAGAAAAACAGCCAGGAGGGGTTTGAAGCCAAACAACAAACTGCTTCACTTGATAAATTTTTCTTGCTGTTAAATCTCGGGTTTTTTTTTTAGTTTGAAGTTAGATTTTTTCCAATTCCTATGCATTCTTTGTTATTCCTTTTTCTATTTAAATATAAGGTGCTTATGTGTGTTTATAAGCCATAATAAATGGACTCTTTAGTTAATTCTTTGAAAAGGTAAGAGTTATTTTCTCATTATATATATTCAGATTCATTCAGTGGCTGTTGTGCTTGTGTGCTCTGGAGAAGAGGCTTTTGTTTAATGGGTAAAAATTACAAAGAGTCATTTTCCAATTCCTAACTTGCTGTGGTAGCCAAAGGCTTAAGGAGACAAGTCAACCACTGCATCAACTCTTGGATGGGAAACCAGCAGAACATCTCTGTCTGGTTTAGCACCAGGTTTTGGCAGCAAGGGAGCATTCTCAGCAATAAACCAATTAATATGTATGCTAATCATTAGCTCTTGTATACATGTTTATCCTTTTTTCGGTTTCTGGAGGATTGCAAACGGATCATCGCCAATTCATTGGTAAAACGAGTCCCTCAGCTCTCTGTTCCCATCTCCATTTCTGTTTCATGTACTCGGGTAGATTTGTGACATGATAAGGACCAGATTGTGTTTGATAGCCTGATGTCATCGCTGATTGAACCGACCCCTCTGTTTCTTCCATTCACTCCTGTCTGCTCCTCAGTGCCGGTGCTGGATGGAGCAGCTTCCCTCCTGGGCTCCTCTACCGGACGTGCAGGCTGCAGGACAGGGCAGGGAACGGACCGGCCTTTCTAGCTTTTGTTTTATTTTTCAGAGTTCTCCTTGCCCCTTCCGAGAGAGTTTTAAATGTTAGACAGGAGGGCGGCCTGGGAATGCGGCCGGGACTTCATCCCCAGGAAACGCTTCCCGCATCGAGCGCGGTGCCCCGGCCGGGCCCTGTACCAGGACAGGGCCTCCCGCCGCAGCGGGAAGGTGCCGAGAAAGCCGCATGGAGCCGCTCAGCAGGAGGGTGCCCTGGGGAGCTCATAGGGCAGAGCCACCGGGGGCTGCTTTTAGCTGGAGGATGGGGCAAGGCTTTCCTGATGTCGGGGACTCGGGCACAGATGAAGCTTCTTGTCTGGAAGGAGAATGACATTTTATCTGATGGTCTAATAGCACCGAGCAGCTCAGCTTTCACCAGCCCTCCTTCTCCATGAATTGTAGGTGTTAACACCCAAGTTTGTCATCCCTGAGCTCACTTCTATTCCCGTCCATCCGGACTGGCACTTGCTGCTTGGTGCTGCTGCACGCGGGGAGGTTCTTGAGGCTGCTGGTGGCGGCGCTGCCGCTTTGCGCCCCTCGCTCGGCTCGCAGGGACCCGAGGGTGTCAGCCCTGTCACTGAACACCTCTTGCAGGTGCTGTCAGTTCCTCCAGTGTCCGTGCAGACAAGAATAACAACGTGCTGAGCAGCTCCGGCGAGTTCCTGCTCTGCTGAAACAGAGCAGCCCGGAGCACTGAGAAGCTCCTTACCTGAGAGGCAAGGACTTGGGTTCTGCTTGAAGGAGGAGGGGACATTTCTCCAGATGAAGTTTGGTGCCAGGTGTTAGATTTTCTTTTTTTACTGCAAATACGCCCTGCTCAGTTGTTTGTCAACCTCAAGTGCTTTGCAATGATTTACCTGCTTGGTCTCAGGACTCTGCTAGGGTGAAGAGCACTGCTGTTCAGTAGTCCATTCAGCAGTGTGCACCTTCATTTTAATGAGTTTCCATCAATATGTCTCCATCTGCATGTGAGGAAGAACTTCTTTCCTCTGAGGGTGACAGAGTGTTGGGTGTTTTTCATATTTAAAAGTTTTTTCTTTCAATCTTTTATTATTCATAGTTTCATAGTTTTCATTAAAATTTGTAATTTTCATTTAATTCACATTTTACCTTTATAAATTTCAGAACTCTTTTAAAAAGGGCAGGACCCTGCATATGGTGTTTCCCTATTGCTTCCTGACAGTTTCATTGTACATTGGACATTACTTACAATGAGAGAATAATTTATTTGAATGTCATAGTTTATATGGGAGTCTTCACTTACTGCTCACATAGGAAAATACTATACAGGCAATTTCAAAATTCTTCCATTTATAAAAAGAGGTCTACATCAAGGATAAGCCTGTCCAAGTGATCTTGAAAATCAGAAAATAAATATGAAATAAGGACAAATGCAGGGTCCTGCACTGGGGGAGGAATAACCCTGGACACCGGTACAGGTTGGAAGTTGACCTGCTGGAGAGCAGCCCCGCAGAGAGGGACCTCGGTGTTGTGGTGGACGACAAGTTGACCATGAGACAGCAGTGTGCCCTGGTGGCCAAGAAGGCCAATGGGATCCTGGGGTGCATT
>JAUBOD010000163.1:2592486-2606034 GCA_032353885.1 Nothura maculosa
TTATTTAATGAGTGATTACACGATGTAATTCCACTGCACCTTGTTCCTCCAGGCACGTTAGCTTAGTGTGGAGAGGTGCCTTGGTAATAGCGTGTGCCATTACGGAAATAGGAGTTCCCTCACCTTTCTGGTGTATGAAGAACAAACAGGTATAGATTGGTTGTCTCCTTCCTGCTCCTCCGTGCCGTGGCCTCCCTGACCTGCACTTCCCTGCCTGTTAGCGGGAATCCTGCCCGGCAGGAGGAATCCCTCCTGCGCGGCCACCTCTGCCTTGCAGGGAAGCTGCTATCACGCTTCCAAGCAGCGCTCAACGCCTCGAGATTTGCTTTATTAAGACCAGACATTTCACATTCCTAATGTTAAGATTGCTGCAATTTTCCATTATAAGCTTCACCCCACCCAGTCCTCTGAATACAGCTTTATAAATGGGTTCAAAAAAATGCTTTTTTTCCAGCTAAGTCTTATGCTTTAAGCTTGGCGGAGAGCATCTTTAGAACTGCATGTTCTTTACATTGGGAGTTGTTCAGTGAGGGGCTCGTGTTTTGGGTGGGGGCAGGACCTTTCTTCCAGACAGATGTAAAGTTTGTTTAAAAATAAATCAAATGGTAAATGCACAAACTTTGTAGTCTATGCATTTAGAAGAGAATCGGCACTTAACCAGATTTAAGAATTTATTTGTAGTATACGTTAATGCTGCCTTTTTGCCATATTTTGTGAATGGGTTTTCTGGTTTACTTGCTGTACTGATGCCTCTGTAGGAGCCAGTGCGGACAGTTTGTGATGCATTTCTGAAGGACTGGAAATTACATTGGTTAACGTGTTGGGCTAATGCCACGTACAGTGTCAAAGATCTGCCTGTTTGTGCAGGCTGATCCCGGGCACCCATGGGGTTAATAATCAAGGCTTTGTGATAATGTCAGTAGTTGAATTCCTGCTTGGTGAATCTGTCTTTGGGTGTTGACCTGAATTCTCTAAAGAACTTGGTATGAGATGACACAAGAATACCCTGACATAAATGGAACATTACCCAAGTAAAATATGTGACATTTTGGCTCCCTCCTCCTTAAAGTTAGAAATCCTTCAGGCCTCAGTAAAACCAAACCAAGGCCAACAGTTAGAGTCGATGTCTTGCATACACAGATCTCCTTCTGTGTGGGACTGAGCAAAAGAAATTGTTTTTATATGAGCAGTTATAATAGGCTCTTCAAGAAGGAAAGAGAGTGGACAAGAAATGGAAAAAATATGATATTTTAGGCTAAGCACATCTGAAAGTAAACGTCCTCCTGGAACTAGGCAATTTGACAATACTCAAGCCTGTGCAGAGAGCCAGAGCAGGGCTGGTATACTACTTAAGTCCCACATAAGAACTATTTTGAGCTTCAAGTCGAAATTAGGAGATACAGACCCCTTGTTTTTATGCTCTGAGTGGATGGATTTTACCTTCTGCGAGGTGACTGGGAATTCAGCAAAGTTTCCCCAAATGAAAAGGCATCATTCAACAACCCTACTCTTTCCTCACAATAAAATAAATTTTAAAGTTGTACTCTGCCTTTGAGAATTTTACACTTTGTTTGTGTTAAAGCACAGAGTATTCTATTAAGTCAACAAATGCTATGTAAAAATCAATAAAATACCTTAATATTTAATTTGTAGGCTAGAATATTACTGAAAAGGCACTGTTGGTTCTATCATGAAGACCTTCTTCACGAATGATCTTTAATGGTCTGTAGTCAACATAGCGACTTTCACATTAAGCAGATAAATTTGAGGGGGTTGTGTATGTGATACAAATTTGAAAAATGATGATTTTAAAAACTTTTAAAATTTTTTAAGTTACTGCATAACTCTACCAGTAGAAGCTATTTTTCACATTATTGAAATCTGAGAGTATTATTTTGGTCTCCATTACATTTTATTGCTACCATTACATTATTTGTGAGTATTAACAAGGACTTTAACTGAAATATAAAGATTCATGAAGTTCTGCTCTCCAATTAATTAAGCATTAACCCCTAGATTATCTGGGGTGGTAGCAGGCAGTGAGTGCTCTGCTCCTTAATGACCCTCAGCCAAGGGAATGAGCCAGCACAAAATTTGCATTTGGGTAGGATGTACTTGACAGGATTATCACAGATTTGTTTACTCTTACTTATATGTAATAGAGGTGGCAATAGTGTGCCAAGAAGTGGTTGCCTTCCTGCAAAGTATGTCCTTAAATTATCTCTCTGGCTTAACTATCTAGCCTCTTGTTCCAGGGGAATTACAGATTTGTGAAGTTACAGGGAAGTTTGTATTTCCTTTCCGGAACTCACTCATTACTTCAAAATGGGGGAGGAAAATTTAAAAAATGGGAAGAGAGTTGGGAGGAAGGAGAACTTAGAAATAAGTTTCTAATGGTTTGGAAATTAAAGTTGTCATCTGTGAGCTCTGAGCTTGTTTATTTTAAATAAAGTAATACCATTTGTTTGTTTTAGCTAGGCAAGAGGATAAGTGAGGGATTTGCATTACAAATGAAATATGCCAAATAAGGCTGCATCCTCCCTAATTACATTATTGTTCTGGTGCTTTGTATGTGTTGAATAGTTTTCTCTTGTCAATGTTCAAAAAAAACCCAGTCACAGGTTCTGCAGGTTCTGCCTTCTTTGCATGACTTAAACTCAAGGAAACTCAACTCAAGGAAACACAAACTTGGGGGAAAAGCCAAAAGTATCTTCCTGAAGAAATACATCTTGATAACATTCAGAACATTTATTTTTAAGTAAATAGTTATTTTATGGTCATAGGCAGGGCATACGACATGTTGATTTAAATGATTAAAGATGACACTTTGGCACAACTAAAGGCACTGCGTGCAGGGAAGCTGGTATAGTAAAATAGGTCTTAGTGCAGTAGTTGCAGAATAGGAAAAGACAAATAGAAGAGAAAGAAATCCTTGTGAAACAGAACATATTGGTGGAGGAAAATGGGAAGGTAGGGGGTTGTCCAGTGTTGGGAATGCAAATGTGGCAGGTAATTCACACTGAAGCTTTTCTTTATGAATCCATGAAATTGAGAGAGATATTGAATTCCTCCCCAGTACTTTCGATGCTTGTATTGATGAACAGTGAATGAACCCCCAAGTGTTATTGTAGGGAGGTGTGGGATTTGGGATACTTAGGTAAATATCTTTATGTGGTTTGAGTAACGATGGCTTGCTTGGAGTGTCACCATCCATTGCCTCCACTTGCATATGATTAAACGTGAAATTACTCAACTTTCTGAGTGATTTTTCCATGCTAGAAGCACAAAGCATCTATTCTGTAATTATTTTGTTGTATCTTTTCAGAACACATGATGAGCTGACAATTGAAGAAACTCGCTGAACTCTTGTTCATACTGAGTAAATTTAAAGTTGCATCCTTGGATTTAGTGATGGAGATAAACATGGTCAGAAAAATGTGCGCGTTGAGTGTTACTTTGCATCTGAATCTGTGTTGATAATAATTTCTCATCTTGAGAAAACAGGTTGAATCATAGAAATGAAAGAATTGTACCAACAGCAACACCGGTCTTATTCTTAAGACTAATGATAAAATTAATTCTGATCCTGCTCCTCTGTCCCTGAGATGCTCCCCCATTTGCCATAAGGATTCTTATATAGGATGTCATCAGAGCTTCAGTAGATGATCTGAGGAAGACTAATCCTGAGAAAGAACATTGAGTTCCTTTGTAAGGCCTGATTTCCTGATTTCAGAAGAATTTGCCATATTAAAGCCCAACTTAAGTGCATGGTGTGCCTGGAAAAGTTCTTTCCAGAAGCTTAAAAATGCCTTTAATGATTTGTTTTGTCTGGTTCAGCCCTGTCATGGAATGTGATATAGGTTTTGGGAAGTCATCAAGTGTGGCTTCTTATTTTGGAGTCTTTCTGCACCATTTGCTGGAGCTTTTTTTTTGTGAACATAGAGAAAAAATAAAGAAGTGGAAGGAAGTTTGGTATAAATGGAATGTTAGAGCACTAAGCTAATTCTCCATAATGTCAATAGTGTGGGGAAGTGCGTGTGGTTACGTGTACTGCTCCGCACACTAGCTTGGAGACACTGCTGGAGCTCCGCTGCCAACCCTGGAAGTTTCTGCAGGAAGGAAGGAAGGAAGGAGCAGAAGCTTCTGTGCAGGAGAAGAGGCAAGAGCCTCTGCATGTGGAATTGCTCTGGGCTGCACAGGGAGCAATCGCAGTTGAGGAGGGTTAGGAAACTTGCTCATGGATTTCTTCGCTCATTATCACATGAAGACCCAGCCAAGTCATTGGGTATCTTCTTGTTGCTCAGTAATCCCAAGGTGCCAAGTTAGGGTCCTGCCTTGAAAATGGATCCGCCAGCATCCTACTCAACATAGAGGCCTCCTGTGGCTTTCACATACTGTACAATGAGAGGTGCTCCTGCCATAGTCTTTGATTTCCCTCCAAAAAATGCTGATATGATGAAGAAGTTTGGAAGCTAAATCTACTGTCGTAAACTGCTTCTTCCTCTTGATACAGAAATGACAAAAAAAAAAGAAATGTAGAAACATCTCCAGGCAAAAATGGAAGAAAGATTGGAGGGAGAAGCAGATAAAACCAGCATTTTGCTCTGACAGTGGCACCGAGGAGCAGGAGAATGAATAAGTGGCTTTTAATAGTTGAAGTAGAGTGTAGGCCATCTCTCAATTGAGTTTGAGCATTTTTACCATAAAGAAGCATAAATCTGCTATAAAAGACCATAGATTGCTTCTCCTCTTTGCAGCAGTGGCCAGCTCAGACTTAATTAACTTGACCAGCTCTCGGCTTGAGGAGAAAGCTAGTGAAATGCAAGTGGAGGAAGCACAGCAGCCTCATTTGCTTGTGCTTTGGAGCAGATGGCCCTTTCTGTGTACACCAGCGATGCTTTTCCACAGCCCTCTATGACGGTGAGAAGGGGGCTCAGGATTAATTTCTGCTGCCTGGTGGCCTGGCACAACTTGCCAGCGTGAGCCCACGACCGGGGTCTGCTGCTGTCCGGGAGTTGTGCCGTTTTTGCAGGCTCCTGTGCAAGAGAACAGCGCTGTGGAGCACTCCTGGACCTTGCAGCGAGCTCGGGATTATCAACATGCCCGCGCCGCTGCCGACGGCTGCAGTCCTTGGGGACAGGCTTGGGTTGCTTCATCTCCCCGTTGGTGTGTGCTTTAGAGATTAAATCATGAAGGAACCGAATGGAACAAATAAATGTCGTGAGGCAACAAGGAAGCCAGGACGGGCTCCTTTCGCTCCTTGCATGAAGGTCTGTGAGCGTGAGGACAGATGCGGATCGAGCTGCGCTAACGGGCAACGCCAGCTTGCCAGAGGCATACGGATATATTTAAGAGGATATATGCTCTTAAGTGAGGGCGAGTTGTTTACTTCTTTGTCTTCTTTTAAGCCAGTTCTCAAGTATGGCTTTTCAGTTCAGCTTCACCTCTTTATTTGTGTATTTACTTTTAACCCGCCAGCCCTCAGGCTGAGCACACGAGCACAGACCTTTCCAGAGCGCCGTAAAGCTCCCTCAGAGCTGCCTGTGATGGGAGTTTTACCATAAACTGCCTCTGACGTCATCACGTGAGTCACCCTGGGGCACAATCCCGAAGAGTCGGAACACGCCGGCTGTTCCGGAGCATGGGGCAATTGGGGGCATTGACCAGAGGGGACACTCCACTTCTGTTCCTTCCTGGTTCCGCTGCCCTTCTCCCTCCCTCTCTTTCATTTTAACCTACAATTTTTGCAAAGGTGGCATTTTAAGAGACGTTTTGGGTTGACCTCTGCAGGTCTTTTGTGACTTTATGTTAGTCACAACAGCTAATGCTGTTTGTATTATATTGCCACCTATATTGCAGGTTGTGCAACACTTTCCATTATAAGACTGTTTCAGTTGCTTATTATGTTGCCAACATTAAGCTGTTTGGGCTGAAATTTTCCATGCTGGGTGTCTCCTTCAGGCTGAATTTCTTGGGAAAGTTTCAATAAAAATAGTTGAACCATTCCAGGCAATGAGAGGAGGGGGAAACACTCTATTTTGCTCATGTTTATTAAAGTTGCTGCAAGCACTTGATTCACAAATCATTGCACCTACGTGTTTCGGAGCAGGGAGCTGAATTATTGGGAAGGTGAAAGGAGGAGGAAAGAAGAAGTGGGGGTGGGAGAGGTGGGGAAGGCTTTATTATTTTTATTTTTGACGAGGAGTGGGTTCCTCCCTGGCTATGGTGGAGCTGCAGAGTCCAACAGGGCCAGGGAATGGCTGTGGCGCGAAGGCTTCTCCTCGTCCCGCTGTGTGCACGAGGGCCGTGTGGGGAGGTGCGGGTCTACGTCTCCGCCTTCCTTCCTCATGGCCCTTGTGAGGGCCGTGTGGGGAGGTGCGGGTCTACGTCTTGGCCTTCCTTCCTCATGGCCCTTGTGAGGGCCGTGTGGGGAGGTGCAGGCCACGTCTCCGCCTTCCTTCCTCATGGCCATCACAAGGGCTTTCCGAGGAGGTGTGAGGCTACATCTCGGCCTTCCTTCCCCATGGCCCTTGTGAGGGCCGTGTGGGGAGGTGTGGGGCAGCAGCTTGGCCTTCCTTCCCCACGGCCCCTGCGGAGCCCCTGTTGTTGCAGGAGGTGCTTCCAACCCACGCCCAGAAGCTGTGGCTGGTGAGGTTGCTCCGTAGGTATCACCGTGAGAAGCCTTGACCAACACGGCCGTTGGCAGGTGCACGTAAACCAAAACACTGAGAAGCACATAAAGAGCACCTTTCTGTCCCAGAGCATTGCACTGCCAAGCACAGAGGGGCTCTCTGCACATGGAAAGGTTCATTTCATACTTCAGGTCTCAGAAACCAAGCTTGTCCAGAGACCCCTCTGCCATTTTCCTTGTGTTTGTGGCGCAGACAATAAGTGATATTCTGGAACACATCCAATGTGCTTAGCCCACATGGGAGCGAGCTAATGGGACAAAGAGAAGTTTCAGCTTTAACACTGATTTTATGGACTTCAGCCAGACTGCTTATACCTTAGTATTATTTTGGCTCTGTTATTTGTGGCTGAGTTTATTAAATAGAAGTATTCATGCTACTGCTGTTAGCATCTCACTCTTCAGGTTATCATCCAAATTTTAAAGGATTTTTAGTGTTGCCATAATATTTTCTTAACGAATAAAACTTCCTATCCAGGAACAAGCATACATAGTAGTACAAATTCCAAAAATAATTGAAGTGGATGGTTCCTATTTAAAAGAAATCAAATATGTGCTGGCTGTCCATTTTATGAAATTCCTTTTACTTACATTTTTCTTCAGTTAAATTTCTGTTTGGGAGGGTTTTGTCTTTAATATCTATACCTTGGAGGAAAGGAATGGGGCTGTCTGTCTTACATCACCATTTTGCAGATGTATACGTTGCATACGAGAGACCCACTGAGATCTGAGTAGCACTGGCAGTGCTGACCTTGTCAGAGCATCCCTGTTTTGGGATGTTACATTAAGCCTCCTTTCTTTCTTCTCCTCTTTTCTTCTTCCTTTCTCCCTTCTCTGTTTTTCTCATTTTCCTTTTCTCATATTGCAAAAGGCGGGACAGAAGCAGCAGCTTGTCCAGGCTCCAGCCTGTGCCTTTGGCTAGCGTCAACAGTTAAAGAGTGACCCGAGTGGCAGGTCTCCCCTCTGCCTCCTTTCACCCACAATCTGCTCCTCTTCCTCAGGAGCCAAATGCAGATGCAGCAGCCTGGATTAGGGGCTGTCCGGACACACAGCAAGGGCTGCTGCCGTGTTAAGGGCTGTGCAGAATTCCCAGGAGCTGCCTGTGCCCCCACAAGCTGTTGAGGTTACAGGAGCCCCGAATTTAGGCTTGTGGCTTAGCTATAAAATCCAACAAGTATCTGGGTGCAACTAAAACATTATTTACATTACATGTGCTAGCGTGTGTTGCAGAGTAAAATAAAAGCATGGAATTGCTTGTATTTGAAGGAGAGGCCTGTGCAGACAAGGAGATTTCTTCCAGCTCATGCTCTGTAGGAATCTTTCTGATGGGCATTTGGGCAGCAGAGAGGAGAGGCAAAGGAGCCCTGACCTATCCTCTGAGCACTGGGAGCCGGGAGAGGGTGTCACTGAGCCCTTGGAGATGCCCAGCCCTCACAAATGAGGCTGATACAGGTGCCAGCTGTGGCGCCTTGAAAGTCACATGTGTTAATGATTCCATTATTAAAAAAGAAAGGAAAAGAAAAGAAATAGATTCCTGGGAACATGTGTATTTGAGGGCCTTGCTGAAGTTTGGGGTGCAGCAAGCAGGATGGGTTTGACCATGCACACTGTTCCTGAAGAACTGTGCCAGGTAGTGCCGGGTGAGGTGCTCTGGCGTGGCTTTCGTTTACCACCTACGTGGTCTTTTCCACTAAAATTGTTCTTGTTTGCAAGAGATTAAAGTAAAAATGAAAAAGGCTTTTTTTTTCAATAACCTAAGTGAGAAATCCCATGGAAGAAGTAGCTTGAGTAGAATTCCTCCTGTAGTCCTGGCACCATCCTAGTGGGATTTCCTCTTAGTATCCCGCAGAGATGAACTTAGACCTGTGCTAAGCCTTTCCCACCCGAGATCTGCTGAGAGGTGGCATTTGGTTTTCAAGAACTGGGAGCTCAGGTGTGAGGAATCACAGTGAACCTGGACATCTTCTGTGACAGGCAACAGTGCTCAAAACCCCCTTGAGAAAAGCTGTGGTTATGCTCAGCTGGAAACAATGTAGCCTGGCAGTATAATTCACACCACCTCTTCAACTGACCCTCAGGTGCCATAGTTTGCCCCCAACATTTGTCTCCACTGTAGCTACTCACCTGCCTCTTCCTGAGGGTTTGGAGTAGTTACCGTAAAACTCTTTACAATGTTCAGCCCTGGTTGGGGATTTAAAGACCTGTGTGTGTGATGCAGTTGTCTAAAATAAATTATCTCAAAAGTGGAAGCAAATGCCCCAGATCTTGAACATGCTGTGAATAAGCTGTTGGTGGAGGAGTTTGTAGTCTGCATATCTGGGAGTTTGTAATCTAGATATCTGTGTTGCAGTGGAGCTTGTCATAGCTGAGTTTGAAGCTCCCTTCAGTCCCTGAGAGTGAAAAATACTTGTTTTGCCTTTACCTAAAACTTGCCTTGCTGTCAGCGTATCAGGCCTCTCATCCTTGTGATTACCCTCATTCTAGATTTATGACCGATGCAGCTCGACGGGAGCAGGAATCTTTGAAGAAAAAGCTGCAGCCGAAGCTCTCTCTGACCCTGTCAAGCACGGTGTCCCGTGGGAATGTATCCACTCCACCTCGCCACAGCAGTGGAAGCCTTACACCCCCCGTCACGCCTCCCATCACGCCGTCCTCCTCCTTTCGCAGCAGCACGCCCACAGGTAAGCGCCTGCCCTTCCCTGCTCCCGAGCGGCATTCCCGCTGAGCTCCAGGCCTCTGCGGAGCCACCAGCAGCGGGAAGGACCAGCCCGCAGAGCAGGACAGCAGGCAAAGCCCCAGGCTCCTTCTCTTTGCCTTTTGGATTTTAGTATCTGAAATGTGTTCCCATATTTGTGTCCAGGCTGTTCCCCAAATCTGGGACATCATTGAAGATCATAGAATCATAGGATCGTTAAGGCTGGAAGCGACCTCAGAAGTCATCTAGTCCAACCTCTCTGCACACGCAGGGTCACCCAGAGCACGGGACACAGGGCTGCATCCAAGCACGTTTTACAGATCTCCCAAGAAGGAGACTCCACAACCTCTCTGGGCAGCCTGTTCCAGGGCTCTGTCACCCTCACTGTCCAGAAATGTTTCCTTAAGTTTCTGTAGAACTTTTGATGCTTCAGTTTGTGGCCGTTTCCTCTAGTCCTATCGCTGTCCACCACTGAAAATAGGCCACCTCCTCACTGCCTCCCTTGAGGTATTTATAGACACTGATCAGGTCCCTCCTCAGCCTTCTCTTCTCCAGGCTGAACAGGCCCAGCTCTCTCAGCCTTTGCTCATGGGGCAGATGTTCCAGACCCCTAAAAGCCAAGAAATCTATCTCAAGAGAAAGCACTAAAGGTGGCAAGAACCCTTACATAAAATTAATAGAGCTCTTCACATAGCACAGTGCCAGGGTAAAATAAAGTCAAAAGTGCAGTCTCTTTTCCTCATACTTTCCTTTTTTTTCCCCTTTTCTTTTCAAATTGAGTTCATAACTAGCTTTTTCACAAAGGTTCTGGGTTGAATAAATGTTGACCATTTTCCTTTTGTCTTAATTGGCATTCCTAACTTCCTGCTTAATCTACCCAGTGGTTTCCATGAAGTGTGAAGCCTTTGCAGTTTTGATTGAAGTTAGCCCAGAAATTTTAATTATCAAGAGTGCACTGGGAGTAATGTTCAGCTGCTGACTTTGTAGAGGCTCAGTTTTCTTTAGGAAGCTAAGTTTAAGAAATATATTTATATATATATTATATATATATATATATATATGTATATATATAAGAATGATCTGTATTTTGTTTAAAAACATCTTCTACTGGTTTTCCTAGGTACAAAAAGTACACATTTTTGCACTGAGTAAAGAAATTGAAAATTGCCTTCTATGTTGAAGCAGATCTCTTGGCTCGTGTAAGTCAGGCTGGCTTACATTAGGCAGAGCTTTTGTCCAGAAAGTCTGGTGAACTTCAGATTAAATGCAGATACTTCCTTCTAAAAAGACAAATGCATATCTCTGCTATTTTGTAATAAGTAGACTCAACATATTCCTTTTAGTAGGAAATAACAACATGAGCATCCCTGCCTTGATAAGCTGCAATGCCATGTGGTTTCCATAAGTTATTTAATGTTCCAGAATTAGTGATGAGATGGAAAAGCTGGAGCTGTCCTTGTGACTGTCTGAAGTTGCACAGCAGGTAGGTTGCTCGGTAGGACCCTGCCTATGATCAAGCAAAGTCCTAATGCAATGAAGCACATTTTAGAAGTAAAATTTTCTAAATCTCATATTTGGAAAGCTTCAATTATCTTTTTTTACAGATGTCAAGGAATTACTATTATTTTATTTTACTTTTTGTTCATTCCGTGCTGAGAAGCGCCTGTCTACTAGTCTGTCTACCAGTCAGGTACTATAACTTCACAGCTCTGCCAAGAACACTGGTTAACTATCCACTCTTTGAACACATTTCATCAAACACTTTTTAAGAAAAGGCAGTCTACTAAATTACTTTTATTTTATGTAGTTTTCAAACATTTAAACTTATTCAGAATGTTGTTCTACCTGTAGTTAGGAGGAGCAGCTTTTTTTGGCTCATTTCTGGGACTCCCGCTTGCCAGGCTATAAATAATACCAGCTTCCCCATTCCACATGCTGAAATCTCTGTGCCAAGTTCCACATTCAAAGCTGTATTCCAAGATCAGAGTTTGTAATAGCCAAGTAGCAAAAATCATATATAAAACAGATCTTCTTTCTTGGAGGATTTTGTTATATTAACTCACAACTGAGTTACGTTTCAGCGGCCTCACCCCAGAATTTCCATATTTGTCATCCTAAAAGCTTTCCTGGATCTAAAATAAGTGCTGAGATTCTTCTGATAACTACAGAAATACTGCCAGTGTTTGCTTGGCATGGGACGTTGTTCTCCTTGATGGTTATAACATATCCACAAGAGGTGCTCTGAGTCATGCTGGGGCTCAGTTTCTTTCTTTCCCTCAGTGCACTGCCTGCAGGGGAGCCCAGGAGAGCCAACAGGTTGATTTTAGACAGCAGCACGTATGTAGTTTTCCCTGATGGGAAATCTTGATGTGCAAATGTTTATGGCAATACCACTAGCAAGGTGATTTGTGCCCCTAGCAAACTGCTTGAATACAGGTGAGCAACTGGGTTGAGCTGATTCCAAGAAAGCAAAGGGACTGTTTCTCCTTAGCTTGCCTAAAAGGATGCAGTGAGGGTTGATGTTAAGTCTTTATTGTAATTCCCAGTTCCCATGTGGTCCTTCTGAGCACAGTGTCTTGGGTGAGACCAGCAGCTGCCTGAGTGCCAGGCATCCCTGCATGTCCTTGAAGCTGAGCCCTGCCCTTTCCTGATGCTGTAGAGCCACTGTTGTCACTTTTCAGCAAAGCCTAATTTCATATAATCAACTCCCATCTGTGTATTGACCAGACTTGAGCCCGCTCAGCTTGTGAAATGTGATAAGAAACAGCTCAAGGTGGTTTGGCCAGCGAGCCTGTTTGTTAAGTTTCTGTAGGAAAAATGAGTGCCAAGGGAGTTCAGGCCAAGTGCTGAGCCAGGGGCGAGCAGCTTCCAGGCTGCCCCCCCAACATGCTGCAAGTGCTGCAGATGTGCACGTGTTCAGCACCTTCCCCTCTGCAAAGGAGACTGTTCACATAGAGGCAGGAGGAGTCTGCAGAGAAGGCTGCTCTTCAGGGCCCTTCTCAGGTAATAAGGTGGACATGTGTTTATCTGCAAGCTCCCCATGTGCCAAGCCCCTGAAATGGCCCTTTTGTGAGGTTGGAGGGAAGCAGAAATGCAGCAGTTTTGGTATTCTCTGCCTCCCCGCTGTTCCCTCAGGGGTGACTGGCATGTGCTCCCCACTTTCTGCTCACACTCTTGTAGCAAGTTTCTCCTCTGAAGACCTACACCCTCTAATAACTGCAGAATTTCATCTCTTAAATCATGTGACTTCATTTTAACTATAGCATCTCCTGGGAGGCTGTGTTTAGTAGCCCTAAATGTGCTTGTTAGAGTCTGCAGGCAGGGCTCAGCAGAAGAAATGACTTCCATCAGGAATGCAGAATCCTTAGGGTGGTAGAGAAATGCAGCTAAGAAGCATTAACACCAGCACCTGACTTCCTTGGGAAGGGCATTAGCATTCTACCTACACTGAAACGCCTTCTCATTTAAGGAGTGCTGAATTAAGTCTCTAAAATGTACATGGCCTTTATTCTTAAATGTAAATTTGAAACCCACAAAGCTACTGAAGTTAGTTATGGCCAAGAATGGGGCTGATATTGCATCTTTAACATGCGCTGTTGTTAAACATTCATAATGCATCTCTGTGGCTTGCAGATGAAGTTTCCACTCCTAATTTCCTGGCTTTTGGGGTTAAGTCACAGCATTAACATTCCTTTGAAAGTGATGATATCTCTTTATTCTGAAAACCCTTTAAAAACATTCAGTATTGGCAAATGATTATTAAAAGAGCCTGGTCCCAGTTTTGGTTAAGAAATATTTCATAGTAAAGATTCTCAGTCTTAAAAAATAAAATAAAACCACTTTTACATTAAAAGTGCCAATATCATCTGAAACCACTGTTTTTTTTTGTTTGTTTCTTCTGTATTTTGACTTTGGTTTTAATTGTTTCAGGCCTAGGATAGTAATTTCAATCCAGAGTGATTTTTTGGTCTTGCTATAAGCCCTAAAGCAAGTGTTTAAAACTACCGACTCAATTCTACATCTGTTTTCATCCCTTTCTCCCTGTCCTCTTCACCCTCTCCTTCCCTCCAAAAACAACACTGGAATATTTGAAAAACTGAAAATGAGCATTGCATTTTGCTCTACAAAACCTAGCGCTCCCACCTTTTTTTCTTATTTATTTTGA
>JAUBOD010000163.1:2606134-2624370 GCA_032353885.1 Nothura maculosa
AAATGTAAATTTGAAACCCACAAAGCTACTGAAGTTAGTTATGGACAAGAATGGGGCTGATATTACAGCTTTAACATGCGCTGTTAAGTTGTTAAACGTTTGATGTATCTCTGTGGCTTGCAGATGAAGTTTCCACTCCTAATTTCCTGGCTTTTGAGGTTAGGTCACAGCATTGAAAGTGATGGTATCTCTTCATTCTGAAAAGCCTTTAAAAAGATTCAATATTGGCAAATCATTATTATAAAGAGCCTGGTCCCAGCTTTGGTTAAGAAATATTTCATAGTAAAGATTCTCAGTCTTAAAATAAAGACCACTTTTCCATTAAAAGAGTGCCAATATCATCTGAAACCACTGTTTGCTTGTTTGTTTCTTCTGTATCCTGACTTTGGTTTTAATTGTTTCAGGCCTAGGATAGTAAATTTCAGCTCGGAGCAATTTTTTGGTCTTAAACCTTAAAGCAAGGGTTTAAAACTACCGACTTGCTTTTTAGTGACTTAACTCTACATCTCTGTTTTCATCCCTTTCTCCCTCTCCTCTTCACCCTCTCCTTCCCTCCAAAAACAACACTGGAATATTTGAAAAACTCAAAATGAGCATTGCATTTTGCTCTACAAAACCTAGCGCTCCCACCTTTTTTTCTTATTTATTTTGATTTTGGTAGATGACAAGATGCTACCCCTGTTAGCAGGTTTATAACCATGGGGCCAGCCGGGAGCTCTGGGGATGCCCTGCTTGGTGGGAGCAGCTCCACCAAGTCCTTCCTTTTGCTTGGAAAAGGGATGAGAGGGTGAAGTCTGCAAGGCCCCTTCTGGTCAGCAGCCGTCATTTGAATAGCTGGCTGGCTGCTGCCTTATCCATGGATAATCCTGCATTCCCTAGTGCATTCCCAAATGCAAAAGACTCGCAAAAATGTCACAGCGACACCTTTATTGATCAGCAAAAAAATGGTTAATTTTTCAACCCCCTCCATCTCACCATATGTAGAAACAGCATTGCTCCAAGTGCTTTGCTTTGGGATTTGGTATGTGTGTGTGTTTGTTTTTTCTTTAATAAAACCTGCACATGTTAATTAATTTTCACTTGGAGGAAAAATACTTTATTGAGTTGCCCTTAACATTTCAGGAGTCTAAAGTGAAAGAGATGAAACTGTAATCAAAAATACTTAAAAAATCAGTACAGCAATATTTAAATATTTCAGTATAGCAATACTTAAATATTTGAATTACTTTAATATCTGAAGAAAGAAAGTCTATGATTGAGGCTTTTGGATTAGTACCTCGGTGTCAAAGTTGTTGCACTTGCCATCTGTGGGTACTGTTTGAATATTGTGTGAAGTGGGTCAATTTTTTCCTAATAAATCATACCAATGGTGACCCATGGCTTTACATAATGTCATGTTTGATTTAAAGGCAGAAAGAGAAATTTAATATATTTCCAGTTTTAAAAATCAATCTTTAGCTGATGTGTATTTTGAGGGCTTGTTGTAATTAAACGTACTTCTGATACGTAATGTGACTGCAGTCTTCAGCCAGTACAATGCTTTAAAATGGCTTTGTTGTAGTTTTAGATTATTTTAAAAAGAATCACATCATTAGCACATCTCTTTTAAGATGAAAATAGTATATATAAACTTAGTAAAATAGATTCTTGCAACTCATGCTATTATTTTTTTCCTTATTCAGCTGGATTTTATTTGGTTTTCAAATGCAGCTACTGGCAAAGCAGAGACCAAGGAGTTATAGCTCCCTCCTTGTGTTACCGAGTATTTTTGCTCCTGATGAAATAATTCAGAGCTGCATCGTTCCTGCTCGAGGTGCCTGATCCAGAGCAGAGGCAGCTCTGCATCCTCCTGCTTCCTCCTCCTCCTCTCTCAGGCTACTGGGGTTTGGACCTGGATTTAAAAGGACTGGCCCTGCATCAGGCCCGTGAGAAGGTATCTGGGGTGAGAGCTTTGATTTGAGGCTGATTCCCAAGCCCTGTGTGGGATTTGGGAGCTTCCCTAGCAGGCATCTTTATCTTGGATAACGTTATCTCACTGACATGGGATATAATTCACATGGTCCTACTGCAGAGCATTTTTCTTTGGGAGTAACTCATGAGGGAATCCCAAGGGCCTTCGCCCAAACTGGTTTGCTCCATAGGGAACACAGAAGTTGCAAGCAAGCCGTGCTCTGTTTGCTGCTAACAATCTAAACCACAGCAGTAACCAGCCCTTAGAATCAGGCATGGAAACACAGCATGCCAGAATGCATGCCAGAAACTGGTGTGCTTCAGCTTCAGAACGGGTGTTGAGTTTTTGTTGCTTTATGTTATTTTGAAAATACGTTCTCTTTCAGTAATGCAAGAGCTCATTCCTCTTCCTAGGTATCCAAGCAGCTAGGATTTTAGTGCATTTTCCATATGTGATGCTTTCAACAGTGAAGTCATCGTATGGCACGGGCAGCTGTTGTGCAGAGTGCCTTAACAGCTCAGTGGAGAGAATCCAGCCAAAAAAAGAAACCAGCTCCACAGAGCTACACTTCCACTGTCTGCTTGGAATCTCAAAAGTAACACAACCTAATTTCTTTTTCCCAGATGAATTAAGGGTTGAGAGGAGGGAGAACTAGGTGCTTATAGATTTCTCAGATGGTTTCTTTATGGATGTGTTCTCCAGCAGTAGCAGAATTAGTCTGAATTTGTAGCAGAGCTGCTCTTGGTACCTCTTGATGCCTCCGAAACCTCTGGCTTGTGTCAGCAGGTGGGATTTCCCAACCACGTGCAAGGTGTCAATGTGAGCAGAGAGACTGCTGCTGTTTTAGGGCCAGGGCACTGCAAATAGCCTGGGGGTGCCTGAACTGAGCCTTGCCAGTCAGGGCAGTGCAAGTCAGTGCAAACAAGCAGACATTCATCTCTCCTGAAACTTGCTCCAGTTTCAGGCTACGTGAATAGGTGAGTGTCCAGCCGAGCGCTTAAGTGTTTCCTCAGGCTCAAGTGTTTCCTTGCAGTCTCAGGAACGTATGTGTGCACAAATGCCTAACGTTTTAAACCATCCATTTAGAAAGAAATCTTCACCTGCTGAAGTGCATTTAAAATGCTGAGGTTCAATTCTCACACCTTGTGTTCATGTAGAATAATTTCATGTAGATTGCATTGATAAAAAAAATGGGAAGTAGAAATATGAGATTGAATCCCGGGGCTCTTTTATTACATCTATGCTGAGAAGTGGTCTAAAAGTGCCACGTTTTTATGGGTCTGACTTATGGGGTGTCTAGCGCAGTAAAGCACCACTCAACCCAGGTCTGCTGGAACTCCAAAAACTCACACTTTCAAATACAGAAGGAACCATCTCATTAGTTCAGATTGACACAAGTTTCTGCTTGCTAATTGCCTGCCCAGTGACTGAAGAACTTGTATGCAGTGTTTTTATTAAAAAAATTAAAATGTAGACCAACTCCTGTACAAACAGCATGGGCAAATAAGTGAGTCTAAAATGAGAATCAAATTCTGCTCCCAACATAACAGAAATTGAAAGGCATTTGATATTTCAAGCCAAGAAGGTCTTGAGGCAGCTCCATAAGGGCTTTGCTAGCGCTAGGTTTCCTATACATTTTCTATACCGATGACTGGTGTTTGTTTACAATGATTGGAACCAAAATGGTTCTAATTGCAGGTCCAGGGGCCTGTGTTTATTAGTACTGCATGTTAATTAATATATACACATGTTCACCCAGCATTTCCAGTCTGAGGAGCGCCCTGTGGGTATTCTTGTAAAAATAAATAGTAATAATAATAAATAATAAGAAAGAATGAAGAGCATTGTTGTGCCCTGGTGCAAACCAGTGGATCTGCATAGGAGCTGATGGAAATACCTGTGTGTCCTCAGAGTCGGTCTGAGATTTTAGGAGAGATGTGCCAGGCACCCTGTTTCCCTGAGCAAACATATTGGCCATCCTTAGAGGGACAAAATTTTGGAGGTCCTTGGAGGGACAAAATTTTGCACCGTGTGGGCAGGTGACTGACAAAACCAATGCAAAACAAGGAATTCCCTCCCAGAACTAACTTGGAAGATCTTCGGGGCAAAGATGATCTCCTGTTGTGTGCACAGTAGTAGCACTGCCCCAAAAACCTGTTCATCTTCCATTCTGTCATTCCCATCCTTGGATGTTCTTTGTCCGTCTTCCCAGCTGCCATTTGGCTCTTCTTCCCTCCAATTTTCTACTCCTTGGTCCCTCAAGAAGCAGGGCTGGTCTCCACAGGCACATGGACAAGGACAAGGAATGACTTCTTCAGGCAATAAAGGAATTCTCCTCAGCTTTCCCTGGAGACACAGATGGTGACTATCCCTGTGTAGCCCCCTTTTAACATGAACCAACCAACAGGCCTACTCTGCATACATAAAGTTGTTGTAAATCGGTGCCTATAATAATTGAAGTGATTCTTAAAGAAATTATAAATGTACATATAAGAAGGTAAGAATGAGATAAAAATAGATGACAAGGAGAGAACAGGGCTGCAACACAAGGGAAAAATAAATGAAGACTTCTTTTAATCGCAGTTCTCATAGCTTTTCTCTGCATCTGCTGCTGCTGTTCTTCCCTCCCCTGCTTTTTGTGGATGCATATCCCTTATAAATCTGTTTAATTTCTCCTCTGCTTGGCCACAGAAACATGTTGAGTCCCACTTGCTATAAAAACATGTGCTAGGAAACCAACAGATTGACTCAGTGTCTTCCCTAGAAGAATTCTGAGGAAATGCATCAAAAATTGAACATTACACCCTGCTTGCCTGATGTTCCTCATGGTAGGTAGCTTTGCACATCATCTCCTGCTGGTTGTATATCCTCTAACTCTACATTCAGAGCATTCTCCTGTAGTACCAAGATAAAACCCACCAGCAACAGCAAAGGAACTGCACTGTCAAACTTGTACTTAGGTTGCATATACTTATTACACAGCAATTAATTTTATAGGAATTTTCGCAGTACTCTCCCCAAGGAGTAATTCCATTGAAAATTAACCGTGCTGTCTAGACTCTAACAACTCATAAAGTCATCACCAGTTTGGATTTTTCAGTTGCAAAGCAGCAGCAGCAACCTGGCTTGTAGCTTCAAAGCCCTTCCAAGTGCGGGAATTGCTCTGTAATCCCCATTTTAGTTATCCCTGTCCCTCATGGATCTGCCCTGTCCCTCATGGGTCTCTCCCCTGAAGGTGGCAGTCGGTTTAAGGCAGGAACAGTCCGGGGCTCAGGAGGAAGAGGCAGCAGCTCTGGGGAACACGCTGGCATTGGTGCTTGCTCTTGGAAACCTGGCAGGATTTGCGGGGCAGCCATTAACTATTTGGCTTTCACAGCCAAGTAAGTTGCAAGTGGCTAAAGTTCCTAAACTTTAAGCAAGTTGCTAAAGAAAAGTGCAAGTGCTTTCCAGAAAGTTCACGACTCTACTTGTGCCCATGGAGCTTTCAGGTACTTGTTGTAATCATATTTTTATGTATCCATATACATTTTTGTTATGGGCACTGCAAAGCTGAATGGGATTTGTTTGTAGGGGTGGAAATAAATGGGGCTAGGGAGACTAATGCTGCAGGTCTGCGCGTCAGAAATAGTCATTTTTTAAAAAGCATAGTGCCTTTCAGAGAAGAACACACTTATTTAGGCCAGCACTTCAGCGTGCTGAAGATGGTGAAGCTTAAGCAAACGTTGGAGTTTTCCTTGTGCTGTAGCCAAAGCAAATTGCAAGCAAAAAAAAAAAAAATTCACACTTGAGGATTTAAAACACAGGGAAGTTTCTGAAATGATGTAAAATCCTGGGAAAGAAGACACATGGAGGTTAGCTCTTTAGCCCATGCTGCTGATTCAGAATATTCTCATTAGACTAATCTTGTGGGTGCCGGATTTCAACGTGAGACCCTCAGGTGCAGCCTGGGGTCTTCCCGAAAATCCCTGTGGCTCTTGGTTCCCAAAAATCCCCTGGCTCTTGCCAAGCCAAAGGCACCAAAGCACTGGCAGCTCGGTCGTGCTGCATGCTCCATGGGTTGGGATAAATGCAAAGCCAAGAGCAGCCAGGGCAGGTAAGTGCCCCGGGCAGGAGGGGTTTTATGGGCTGTGCTACAAGTGGCTGCATGGCTGTAAAGCACCTTTAACCTGGTGTTATAAACCACGTCTCAAATGCATTTCCATAGCTTCATAAACTGCTGTTCAGTTGTGTAGGTACTTGTTGTTGTAATCCTTTATCTTAAACATGAAACTGTTTCCTCATAGTGTGCCTACTTTTTCCTTTTTTTATGTAAAAAAGAAAAGTAGGGGAAAAAAGAGACAAGAAAGACTGCCCTTTTGCTACATGCATGAGGAGAGTCCTTAAGGACAGGTAGCGGTGCCCAGAACTTGTATTTTGGCATTTGCACCCTCAGAATATAGGCCAGCAACTACGGGGCCAAACCAGCACTAATTGCACATTCCTCATCGTGGTGTTTGGAGTGTCAGTCCGGAACAGATGCTGGGGGCGCGGAGAGGAAGGAGGGATCGTTGCCTTTCTGCAGCCTCAACTGGTTTCAATTCTTGAGCAGTCTGAGAGAATCTTTAAACATAGGCCAGAGTTTAGTTAACATCCCGTGACTGAAAGTAGAAAATGTCCTACTTTTTGTTTTTACCTTAAACATAAACCTGCCCATGCCACAGCCGGAGAGAGAAAGGATTCCAGCTGGCACAGGCTTTGTGGCTGTCCAGTTTCAGGCTGAGCTTCAAGGTGGGAGGGATCTGTGCTGGATTATTTATTTACTTTTTTATTTTCATGATTTGAAAAAAAATGCTGTGTAAAACACTGCTATTTAATGACAGGAAGCAAATGCTCTTTTTCTGGCGAGTGTTTCATAGCTCTTTTCTTGTTTATATGAAGTTGTAGGAATCTTGTTTTAAAATACGTTTAAAGTAGAGATTGTGTTCTCGAGTTTATCAGCTTTTTCCTGCGCTGCGAATAACCAGCAGTTTGTGCATTATTGAAAGCCCTGTTTTGTGGAGAACAGGATTGGGAAAAAGCAGTTTATGTCAGAATGCAAAATCACTTCCCGAGACGATGGGCACAGTGAGGCCATAAAAGCTGAACAGCGCCTTGTGCGCGACGTTAGAGCACAGAACACATGGCACGGCATCACTTGGCTGCTTTCTTCCAGCATCACTTCTTTACGTGCCTGTTTCTGGGATTAGCTGCTGTTGCACAATTAATTGAAGCTGAAGATTGGCTTTTTATTTCGCTTTTTATGTGTGTGTTTTTGGCCGCGTGTGTTTAATACATTTTGAAACCTAGAAAGTCACCATCTGTGTAGGCGTGCAAATTGTTTTATTGCTCTGCACTGGGATTCTCTGCATTGTGGGTTTAATTGGTGTTCTGATCTGGATTTATCAAGGTTCACTTGTATCAAGGTAGGAAATGGTGTAAATGCAGCTAAGGTGAAGGACAATCCAGCTACGCTGCCTATTCCTACATAGACTCTCAAGGATTTTCTCTTAGCTTTGGTTTTATTAGTTTCAGTTCCCTTGTAGCCCCCAATATCAAGCAGATCTAATGTATGAGCAGTTCCCAGTGTCACTGACAGTGGGTATGAATGCAGACTGCTTGTGCTTGATCTCATGCTGACAGTGCTCCCAATAAAGGCACCGTGTCTAATGGCACAGCCATCGTGCCCTGCCAGAGAGCTCTGGGGAACATTAGCCACGTGGGTTCCTCAGCCAAAGTCCTTCTGCACCAAAATGCAGAGTTTTAATCAGTGCTTTGCTATGGGGTCAGAAACCTCCCTGTGGTTTGAGAGGGGATTCAAAAACCCACCTCTGCTCGGGGCGTCCGCATGCGGAGCCAGGGTCCGGCCACAGGCGGTGGGAACCAACAGCAGCTCCCTCCAGGAACACAGAGGGAAGGGATTTGTGTCTCCGCCCCCAGGTTGGAGATCCAGGGAGACGGGCTGGGCTACGGGATACATCTCCTGGCAGGGATCCCTGTGCCCCCGGCTGCAGGGGCGGCTCGGCCCTCGTACTCGTGAGCCGGACGCCTCCAGGCTGCTCAGCCCCAGCCAGGCTAGAGCACAGCTGCCCTCTTGGGGGGCTGGGTTTTCTTTCTTTACATTGTCTTTACGGGTACCAATGCTATCAATATTATTTTAAATGCAAAGAAATAACCTGAATGGACCCCTCATGCAAAACAAGGAGACAAATTGAAAAGCCCTGGGGCTGATCCAAGGCTGGGATTTGTAGCCTGCGTTTCCAGAGCCCGTGTTGTGCCATCCATAGCAGCTCCTGCTAGAGGCGCACGGGCACCTCCGGGATCAAGAGCTGCCTGGAAGCCATGGCACGAGTTGGAATTCAAGTGCTTTGGTTTTCACTGCTCCGAGCGTTTATTTCCTGCACTTTATGTAGGGGAAGAATATCCCCTTTGGAACGACTTGATCCCCTGGGGCCAGCAGTGAGCCTGGGCTGCGGGATCTGCTCCGTGCCTGGAGCTGAGGCTGGAGGGGAGCACGAGCAGCCACATCGGAGCAGCCGCACAGAGCTCTGTGTGTGCCCAGCCTGCAGCCACTCACAACCGTCACGATTCACCAGTGCTCTGCTTCTCCCTGCTGTCAGGGAAGCCCTCGCAGCGTAGAGGAGGGCGGAATTCCCAACAGAAGAAGTGCTCTCATAAAACTGGTTCTACGAGACACAAACTGCAAGCCCCACACGGGACAGGACGGCGTGTGAAGCTGCTCCTTTATGGGCCGTCATTGGGACCGCCCTGAACTTTCGGTGACTGCAGCGGAGCCGGCTCCTCCTGCAGGAGCTGCTCCCATTGCCCATTCCCAGCACATCCCAACACACGCCCTCTGCTCCCACAAACAGCTGGTGAGGACACCGTGGGGCCTCGTTTGGTTCTCTTGGGAGGAGGAAGGAAGAGCTCATAATGTTCTTCACCGTGGTTCAAACACTCCCTGTAAGGGGACACGCAGCTCCTGGTGTTCCCAATCAGCCTTTCCTTTCCCTAGTCCCAGGCCCAGCACAGGAGGCTCCCATTTAACAAGCTAAATAACTGCTAATGTGTGCACCTGCCAGGGCCAGGATTCACTTGAATTTGGGTGGGAAAAACAAACCCCACTCTGCAGATCACATGGGAGGAACGGCCTGCACCCGGTGGCAGGAATGTGCTCCCTCTTGCAGTGCCATGTGTGCAAACACAACTGAGACAGCTCCAGCTTCCAGCAGCAAAATGGGGAAGCTGTTGTCCTAGAATGTCAAATGATTCAGTAAGTCCCTGTGAAACGTTTCTGAGCTGTTGGAATTGCTGCATTAATCTGCTGGCAGAAGCAGAGGCAGTGGAGAAGTGAGATCCCTGCTTTGGGGCCCGGTGACTTTCCCACTGACTTCAATAGCAAAACTGGCTGGAAAATGAGCAGTAGAAAAACTCCTTGTGGTGGAACTTGGCTTTCTGTCACCCCACAAAGGCCTGTCAGCACCTGGGCAGCAGTGGTAATCTCTGTGCTCACCTGTGTCCTCTTCTGGCAAATGCTGCTGTGGAGCAGCCAGCTCTGGAGCGCGATGGCTCCTCTCAGAGCAGCATCCACCGCAGCCAGGTGACTTTCCAGAGGCTTCCCTGACCTCGGGCATCCTTCCTGGCATGTTCTCCAGCCGGCAGCTTGAGGGCACGTGGGCCAAGCGCTGGCCTTGCCCATGGGACATGAGCACCGTCCATCTGCAGGACATCCCGACCGGTGGAGCTCGGGAGGACAACTCCCGAGGACAAAGGACAAGGCTGGTATTCTCTGCTTGCCTGTGTTTTGTTTGGACTCCTAATCTACCAGGGGCAGCACAGATGGAGTATGGCCTGCAAGGGCCATGTAAGAGAGTCCTTTGGAGACACTGGCTCAACTCGAGGTCAGCCCAGCTGGAAGTTCTTAGGGCCTGGGAATGAAACGCAGGTGTTGAAAGTGGAAAGGGCAGGAGCCCCGAGCCAGCAGGGAGATGCAGGAAAACCATTGTTGCCAGTGGCCAGGGAGGGGAGGAAGGTGCTCGGCCATTGCAGAGCCAGCGTTTGGCTGCATCACAGCAGTGCCCCTTCCCACGGCACCTCAGGAAAGGGTGTGTTCCGGGAACCTTTCCTTGCAGGTGTTCGGACACCGCCGGAGCACAGGGAACACTGCGAGGGTTGGGGTTGCTCTTCAGGCTTCTGAAGGCTCAATCCCATCTATACATGTATATAATACTCGTGTGTGTGTGTGTGTGTGTGTGTGTATCTATATCTATATAGGTAAAGTATGTGGGGAGGCACCACGTGGGCTGCTGCTCCTGGGCACTGACAGCTGAGGAAACTCAGAGATAAAACTAGTTAAAAACGCAACTAAATCAATATTGTTTTTCTATGGCAACTGAAACAACAATTATTTAAGGGATAAATTTTTATTGCTAATGATTTTTTAAGACAGTAAGTTTTTACACTTTGTTTATACCAGGAGCCCTTTAGTGCATCCCTTCTTTGAAGGGCTAGAAGCAGCTGAGCTCGGTCGGACGCAGTTCCAGGAGAGCAGCGGTGGCCTCTGGAGCTCCCGGTGCCTCCTGTACAGGGACATGTCTGTAACAGCATCGCTGTTCTGCAGGAAGAGAAGCCTCCGTGGCCCATCCTATCTGAAATAGCAAATACGAAATAGCCAGTGCACCTGGGGTAGGGAGGGGAAGCGCGGGCAAAAGCTGCTCCGGAATTGGACTTTCTTTTGCTAAGTTATTGGAAAGATTACAAAGGTCACCTCTGAAGTGGAGGAACCCCTATGGAAATGCATGATTATAAAGATTATAATGATTATAATTCCTCTCCCTATCACTCCAAATATATTTTTCCCTTGTAAAATTTAATATGCAATATGGCATAGACAGCGCTGATCGCTGTCATACCAAGCCCTAAATCCTGGGATCCCAAAATGTTAGAATCCTAAAAGCAGATGTCTCCTTTGTGGCTGTTGAACAGCCTCAGATGGTATTTTCCTGGGTGGGATACAGATCTGTTTGTGAGGGGGATTTGGGGTTCTTCCTTTCTAGGGGGTGGTTATAAAGGGCAGAAATAGCTTCTCTCCATGTCTAGGATTCCTGGGTGTGTTGTCATCCCAGAAGGACATACGTGGAGTTAGGCAGGTTTTGCTATTGCGCTTGTTTAAAGAATAAGAGGGAGCTGAAGGGTTTGCAAGGGGCAGCTTGGGGAATTCTTTCCACTGAGACACCACCAAGGAAATGCTGGAAGCAGAGCTCTGGTTTTGCCTCCATATTTTTAGGAGTTAGTTGAACCATAACATGTCCCACCTTCAGTCCGGGTCCGCTGCTCCTACATTCAGGAATCCTTTGGAGGCGGGATGGGAGGGCGCGCGGAGCAGCCGGAGGATCCGCAGGAGGGATCCCAGGAGCAGAGCCCGGGCAAGGGCGGCCGGCACCGCTCCGGCCTCCCGCCTTCTCCCTGTGCCTCCGGATCTGCTTTTTAATCCGCCAGGGCTCTTCCCTCCCCTGCTCCTCTACTGTATTTTCATGGTTACAATTCTGCTCTCCTCATTTCTCCCGTTTCACAGTTGACTTCTGCAGAGACTTCCATTCCTGGCTGTTGCAATTAAAGATACTAAGCACACCCAGCAGCAGCTCCCGAGCGGCTGCCCGGGCAGGGCAGGACCCGGAGCCCCGTGTGTTCAGGCAGCCGCACAGGCAGTTTGTGCCCACACCTGAGGGGAGGGATTTCACAACTGCAATGGCCACAGTGTAATTCTTATTAATGTTGTGCCGTAATTCCTATTAATTCCAAAGGGCTAGTAAATGCATTAGGACTTGTCAACATACTATTTTACGCCGTTTGTGATCTGGAGAGTTACGCTCCTCAGTATTGTAGTGCAGAAAGAAAAGCCTTAAAATTGCCTTTAATTGCAGGGGGGGAAAGAAAAAGGAAAAAGCATTTTCTGTTCAGTACTGGGAAAGAAGGAAGGATCCTGTTGTTTGAGGACCAGTGGAATGGAATTTTAAACCAGTCCTTTGACCTCTGTGCCACACACCAGGCTGCTTCTGGAAACATACGAATGTCTGGGTTATTAGAACATGACCCCCCGGTGTCTTTGTGTAGGAATAAATCCCTGTAACCCGGACGGTTCCATACGGGTACAAATGGTGTTTGTGTGGGGCGGACGCGGGGCCCGGGGCGGCCGCGGCGGCGCCCGGCTCACGCGCTGCCTTGCAGGGAGCGAGTACGACGAGGAGGAGGTGGAGTACGAGGAGTCGGACAGCGACGAGTCCTGGACCACGGAAAGCGCCATCAGCTCCGAGGCCATCCTCAGCTCCATGTGCATGAACGGCGGGGATGAGAAGCCCTTTGCCTGTCCAGTTCCCGGGTGTAAAAAGAGATACAAGGTAAGTGGCCGGGCGGAGCTGCCTCATCCCAGCCGCTGCGCTGAGCGGGGAAAAGAAACGTGCCTCGAAAATCTGCTCATGCCTTCTGCATGGAATCCCTTCCACGTTTATTTTTGTGGTATTTCAGTGTCCTGTGTGTTCTGCTCGCTGCGTTTCTCTCAAGCACAGCCAAGATAAAAAGTTTCACAGAGAAAGTGGCGTTTTGGATCGGTGTCTGTCGAGAGAGGTTACCAAGAGTGCCTGGGCTGAGACTTTAGCCCGGCACATGGTAACGAGGTTTCCTTTAGTTAGGCAAAGGAGCCGCCGGGTCTGGGAGCCATCACGGATCATCCTGGCTCCGCTCCGGAATCCCGCCACCAGGGCTCTAGGCCACGCGGCATCTCTGGACAGGGAACATCCCCGTGTGCTGCCTTTCCCTGGCAGAGCTCTAGGCTGGAAAAGGGGGTTTCATGTTCTGTGCCGCATGGGAAGCAGCTCGGGCACCCGGGAAGCAGCAGTGCCCATCACTGCCCAGCTCCGGAGTCAGGGAAGCGGGGGGCTCAAGTAGCGTGTTCACCACAGGGAGCAAAAGGGAACAAAAATATGAGGGGGAATTATAGGAAGATGAATAATGTTCATTCATAAACAGGGACAGGCCCGTGATCTGCTGCGTGTCCTGCCCCGGGAGCGCCGGCCCCTCTCCTTGTACTGCCCCGTGATCCAGGTGCCCTCGGGCCTGAGGGGCGTCTTGGGAGCCCCGGCTCCGGAGCTGCCACATGGGGGTAAATAACGACCCGCAGGGAGGGCAGAGCGGCGGATAGAGAGCAGGGGCCACGTCGGATCCGCCGTTCCCTTCAGCCCAGCCTCACCTTGTCTCCTTCAGTCCCTTTTCCCAGTCTACTCTGTACGTGCGTACGGATATTCCCGGGTGTGTCCGTGCCGCTCCCTCGGTGCCGGTGTCACGGAGCGCGGGGGGCGCTGGCGGAGCCGCGCTCGCCTCCGACCCCCTGCCCTGCTGTGTTTGCCGGGACGATGCGGGCGGCACCGCCGCGTGTCCGGCACGGAGCCCCTTCCTTCCCAACCGCCGCCCTCGGTGCTTCCCACGCCACCAAGCACGGGGGTCGCGCTCGGGGCCGGCCGCTCACGCGCCTCTGTCACCCACAGAATGTGAACGGCATCAAGTACCACGCCAAGAACGGGCACCGGACGCAGATCCGCGTGCGCAAGCCCTTCAAGTGCCGCTGCGGCAAGAGCTACAAGACGGCGCAGGGGCTGCGGCACCACACGATCAACTTCCACCCGCCCGTGTCGGCCGAGATCATCAGGAAGATGCAGCAATAACCGGCTGGCCACAACCGTGCCAAGAAACCCTCACCAGCAGTTGCTGATTTTGAGAACAGCCACCTTTTTTTCAGGGGAAGCCCTCAGCAACCCTCTCGAGAGTTAAGTGCATGCTTTAAACAATTTTCTGTAATTTTGGAATGATGTATCTTTGTAGAGTTAATGATTTTGTACATTTGCACATGTAATCATCCTACCCATTTTCATTACTTTGAGATAAGGTGCTAAAGAAAAAAAATGAGAAAAAAAAAAGAAAAAAAAAGCTCTAGGTTCTTCAGAACATTTCTCTCCAAAACAAAAAACCGAGTGGGGGGTGTGGCGGGTCTGGCTGTGCTGAAGCGGTGATGAAGGGAAGAGGAGGAGGAAGAGGAGGAGGAGAAGGAGGAAGAGGAGGAGGAAGAGCAAGAGGAGGAGGAGGAGCAGGAGGAGTTGGCCGAGCGCGGGGCCCTGCCCGGGGTTCCCGGTCGTAGCCAACGTCGCGCAGCCGCTCGCTGCGTCCGTCCGTGTGCGAAGCCCAAAGGCTGCCCCGCGTCCCGCCCTGTGCCCATGCCTTACGTAGCGGAGCTGGCCGCGCGGGAGCACTCGGGTAGGGAAGGGGAATATAAATAAGAATGTTTAACATAATATGCTAAAAATATTTTCATACTTAAATAACATACGTAAAAGGTGTGCTTGCTGTATTTTATATTATCTTGCAAATCTTTTTCTTTTCCCTCTTAAAATGCTGAAAATCTTGCCGTTTGAACTAGTAAACAATCACGGTGGTGTTTGTTAGAAAGGCTTTTTCTTTTTTACAAGCTGTCATATGACATTCATGCCCATCCAACTTCGAGGACCAATATCCCAGTCCAGCTAAGGATTTACCCCAGAACTATCAGAAAGACACTTGGGAAAAAAAAAAAAAAAAACTTAAGTAAGTGCAAATTTGTGTGTGTGTGAGAAACAATTCTCTTCATCGCGGATGAAGGTTTGAAGCACTTTGTAGTTCTCTATTGCCAACAGATTTCATGTTTTATGTGTTGCCAATTCTTGCAACTTGCTGTACGAGCATGTGCCTGTGGTTGCAAATAAAGCTCCCGAATCCCGCCGTGGTGTCCGGCGCTCCCTCCTTGGTGCCCGGGGCAGGGGCGGCGGCGGCGGCGGTGCTGAGACCTTCGAGCCTTACTGGACACTCAGGTGCTTGTGGTGGCCACGGGCGGGGGGCAGAGGCCGCCCCGGGGCCGGTCGCCGGAGCCGCCGCCAGCCCCACGGCTGCCCCAGACACCCCCTTGGGCAGTGAGGATGAGGATGAGGGAGGACGAGGACGAGGGGGGACGCCGTGGTCCAAACACAGACATCAGCTCCCGGCACGACAGGGGCAAAGCCAAGCTCCTGCCTGGGAGAAATCCGCTTGCCCGCCCTTCCTTTCCAAAGCTTTAACAGAAAGGTTTGTAAATACGACAGTTCCATAGGCTCCGAGGAGCAACCACCTCTTTCCAACACTGGGGTCCTCCGACTACATTTGTGAGTGTTTGACACGTGTGTCTGGGGAGAACTCGGCTTTTGCCAATGCCGCTGCGGGGCCGGGGGCTGCAGGGCCCCCCATGGTCCCTGCTCCCCGCGCAGCCTGGGCAGCAGCTCCGGGAGCGGAGCAGCCCCCGGCTCTGCTGCCCGTGCCGGGAACCGCCGGCTGGACAGGCCCATCCGCAGCTCACGTCTAAAGTGTCGTCGTTGCATGTGAAGCCCTTGCAGCTCCAACAAGGAAATTCCAGTTTCTATTGCCCTATTCCTTGTGACAGTATTATTGAACAGGTAAAGATGGGACTATTTTGTTATACTGTGTATAGTGAATGTATTGTACTGTGTCTGTGAAAAGTGTGCTTTAAATTATATTTTCATATGTTTTGTTGGGGACAAAGTACTTTAAGTTTGAAAGTGACAGAGGTTTGTTATCGAACTGAAGGCAACTTAATGAATTCCTGTCGAGAAAGCTGCTTATAAATGTAAATCAAATCACATTTAAAATAAACTGCCTCTGACCTAACGTGACTCCTCGTTACTTGTCACCAACCTCAGGCCTTTGGGCTGGGCAGGATCTTGGGTGCTGCCCTTTGCTCAACTCATCCCATTGGGAACGGGCCTGGCACCATGAGGCCGATGGAGCCCAGAGCCCTTGGGAGGCAGGACGGGAGCTTCCCCTTTGGGGTTTGCAGCAGGAGGAACCACCACAATGAAGGTCTGGATCCCACCTTGGAGGCAGCCGAAAGAAAGGACCACTGGCTCCATGAATAATTCTGCTTTTAATGTAACAAGACTATTGTACAACAGGTGGAAAGCGAATTTACCAACTACATTTATTATTATAAAATATTTAGATATACACACGTTACTGGAAAGAAAGAGGCCAAGTTAAAAAGCAGGTTTGAAAGCCCAAATCCGAAGGGACACAAGTCACTGCTGTGCAGAGCGGAACCACGTTTCCCACGGAGGCGAGCGCAGGGCCAGGGCCAGGGTTTCCAACAGGAACTTCCCAGGCATTCCAAGCAGAGCCGTGTCCCGCACCTCCAGAATACTGCCCTAAGGCACCACGAGCACTGGGATATTCCCTGTGTGGAACTGGAGCTGCTGCTGCTGCCGGCGATGGGGCAGCACTGGCACCCATGGGCACAAGGGACCCGGGACCTTTCCTCCCCCTGGCTGCGTTATGGAACTTGGATTTACCTGTTACTCAAAGGAAAACTACACAAATTTACTGTGTGAAACAGCCGCTTATTGCGATGTTAATCATGCCTCAGTCAGTGGAGAGAAACCATAGGAGATCGAGTTGCTCATCGGTGTTTTATTAATACAGCTAAAAGCATCACGAAGCTGGTCTTGGTTCGAGGCTAAGGTAGTTCCTTAACAAATTCCACTAAGTAGGGGAATAAATAGATACAGACACAACCAAGGCTTGAGCACAATGTTAGGCGGGAGAGCAGAGAGCGCAGGCCCAGCCCCGAGCCGGGCTCGGCCCCGCTGCGGGCGGCTGCCCTGCTCGTTCTAGGGGTGGCCTAGGCCTACGCAGCGGAAGGTGCTTCTGTTTAAGCTACGCTGCCAAACCTTTAGTCGAAATTGAGCACGTTCTGGTCGAAGTGGGTCTGCACGTGCCGCTCGAAGCCCTGCTGGTCGTAGTCGGGCGGGAACTGCTCGCTGCACATGGGGCAGACCTTCCAGTGGCTCTCGACGTGCTCCTCGAACTTGCTCTGGTCGTAGTTGGGCGGGAACATCACGTCGCACAGCGGGCACTTCTTGTGCACGTCGAAGCTGCACGGGAACACAGGCCAGCTCACTTAGGAGAAGCTTTAGGACGAGTCTAAGGCTGAGCGGGGCTCGCACGTGCAGCCAAGCATCGTGCTGGTAATTAAATCTCAGCTTAAAACGAGCAATGTGCCTAAGGGAGCTCTGCCGGGCACTTGTGGATAACCTGGCGTCAGCAGCTGCATCATCCCGACGGAACTGCAGCTGGTGCTGAGCCCAGGTCCACGCAGCCCTCACAGCCGAGCAGTTCCATGGGCAGCCCCTCTCCGTGCTCAGAAACGCTGCTGCCTCCTGGCAAACCCAGCACTTGATAAAGCTCTCAGCTCCACCGTTCCGCTGCAGGGAGCTGCCCCAGCCCAGCAGCAATTCCCGCAGTTCCTGCAGAGCCGAGCGGGGCCGGGGACACTTCCCTCTCCCGCCCCAGCCCGGCTCGGGCAGCCACAGCCAAACAGTTACCTGGAGTCGAAGCAGAAGCCGGAGCCCCGTTGGTGCAGGAGCAGGCTGGGCGGATCCGGCGCCGACGGCACCGCGTTGTCGTCATCCTGGGAACAACGACAAGAGCAGAGGGGGTTTGAGGCTCCCGAGCGAGGCCGGCGGGTCCCGTGTCCCGCGGGACACCCAGCAGGAGCCGAGGGCTCCGCTGCTCCCCTGCGGCACCCGGGGACGTTATTGGGAACTGAGATGGAACCAGGCACAGGGATGGAGGCAAGGAGCAATGGGGCAAGGAAGCAGCAGGGAAATAAAAGAAAAAAGGAGGATTGTGGGTTTAAGTTGTTTTTCAAGCATTTTCCTGTGTTTTGGTTCTATTCTGCAAACAGGTGAGGCAGCAGAAACCTGCTCGTTTAGATGGGGAAAGCAGGGGGCCAACAAGAGCTTTGAAAACACCAGCACTCACGTTTCCCAACCCGTTTCCCCTCGTGCCTGGAAGGGGCGGATCAGGAATGTTGGCCTGACACCTCCCGCACACTCATTCCTGTGCTGATTCCAGGCTGATCCCTTCGGTCCCGCGAGGGCACCAGCCGCCCGGGAAGGGCACTCGGCGCTTCCCTTCTCCTGGGAGGAGCCCTCAGGACAGTCCAGCCTGGCTCCCAAGCAGTCAGTGCCAGTGTCACCTGGGAAGTCTGAGCCAGCCCTCAAGGTTGTGCGGGGGTGGCCCAGGCTCCAGTGCAGCCGGACCCGCAGATCCCGACAGGAGCCGAATCCATCCCTGTCCCGGCGCCCAGGCTGCCCCGGGACCCTGCGCTCGGCTGCGTGTCTGGCCGGGACAACCCCCGTCT
>JAUBOD010000163.1:2651897-2670273 GCA_032353885.1 Nothura maculosa
AAATATTTACTCGCTTCACCTGCAAGAGGGCTGCTGCCTCACCTAGCAAATCTCAAACAAAAACCTAGAAATGTGCCTAACAAGCAGCCAGGTAACAGTCTGAACTGGTGACTCCAACCTCGAGTAGTCCAGCCTTTGTTGTCACCACCAGCATATCAGAGTTTCCTTCATCCTCCATGGTGAGCAACTCTTCGACGGGGGACGAGGTGCGAAACTGGAAGGGCGTGCTGGCTCCGCGGATCTCGCCCTTGTGCGTCACGTAGCAGAACTGGTAAAACTCCCCGTCGTCGTTTGGCAGGTAATATCCTAGCAAAATCAATTTGTATTTGAAGAGTCATTTAGACAGAAATAGATCCATTATGCAAGTCCCCATCTTGAAATGTATTATTAGATCACATATGACTTAGGCTTTCACACTCAGCACAAAACTGTCAAATGGTAGAAGGTAAAGCCATCATATTTAGTAAATCCCCGCCCTAGCGTCCTCACTTCTATTATTATAGAACATGGAGGCCTAGAAGAAATATCAGATAAGAGGTACTATATATAAACATCACCTTATAACACATTAGATAATAGCTGAACATATGCATATGAAGTAATTTAGTCATCAGCAATGAAAAACCCTGAAGTTTTAGAAGTGGATCAGGACTGATTATGTAACTGTTGTAAAAACCCAGAAAAAAAAATCCTACCCCTCCAGTCACTTGTTTTTATTCTGTCTTTGTTGTTTTGATTTGATAAGGTAAGCCAAAGTTGGCAAATTTACCAAGTTCAAGGTAAATGTTCTGTTCCACATGTTTGCATGGAATCAAAAATAAAATCACTCACACCACTATTGCACCAGCTGCCAAAGCCAAGGATTCCTCTGAATGATGGATCACACAACGTGATCCATTCTGCAAGCACTGATAGAAAAATAAGCTTTTAATTTTAAGCTTTTTAATAAGCTTTTCATTTTACTTAGTTTTGCTTAATTTCAGAAAACAAACTCTCAGTTAATGAAAACATTTTGTTCTTGTTTTTCTTCTAGTTTTTCTTGAGGAAAGAATAGACTACCTTTCTTATATATGTAAGATTACATAACTATATTAGCAGATTATTTCAGAACAACTGTTGAATTCAATTGTCATCCACTGTATCTTCAAAGTCCCTTATAACATCTGAACTCACAGGCTTGTGGGTGTTATATCATCACTTCCAGAACTACTGACATTTTTACCTTTACTAGGTTCATACAACAAAGTACATGCAACCCAATTTAGTGCTAAAAAAAAACACCCAGCTTAATTTAGAATGCTGAATTATCAGACACCCTAAATAGCTGGGGGAAGATACCAGCATACTAAATCCTCAGCTAACATTTGACCTACTGAGTCCACTTTATTTTTAAATAAATATTCAGTGGCAGGTGCTGTCATCCATTTCTGTCCATATTTCACCATGATTTAACCTATTTACCCTTCCATTACCTTTCTTATCAGTAAGTTCCATCCCCCAACTAAATGTCCAGTACTTCTAGAAACAGATGTTGAATGCCACAAAAATTTAAAAAGCGGTTTGCCATGAACAGCTTATTTCCACATACACCCACACACTCTCTCTCACACAAATTTTCCTTATTCTATCACACTATATAATTCAGTTTGTCCTATCAGAGATGAGAAAAATACAAAGAAAATGCCTGAAATAAAAACATAATCTACATTTCTAAAGTCCCTTTTAAGTGCCATCTAAATAATGAAATCAAAATATAACTAAATTAACTAAAAACTTCTCTAGTCCCCCCCAAAAAAGGTCTGATAAGATTCTAGTGACAGTTAAAACAAACAAATACAGAAATCAGGAATTTCTTTCACACACATACAAGTCAAGCATAGCATCAGAATCTCTACTTTAATTAAATATTTAGCTTTTATCCCAGACACCCTAAAGATTTTTCATGATACTCTTACCTACTTTCCTAACGAATGGAAAAATTCCCTGCAGAGCCAGCACTGATATTACACAACACTTCATTTTCAATGGCTCTTGTACTTTATTAAATGTAGCTCGGGGAGGAACAGGTTAGTGTGGAAAAAAGTCCAGATTCTGTCCTTTTGGACCCGACTACATTTTCCTACAAATGACTGCAGTTTTAACTCCCTTTTATGCAATTCAAATGCAACACAAATTAACTCAGAACAATTTATCCTGCAGCTCCAGAAAGTTTTTTAGTTGCTTCAAGTTGATTTTTAAAGTCTTTTGTCTGGTATCAAAGATGTACTGGAGAAAACAAACTCCTGTAAAGCTCCTTGGCATACCTATTTGATCATACAACGACAATTAAAGCATGTTGTACCACAGTTCCATTTATCTCTGTGAGCTTTAACCATCTCATCTCAATAGTGCTAAAATCCGAAACACAACAGGAAGATTGTTTGAATGGAAATCTGGTAGCTCTATAAAAAAGATGGACTTTGAGAAAAGAAGGTAACAGATGACACCATCTGTAAACTGCAGCACACAGAAAAACTCTGGATAACTCGGAAGGACTGGTAAGAGGATGCAGAGCCCTTGGTTTCCACATGACTCCTAGTATGAGTCTAATCCAGTGTTATTATTATCCAGTGCATTTTTGATAACTGTAGGAAAATGGATGGGTTTCTCTGTTTCCAGCGCAGAAACTGTTTCACAGTGAATGTGAAATGTTTCACATTCTGTGTTTCACAGAATTTAAAGTTATTCACCTGATCTGACTATTTTCTGATCAGGTTACATGGTCACCCTCAAAGCTAACAGAAAACTTGGCTAGAAGGCAACAGCAAGAACAGTAGATCAACTCAAGCTAGTATTATTTGCAGCTGCAGTCAAAACTATCATTTTTAACAAGTCAACCAACCAATCCAGTAGCCTTTCTGGACTGTATTATATACATACACACACGTATGTACATACATAAAGAGTAAAGCCAACTGCAGGGGGAGAGGAGGGGAAAGGATCAAAAGAATATATGATGCTATTTAAAACTCTGGAATTAGCCAAAATCATCTTTAGGAAAATTTAATGGGGGGCTTTTTTAAAATGCAGATTTGTAGACCTTACAGGCATGTCTAGATACACAGAATCGGCTTTATAAAAGTACCATGTCCACCTCTGAACCTGTCACCTGGTAGCCTATATTGACAGCTCCTACTAAAGTATTAATAATAAATAGCATTACCCACTTACCTTCCATCCTATTTTTCATTTCTAAAATTAGAATAAACACCAATGAGACGACAACAACAACAAAGCACACACAGGATGTATGCACAAAATCTCTTCCAATCTGTTTCTAAAAACCTAAAACTGTTACACAGCATTTTAACCTATAGTTTTTTAGATCAGTGAAAGCTAGTAAATACAGGTAGATGCTGCATTCTTTTATTACCTTGAAATACCAGCACACAATTAACAGTTGAGCCTTCCACATAATTTTCTGGCATAGGTGACCAAACAAACGTGTAATAATCTCTTGAAGTACTCCAGCCAACCTACAATAAACCACAACAACAAAAAAGGAAACATTAAGGAGAAGAATTCATTAAACACGGTTAAGATAGCAGGATCTGACCTTTACAACATACTGTAATACGTGTATTTCAGCTTCAGTATGCAATAAAAAGATATTTAACAATGTTTACAAATCAAGAATATTTTAACAAGCCTGTCAAAGATTTAGTATGAATTTTATTAAGCTTGTTACCTGAGGCAATAAATGAGTCTAAGGCAATAAAAGGGTCTATATAAATTAAAACACCACACAGTTTTCACTGTATATTCAACTACTATTTAGTATACTATATTTATTTTTTTCTATAAAGATACATTAGTATGTTGAAAAACTAGAAAGATTGAGAAGTTAGTACTAAGATGTTCCTAAACATCTGATGCAAGTTCTGCCATGTTGACTGCTTTGTGATCATAATCCAAGAAGAAGATCAGAAAACAAAAACTTTTTAATGAAAACAATGGAGAAGACAGCTGTTTTTCTCGAGTTAAAAGGCCAAAATTTGACAGGCCTGGAAGCCCAGCACTATTCTGAAAACTTCTCATGCAGCAATCACTGAAATGCTAACTCTTCCTTACATACATTAAGTCTGCAGGAATACATATACATGTATGTGTGCATACCTATATGCAGGCTATGGTAAATCAACAGCTTGGGGGCAACACCCTGAGCAATTTACCTGGCCCATTTTCTCCAGCAAAGCCTGGTCTCCTCCTGCCACCCAACATCTGCTTTCCCTACCGTATGGCTCTTTTCAAATGAGTAAGATTATATATACGGTATATATGTGGTATACGGTACCGTATACCCCATGGCTCTTTTCAAATGAGTAAGATTAAGAGACACTGATCTACAGGATATATATGTGGAAAAGTGACACTGCAAAGAAGAAAACGTGAAGAAACTGCAGCTTTCTTGCAGCTGCATAAATTAAAATGGGATGGAGTAGTGATGCTAGCGCCACTTCCTGCTGCAGAACGTGCAATGTCTTTACTGGGTAATGACAACAATCAACTTGCACAGGATTACAGTTTAAATGACAGAAAGGATGACAATGAAAACATGCTGAGAAGAAAATAAAGATAGAAATAAGGAGTGGATGTTCTAGATTTAGATCTAGCTCTTCAAATATTTTTACTAAATCTTTCGGTACTGTAAATCTTTTGTGATGACATTTTCTTTCTAAACAATCTGAAGCATCTTACTGGATTTTACAAATAAAAGTTACTCTTACATGATCATAACCTTCTCTATGGCAAGACACTATAATGCCACAGATATGAAGATTAAACAGCCACACTGAATGGCTCAGGAGTGATCTAGAGGTGCTTTTTGATAAAAATATTTTCTTCATCTCAAAAGAAAAACAAATAGTTGCATAAAAACAGGATTAACAATAAAAGAAATTAAGACTGCTGAAAGGAAAGGAAATTAAGAACTGAGATAAAGCATAAGATAAAGTCAGTGGCACAGGCCAGCGGAAACCAGAGGAAAAACAATGAAGAGAGCAATGGGGATGCTGGTCAGCAAGCCCTCAGAACATTTATTTCAACAAAAACAAAACTGTGGCTCTGGAAGCAAAATTTATAGCATCCTTTTCATCAAGCACACTGGCTGGCAGAAAACACTTCCCTTTTAACAAAAGGCACCAGAGAAGCAGGTCTCTCTCTCTCTGACTGCTAATCAGTGCAGCAGGGCCAGGCAGATTTGTTTTGGGCGCAAGTTGAAGGTCTTCTTGTACACACAACAATCTGTACTTTGTTCATCTTCCTAGGAATAGCCTCAGACCCAAAGGGGCAGATGGTTCAACAGGAGCAGTTGTTAAGTGCCACAGTAACTTCTAATGACTCTGAGCATCAATCAGGAGCACATACCAGAGAAAACCTGAGGGGCTTTTTAAAGAAAATATATTACTTACTGCAGGCCTATAGTTACTTAAATGGCCATCTTCTGTTAAAGCTCTAAGATTTGAAACTGGTTTTGAAGCACGGGCTAAAACACAGAGCTTTCTAGTCAAAATACTGCTCAATTTTGAAGTATAAATAAACCTTATCTTTTGAGACAAGTAATGATTTTTAAAAAAATCAGTCCAGATGTTCAATTTCCAGCAGCACTCCCTCGGAGAGCTGATAAAGATGATCCCATCCGCCTGCAAAATTCTTTGCAGCTCATGCTCCAGTTCCTAGGGTGACGCAGCTCCTTCAACCCAGTATCAATCAGTATTTGTACTGAGACAGCACGAGCAGGGGTGAGTGGGTGGGTATCTTGTCAAAATTGATTTTGACTCTTCAAATCTTCCACCCTATCTATGCAGGAGAACCCAGAAAAATTCCCACAGGGCTTGAAAATTTTGATAGCAAGTAAAAGTACAGAAATCCTATGATATTCAAGGAACTTTCTGCACAAAAGTAAAAGGAAATGGAACTTGCTCCTGTAATGTCTACGCAAATTCTCTCGAGTAACTTTCTGGAATTGCAAAATGGAAGGCATGTAATTTCATGTACTATGTAATTTCTACAGATATTCAACTAAACTTTTACCACAGAAATTCCTGGCAGTTATTCTATCCTGTTTCACATAATTCAAATTCTAGATGCCCAAGACTTAAGAAAATCGTCAATAATTTCACACCAAAACAGAAAACAGAAATATGTACATAAAACCAAGGTGCAACCGAAGCATTAAATTTGAAGTGAAAACACACACACACTTTTTAATCTAATCTAAAGAACTAGGTATTGGTCAAGGCAGACACATTGAAAGACCCCTATCCTGACACCCACATATATTATAAAATACTTAAGAATTCCACAGCAAAAGCTTGTCAAGTTGGAAGAGGGAAAAAGATGACGACCCTTCAAACAAAATACAGGACTTGCAGTAAACTTGTAGCCAGTTCATCACGTGTCCTTACCAACATCACTGTTTTGTAAGGAAATCATCCAAAATTCTTAAAATATTTTGTTCAGAGATTTAACTGCTCCCTCCAAAATCCTAACTTCTTTGATTTAAAAAAAAAACGTTTAAAATTATATTGATTGTGGGTTTTTTGACTGCACTGATTAGTTACTTGCATCAACTTCAAACAATTAACTATTATTATTAACTATTAACTCAGCCTGTAAATCTCTCCATTTCTCTATATCTTCTTCCCAAATATCATCTTCAGAAAACCTGTTCTAAAATGGAAAGCTGACAGTACATTCCAACCTCCTTGCTCTCCCTTGATTAATAATCCAGAATGCTACACTATATCCTTTCTTCCATCTTCTTAAGCCATTCTATTAAACAAAAATACAAAATATATGACTACACATCCATCATATCCCATTATGCCACCACGTACAAACAATATGTTACTCAAAAATCTTATTTAACTTCTTATCTTTCCATAAAATAGAAAACTTTAGGAAGATATTGGGGAGTAATTCATTTACTGTATTTCAGCTTCCTACTGTAACATTTATTACCTTGTAAGTACTCTACATTTCAGAGCAAACAAACTTATTCCATCTGAAAATATCTTGAACTATTTGTTTTGTTGCACATGCACCAATGTGGATGTGACAAGTCTCTGTAGGCCCAGGGACTTGAAATGTTGAAGACCAGGAGTTTAAGACGCCCAATGCTGAAAAGTTCTTCAGTTTGGCTGGGAACTGAGAACAACTCCCCTGCCAACAGCGCTCCCACCAGACAGCACCTCCTTCTCCCGGAGCTTTCAGCAGGACTGAAAATCTCTCATACTCAGCGATGCCCCTGGACCTCTGCTCACCAAAGTGGCCCACAATGCAATTAATTTAGCTAGAGAAAAAGCTAGAGGAAAAAAACACCTGTCTAGTAAACTCACTGATGCAAAGGAAAAAAACACACATACAGAATCACCAAACAACACATACAGGCGGGAATCATCTGTATGTCAGTGAGTTATCAAATACATATTTGAGGAAAAATTAAAAAAATATTTTTTGCTGTTTCTCCTTTAGCATCTATTTGATTTAATCTTACAAAAAATGCAAGTTTTCCAGGACGCAAACTCTGCCTCATAGCTGCACGGGGCTTATCATGCACAAACACATTCCACTTTCAGTTTTAATTTCTTGAACTAAAGTTGGAAGTGGAGCTTTTTTAAAAAAAATGAAAAAAAAAACAAACCAACGTCTAGAATTTGGAGACACCTTGTGCATTATTCAATCTACTTCAATTCTCTCCACGCCAAACCACCATTCTTGGTATTTACAAACTTGGGAGAAAGAGGCAGTAAAAGGTTGTTTTTTTTTTGGCATTTGTTTCCTACTTTACTCATTTTCTCTCTTTTTATAATGTCTTGGCAAAGTCAGCTGACAACTTTGACTGTGACTGCCTTATAACCAGGGGCAGTTACCATCTTCTTCCTTGGCTTCAAAAGGACTTTCTGCAACTGGAAGGGCTGCCGTTTTCCCCACACTGCTGATGCTGAAGAACATCCTACCTATACAAAATGTGCTCTAACAATCAACTGAAGAGGTAAACCCAGGAAGCATCTGTCGGATTGAACCAATGTTAACCTATTCAGTGGACCTTTCTTGTAAATACCTCCCATTATTACCCAATTCTAAAACAGACTACAACTCACACTCACTTTCAAAAAGTTCCAGGAAGTTTTGCCTTCTTTAGTAATTCAAGAGAAAAAATATGTAGCTTAGACCGTAATTCCGCCAAGCACTCTAAGTATGATAAACATACAGCAAAATAGCTTGGAAAGAAGCAGTGTTACAGGCAATAAATAGCATCTGCACATACATGTACACACTATAATTAACACTGATAAAACTACAGAGAGCAACCTTTTTCTTTTCCCTACCATGTAAATAAGCAGTTGTTTCAAACCAAAGCACAGAAAATAGAATTGTTGAGGGAAAAAGCAATGGGGCCAAATGTCCCTGGAAGTGATTTCTTCGCCATGACGGGGCAAATCCTTGTTTGCGCCATAACCGAGTGGAAGGAACTTTCCTCATGAGTCACAGCAGTGTCACTGGGGCGACAGAAGCTCCACAAAATGCAAACTTGTACAGGAGAAAGAACAAATCCTTAGGAGCTGTTTAACAGCTGGAGACTAAAGGGAAAAGAAAAAAAAAAAAAAAAAGACACATCCCTTACTGGGCAAAATTACCCCCAGAGGTTGACTAATAGTGCAAGGGTTCAAAATTACATCACATCAACAGCATGACAGGGTGCTGTTATCAAATACCAGTGCTTAGATGGCAATTGTCAAATGGGTAGCTACACACCAAGAATACTCTCAAAAATATATTACAAGACAGTCCTGAAGAAAAACTCTATTAAAATGATTGTATTTTGGTTACATCATTAAGGTACAGCTATTTCAAAATAAGTGAATCCTGAAGTCAGAGACACATCCTTATTTTTATCGGTATTTTTATGTCGCTTTATATGACATGCAGTTTCGACTTGCATCAGTGCCAGTCATTAAAGACTTTGTCTCAGAGCTGATGTCACTGTTCACCACGAGATAAGCATTTTTGCACCACAAGAGCCTAAAGGTTAAACCTCTGGAGGCAGAAGGTGGCTGCAAGCTCCTCACATGACTCTCCACGTTCATAACGTTACGATGTTCTCTCATGTCTGGGCCCAAAGAGGCCCCTTTCTGCTGGGTGTCATGAGCACACACAACCAATCTTGTAAGCCAGGCTATTGGGAACACATGGTACTTGGTGCTCTATCAAGGTACTATCAGAATCCTCACCTACCAGCATCTCAGCAGCCGTATTTCCATCACATAGTTCAGGGGACTAGGCCAATATGACACTGACACAGGGTGCCTAGACTATAAGGGAGACTTTCTCCCTTACAAAGCATAAATCAAAAAGAGAATGGAAACAGTATGAACTCTTTTAAAGCCAACCTGGTACATATGTAAAGGACTGTCCAGAGAAGCGTTATGACAGATCAAAGAGTAACAGAGTTACTGTTTGCTTTAAGAGATAAGCATGAAGACATAGTAAAAATAGGGCAAGATTAATTTACCATCACATTTCATGAAACTATATATTAGCATAATTTTTTTCTTTCAAAATTGTAACCAGCTACTGACCTTTTTGTTACATCATTCATTTCTCTCATCACACAAACCTACTGTAGTAAATATTCTTAGAAAATTCATGACACTTTGACAAGAAGTAGTATGACATTTAAGTCACAGTTAATAACAGATAAGGCTAGATTATCTTCATCCTGTGTAGAAACATTAAAGAACATCGCTCATTTTCTGCATGAAAATCAAGAGGGCTTAAAAAAAAATAAACATAAAAAAAGCAGTTATTTTAGACATGTCTTTCCTAAGGCAGTAAAACAGAAAATGGCAGACTCTGGCCTAATTTGTGGGTAATCTCCAAAACATCCCAAATTGAAAAAAATAGGAAAAAAAAATATATTCCCTGTTGTTTAAAAACAGGACATGCTGTTCCCATTATGTCCTGCTACGTTATTCAGGAACAATCTGAAAAATCTTATTTTGATATGCGCCTAGTTGATGTCCTGTACTCCATACGGTCCTCTGTAGATACAGATGTAATTCATATCCAGAACATCTGTCTACAACAAAAGCAGGATGCTGAAACTGCTCACATAAAGTATAGGCTTATTTGGGATTCAAAAGCTAAATAGTTATGAAAAGTATACAAAAAATAAATCTATATTCTTGTTTTGATACAGCACAGTAACTAAACTATTTGCTACGTTATCAATTAAATCCACTATTAAATTCTGTTACTGGACTTCTAAGCATGAACAAGTCAATTCTGAGATTCACTGTAAATGGCAATTTCTGCCTCCTCAATGCACTATATGTTGCATGCAAAAATATGTACTGTACTGAGGCACAAACAGCAGCCTCATCCTCACAGAGCAAACCTGAAATTCATGTGTTCAAATAACCCACCAAAATCTTCCCAACACCAGCTCCTTAGTTTTTCCCCAGTGTTAAGCTAGCAGGAAGTCAGACTGCCATTACTGGGATAAAGTCTTTCCAGCATGTTGGCCTCAGCAAAACTGTAGCCCTCAAAGTGCCAGAAATCCAAACCAAATACATTATGCACAAACCACTACACTTGCTTGAAGCACAGTATTTCATTGTGCTTTGGAAATATATATTAAATCAGACTCTACTATACACTAAACATCTGTGAATCCTACTCACACACAAATGCCCTGGACAGAGAAGCAAACACTCCTTCCTAAAAGCCAAATAGATTTTTTCAAAAACTTCCACAAATCCAGCCAATATGCACTAATAATGAGAAAACACAAGACACACACACACACACACACACACACACACACACACACACACAAAAAAAAAAAAATCATACGGCCCTATGATTATTTCACTTCATTGAGAAATAAAGTCACAAACTGTAGATTTCCCCATGCAGAGCTTAGGATCACCTACTAGCCATGTCATTTTTGCAGCCAGATCTAGCACATGGCAACTACTTCTCCTAGCTTCAAAGGTTTCAATCTGGATTACTCAAAGGGCCTCTCCAGATTTAGATTAATCAGAAAGAAGAAAAAGGGAAGATCAAGGGAAGAGCTGGCTCAGATTATTCTATGAGTAGAGATCTCCTACCAAATCCAACAGAAATGATAAACCTTCTCCCACTCCGTCTGCACATCAGGAATATGGGGTCCTATCATCTACCCTTCCCTCACTACACGGAAAGGTCTCAATTCTAGTTCCAGCAGAAGGGCAGAACAGCTCAGTAAGTACATGCCAAGCACTAGATCAGTAGTACCAAAACTGTATTTTCTGTTTCTTTTCCAAATAGAAATCCACATCCAAGTTTACTTCCTAATATGGTAGGACCAGCAACGACAGAGGGGAATAATCAAGACCTTTTGGAGCTTGATTACACACAGACTTTGACCCTCCAGATCATCAAAAATTAAGAAACAGCAGCAATGAAAGATAAGAGATTTGTAGATTCAGTCAAAAATTGTTTTCTAATCATTCCTTGGGGGAAAAAAAAAAGGAGGGCACACAGAAAGGAAATCACCATACAGTCAAAATTTCTGTTCATATGACATGATTGCTACCTTTTCCACCTTCATTGGCGTACTCTGTACCATAAAGAAATACACAGTTCAGTAAGAACTACACACCCTTCAGATACACATAGTTTGTATGAATATTGTGTAATTGGAATATTCCCCTTTGCCCCATAATTCAGTGCACAGTCAGCATTATCCCTATGGTTATGGGCACCAGGCTTGTTTTTATCTAACAATAAAACAACTTGGAAAGTTTTGTATTTTGACCTTCTCCCCACAAGCTCTGTTTGCCTGTTTGTTCAGCATTACAAAAGAGCAACATTTAGCAACTTAAATCACACTGGCAGATCATCTTTTTAAAAGAAGTTTCCTCTACAGTCTATCAGTCTCTGCAGATGAAGCTCTTTTTAGCTATATTAAGCAGCTAAATTTCAGAAGCACTGCTACTATTTGGAGACTTGTTTAGTTCCTTGTAATAATGCTGTATGCCACAAACTCCTAGCTCAGAGTGAGGTCCTAGACTTACTCTATATCCAAACAGGAGATATCAAACACTAGGCCAATTTTAATTAGCTTCAGGAATAAGCACATTTTCCTGATAATGAGTAGATCATAGTTAAGGAATTATCTTCTATGTAATATCACAGCCTAGCTCCCAAAGGGCCTACAATGGGATACCTCTGATATGGAACAGCAAGACAGAAAATTATCTTACTTTGGCTCCTTTTTTATGTTGTATTTTCTAGATATCTTTCTTGCAAGGATAATTCAAAAAGCAGTCGCAACCATTTAGCTTTCACTGAAGCCATTACTACTCCATAGTACAAAACAGAAGTTAATAGTGATGAAAACTGGAAATATGGAAAATATCAGGGAGGGAGAAGAGACAGCTGGAATGGGGCAGAAGCAGGAAAAACCTGCATAAAGAAAAATTATGGCATCTGAAAGAAAATTACACTAGATGGAAATGATTGATGAAATGCAGAGAAAAAAAAATATACAGAAACAAACTCTTATAAGCAATTTATGGCCCTTAACAATAAATCCATCATTAGCATCACTTCATATAAGCTATACAACACTATGGCACTTAGCAGAAGCACCGAATAACTGAGGTTGGAAGGGACCTCTCTGCATAGGCAGTGTCACCTAGAGCACATTACATAGGATCACAACCAAGTGTGTTTTGAGCATTTCCAGAGAAGGAGACTCCACAACCTCTCCCAGCAACCTGCTCCAGTGCTCTGCCACCCTCACAGTCAGGAAGATTTTCTTCAAATTAAGGCAGAGCTTCCTGCACTTCAGTTTGTGGCCGCTGCCTTTTGTCCTGTCACTGGCCACCACTGAAAAGAGTCGGGTCCCATCCTCCTGCCACCCTCCATTAAGGTTTTTATACATATTGACAAGGTCACCTCTCAGCCTTCTCTTCTTTAGGCTGTGCAGGCCCAGCTCTCCCAGCCTCTCCTCACAGGAGGGATGTTCCAGCCCCCTCATCACCTTTGCAGCCCTGTGCTGGGCCCTCTCCAGCAGCTCCAGGTCACTCCCGTATTGGGCAGCCCAGGGACACCGCTCTCCAGATGTGGCCTCATCAGGACTGAGCGGAGGGGCAGGAGCCCTCCCTGGGCCTGCTGGGCCCACTCCTCCTCAGGCACCCGGGCCCGTGGCCCTTCTTGCCGCACCGCTGGCCCGTGGCCAGCCTGCAGCCCAGCGGGAGCCCCAGGTCCCCCTCCACAGCGCAGGTCACCCCCAGCCTGCACTGGTGCCTGGGGTGGTTCCTCCTGGCACGCAGGACCCTGCACTTGCATGGCTGAACTTGAGGAGGTTCCTCTCTGCCCATCTCTCCAGCTTGCCCAGGTCCCTGTGAAGGGCAGCATGGTTCTGGTGTAGCAGCCATGCTGGCCAGTTTCATATCCTCAGCAAACATGCTAAGGGGCGCTCTGTCCAGGTCACTATTCAGGTCACTGACGAACACACTGACCTGTGGGGGACACCAACTAGACTGATGACAACCCTTTAAGCTCTGCTTTTCAGCCAGTTCTCACTTCACCTCACTGTCCACTCACCTAACCCACACTTCCTGACTTCCCTATGAGGATGTTACATGAGATGGTCTCCAAAGCCCAGCTGAAGTCAAAGTAACAATATCCACTGTTCTCCCCTCATCTATCCAGCCAGTCATTCCATCACAGAAGCCTGTCTAGATTGGTCAAGCATGATAGTCAATATATAAAAATAGTTTTCCCTCTTTTCCAATTTGTAAAACATGTGAATCAAATCCCTAAAAGCTGCTCTTCAAAACAGAACTTTTAAAAACATCAAAGAGAAACTTGTATCATCCTGTTCCATTAAGAGTTATGTCACTCAGGTAGGCCTGGCCCTTCACTCCCTCCTGGCTCAATCACCTTCCTTTCAATCACAGTGCTGGCAGCTCCCGTTACACCACAGAGCCCTCAAAGCGGGGCAATAAACAGGCTGGGAAATAAGGCAGTAAAGGCAGGAACCGAGGGGGGCAGGTGCTTCTCAGGCAGATCGCTTCCCTGCTCCAGGTCACTGCACAGCTGTGCAAACAGCTGCACTGGCAAAACAACCAGGATGGTACAAGGCTGCATGATTACGTGTGTGTGCACCTACATACATGAGAATCTGTGCTTGTATACACGTGTTTATATATATATACATGTATATATGAGAGGGTGTGTGTGTATATATGCTCATATATACATTCATAGGAGGATATGTATTTGTACAAATATATACACACATACAACTGATATCTACTTAAGAGATTATTGCTATCAAAAAATTCACTTTGACTTCCAACCTAAATGGAAACCACTCATTCAAAGCAAGGTCCTTAAAATCCAGTTCAGTACAATAAAAAAAAGTTCTTCGCTAACACAGGTGAAGCTGCCACCATCTAAGATGGAACAAAAGTCACAAGAAAAAAAAAAAAAAATTCCTCAGCCTATACTTTTAATTTTCTGCACTAATCTGAAATTATCACTAGACTTTTGGCCCTGCAACAGATGCTTTCCTCTCTTCCAAGTATTGACTGCTACAACATGAATAACTTACTGTGGTAGTCTGGGCAAAGGTTAAACAAATGCCATTTTAAACATGTTTGTTTTCTCAGTTTAGTCACCTCAGTGAGACAAGGTGCACTTCTATTCCTCCCCCCAGCCCCTGAATCGAAGCTTTGAGCTCACTTACAGAGTGTGGTTTTCCCTACATACTAGGCCAATACAGGAGGCTATTAATGCTCGTTCCCACCTAATTAGTGAAGAATTCCTTGCTACTTAATGCTGAAAATCACTTTTCTAGGTATACATCACATCCTAAGTATGTGATGAGGCCACTCCAATACATTTCATCAGTTTACAAAGCACCTCAGGCTGGTTATCTACCCCAAGAAAACTTAAGTTTTTTTACTTTACTGTAAACATTACTCATGCACATATATATTCATACGTACAGATATGGCTGGACAACTGGCTTTATTCAGCTCATTATACTGGAACTACTACTAAAATTGGATGCTAACAGACTACTGCTGTTACATACAGACTACTGATGCTACAGTATACTACATACAGACTACTGATGCTAACAGACTACTGACTGCTAACTACTAAGTACAAACTGACTCAGCCAAAGAAAGCTATTTCCATCCTTTTCCCCATCTCATAATGTTTCTTTAAACTCAGACAAGGAATTTAATTAAAAATAATCCAGTTCCTAAAAAGTTGGTTTAAACTCAACTGATTTCCTGATGTGGTTCATCACACAATGGCTGTTTCACATAAAGGAGAGGAAGCAGAAGAAAAAAGCACCTTCGAAAAGAAGAAGGAACAGCAGCAGACTAACTAATGCCAGCTTAAAGTGTTCCTCATCCGCCTGCCAAATCCGTATTAGCTGACATTGCCAACGTAGAACAAAAACCTCATACATCAATAATTTATTACATCTATCATCACAGTCAAGAGGAGATCAAAGGGAAAGATATCTGTATTATGTACACAGCATTTCATATAACCACTGAAAAATCCCTAATTAGAGATTTTGGTTTCCCACCAACTGCCTCTCTCTCTCAGATGAACACACACAAAGCCACGATATTCATTTCTCAAAGTACATTTAAATAATTTCAAAATATTTATGTGTAATACAAGCAACGTTACCTCTTGAATGTTTTGTCAGTCATGTTAATGGAACTCAAATCTTTATCAAAACATTAAAGTTGCTCAGTCACACTATTTTTTTTGACCTTTCCAGATAACCAAAGTTCTCAAACATATTTAGGAAACCTCCCATCAACAGCATCTGTCTGTTTGCAGTTACTGCCTCCCTTGCGCAATGTAGGGACTGTACAGTCATTGCATACAGCATTTAAATGACTACAGAGCCTGTACTTGGGCAGAAGTCATTTGGCTTGCAAAAAGACTAACAATCCACTGGTGATCTGTCACTGGTGACATGACAACAAGTCATGTATTCTTAAACTAACACTGGGTAGTTTCTGAGGCAAAGGTTCTTGAGTAATAGATGATTTGTTACTCTTACCCACTGCCGAGGTATCACTTCTCTGAAGCCCTTTATCAAAACATCCTTTAAATGCTCAAGTATCTTACTTAACTATGATCTATGAAGAGCTAAATTGACAATAAAGTATACAAATATTCTTAAATAGGAACAGATAAAGGATTTAATCAATTTCTAATCCCAGGAAAGAGATTTATTAACCTTCAAAAAATAGCAGGATAAACGTATTCAGCAAACCTCTAAACTTTAAAAAAGAAATATTACAGCTCTTTTTTAAATCTTGCAAGAAGTAGATGAAACTTTTGTGATTAAATTCTTGGTCTGAAACTACATGTTCTTTGAAACCCTTCTCAAAGTGGTTCTATTCAAATGCAACTTAAATTTTTAATCACATCATACAGGTAGGACTCCTTGGATCAGGCTGCAACAGATTACGAATTCAATAAACGAGAGGGTTCCACAGACGGTTCAAGTTTTGTTTTTCCTGCAGCACAGCCCATTTCACACAGGGCCTGTTCCTCCCTCCCGTCCCACCCACTCAGTCCCACTAAGAGAATGTTCTGCACAGCTCAAAGGGCACCAGAGCACTGACACGAAGCACTTCGCTGCGCCCCACGCCTTCTGTAATTTTTTTTCTCCCCAAACAACAATGAATTTTAGTAATCTATACTGCTCTGCCTCACACAGCAATAAAAATGAGTCAGGAACCTCAGCCATAACGTCTCCAGTTTGACCTTTTTCATTCCACACGCATTTTACATTTACTTTGGCTTTTATTTTTCATATTTTCATAACTTCAGTCTGATTCCAACTCAAATCTGTGCTTACACTCCTCTTCCCAAATCACCTCCACTCAGTTGTGCATCCCATGATCTCATTAGAGCTTCCCTCTACTCCAGCAGAGTTTACTTATTTCTCCAAGTTTGTTCTCCAATTCCATCTCTTGATTAAAAATCCTCAGAGACTAATACAGCAGGAACTAATACATTTGTTTTAATTCACTCAGAATGACAGAAAACAAGCAGCAATTACTTTGCTGCTTACATATGTTTAGTTCAGATGGGGTAAAATGAATTATTCCACTTATTCCACTTAAATGAATTATTCCACTACAGGAAAGTTTTTATGGCTGCTGAAATTTTTTAAACTAGTAAGAGAAAAGACCATGAATATCTGGAAAATGGAACTAGAACAAGCTTTACTTACCTTGAAAATGCCAACCCAGTCCTTCTGATGAGGATGGATATATTGGGTCAGTGTATAGTGACATTCAAGGTGTGCATTTGGAAGATAACTTTTTGCCACATTTTGAAAAATCACATGTGCAAAATTGGACGTCTGTAAAGCATTTGCTGAAGACGGAACTTCTTGAAAGGATGACATGACTGATCTGTAACAAAATATTAGAAGTTACTACTAAAATACAGTGGAAGAATTTAGTTATAAAAAAAAAATCTATTCAAAATGTACAAGATAGAAACTGAAGAACTAATCCCACTCTTCCAAAACCAGAGTGAAACAGCCCAAGTCCTCCCATTCACAGTGCCTCAGCATCACTCCAAAACAATCACTTCTTATAATGAAAAAGCAGCCGTTTCAGTGAGGACACCAAGAAGAAGAGGCACCACTGGGCTGAATGCTCCTAACATTATACCTCACAAACAGCAGCAGGAAGAGAGGGGGGAAAATGTTATGAAGGGGAAAAAAAGAAGGAAAACACAATTTCTCCTCAGGAGAGCAGACATTTGAGAGCTTGTACTGTTCTACAAGTCCTGCACATTTAGTTTTACTAGCATAAACTGCAGACTTCATTTGATAGTGGGAACATTTAGGTATATGCAGTTTGATGGATTAACACCAAATTCAACCGGACTGTAGAAGCACTATTGCACTTTCTGTTCACCTCCTCATTCAGGTTACACTGCACTGAAAACTACAAAACTGAAAGAGATGTTCCACAAACAAGCCGGGAATATCCTTTCCTTGGATGAAGCAACTCTGCCAGAAAGCTACATTTCCATGTTTCCCCTGGCAAATTCCAGCTATTGGGTTTTAGTCTGTGATCACGAGTGTGTCAGAACGTTTGGTATTAACAGGATTGAGGGCTTATTTCTGGCAAGAAGAGCTCATATTTCCTAAAATAAACACGCTCAGGACTAAACAGGTATTCACTTGTCTGAACATGTAACAAAGAAACAGAGATGGTTTTGGTTAAGCCTTCATTATTTTAAGCCTATTATCATCTGATTGAACGTAACA
>JAUBOD010000163.1:2711655-2722050 GCA_032353885.1 Nothura maculosa
AGTTTATGGGCTTTTTCCCATTTTCTCTAGTATTGTAGTATCTTTTAGACCTCTTATTCTTGCAGAAAAGTAAATAAGAATTTCATTGCAGTTCTCTGCTCAATGCTAAGCCAAATACTTGGCAGACAACTGTCCTAAGAGTTTCTTTTCTTTGCCTTGCAATGACCTTCGCTTGACCTAAAGTGACTAGTTGCTGTGGGGATGCCAATGGCTCGAGCTGCTTCTAGAGGTGTTTCACAAAAGTTCTTGTCTGCAGTAACGTGGTCGGTGTGTGTGTGTTTCTGTGTGTGCTTAAAATTGTCTAGATTATCGGTTTCTAATAAAGACAGAAATAACTAGTTCCACATTATTTTGATATGATTTGCACTGATTCCACAAGCTTTCTGGAACTGCAAAGACATCGAGATACCAGCTTTTTCTGTTAAATAATAGGTACGGAAAATATAGTAGCTTTAAGATATCTGTTTCATTATATATCCATTTTAAATACTAATCATGATTCATGTTCCTTCATTCTTTCCACATTTAGGAGTGTTACCTGGGTTTGGAACAGCCAGCTGTCTCAAACCCGCTATCCACATTTTTGAAGGAATAAGAAGTCTTGGCAGACACTGGAGCAATTAATTGGCTTTTTCAGCCAAGTCAGGTTAGGAAAGTATTTTGAGAGGAGGGGGTTGGGTGGGAGGGGAATACAACCTTCTGGTTTCAAGTTGGATTTCTCTTAACCCTTTCAGAGCGGTGGGCAGTTTCTCTCAGTCTCTCACCTTCTCTGCCTCTCACGCATGTGAAACTGATTCCTTAAGTAAAAAGATGCTAAAATATTGATACCTGGGGTTGTATATTTTTTAGAGGGAGGTGGCATTTTTTAGGGATGAGATGACAACTGCTGATCTTAAGTCGTGATGGATTTACAAATCCCTGAGGTGAAACCAGCATTTGGATTTACGTTAAAGCACTCTGAACTGCTGTGTATGTGTGCTCGGAATGGAGGAGGAGGGAAGTGCTACTGAAGCACGGGATAACTTGTCTTCCTTTTGAGTTAGGATAAAGCACTTGGGCTCGTTCTCCACATTCAACATGTTGGCTTGATAAGGAATACTTTGTTAATATTTAATTTCCAGCTCTACAGCTCTGCTTATTTTCACTCTGAATGTAGAACAAGTATGGAATAGAAAATTTAAATGGTAGCAGCATTTGTCGGAAATACCAGAATTGCTGCACAGTTTGCTTCTTCACAGTTTCGTGTACTTTTAGGTGCCAATGGATCATTTTATGGCAAAGGGTTTTCAGAGCAGTTGCTATTAACAGTTAGATGCTCTTGTTCAGGGGCTTTGTTTGTTTGTTTCAGTTGTCCTTTATGGGGCAAACTGCTAGTAGTTTGGGCTGGAAACTGTAAAGTTAAACTTTTTGGAGTCGTTACTGCCCCAAGTGGGAATATAAACCATATTGAACAAAATTTATTTAGCCTATTAAAAAGTCAGCCTAAAACTACATTTAATTAGTTTACACTATTACATCACTTCTAGTGCGGACTAGGACTAATGCAGAGTAAAAGGAGCTCTATCAGGTGAGCTGACTGTGGCCCATATGGGGCTTTAAGATAATGATGAGTTTAAATTTCCTCTTAGAGCTAAGTGAGAATAAAACTGGAGGCAATAAATACTCTTGGCCAAAGCCATTAAATGAAAAAGCTGGGAATTCTCCAGCTCTTGACTTAAATTGTTTGTTTATCAGCTGGCGCCTAGTCTGGAGTCAAGAGCTGGAGATTTCTATCTGTGACAGAACTTTGAAACTCTTGCAGGACACTTTCATTTTAACTTAAGGTAACTTGAGTTTATAGCTTTGGCTTTAAAGATTACTAATGATTTACTCATTTCCTTACCATTTAACCAGAGAGGACTTTTTCCCAGGAAGGGATCTGTGTTTATTTAGGGCCTTTGTCTGCGGAGGGATTAAAAGGCAGCCCACCAGCATTGTGAACTTGATGGTAATAAAAGGTCACCAACACACACCATAAAAACATTCTTACTATGGAATTAATTATACAGTGTAATTTTACAAAGCATTTCAGTAACCTTCCTTTTAGACTTTTGATGCATTTGAATTTCCTTCGATGGGGGAAAATTCAGCTTTTCAGTCTACGAGATAGACTCACATACACAGCTGTCCATATACAGCTGTGTGCACTGCAACACACTGAGCTGCAAGTTCAACTTGCACGATTTAAAACAATTAAAAAATCCTTGGCAAAGTTAGGTCTCGGGGTGTGAACTTTAAAACTTAACCATAATACTGCACACTGAAAGCAACAGTAAAAAAGAGATTTGTGGACTAAGAGATGCAATTGATTAACTTAAACATTGTTGCCGTGTTTGGTATTTTTATAGAATATTGTGTATTTTCCAAGTCATTAAGTACTCTTCAGAGTCCTGTTATTTTTTCTAAGCCACCAGGTGGCATTGCAGCCCAGTCTGCCTGAAATAGGTAAGTGAGGGATTTGCAAAGATTTTTGCAGATGATGTTGTTTTCCCCGCCCCATGAAATTTCTCCAGCTATTCAGGCTTAACTTGGAATATCTGATCATGATAATTAATATTTCTAGAAAACAAGGTGATTTTAATCCTAGATGTTTTTTACAATGAGAAGTACTGTTAAAATTGCCATGTTGGGGTATTTTTAAGTAATGTTTTTGCTTTGATAAGGTAGTAACAACAGAATTACATGAAAATTTAATTCCAATATAACTTTATTAGTAAGCCTAGGTTCACCCACTTTGAAGTTGAAAATATTGTCCTAAAAAACATGGAGTAGGCATAGAAGAACATGTGGAAGAATCTATGTAGTTTCCCATATCGAGTGCAAAGTCGTCTTGTTTTATTCAAAGTGAGGTTGAAAAGTACAATGGTGATTTTTTTTTCTTCCGTTTTTCTTATGTTTCTTAAAAAGATGTATTTCCTGCTTTTGCAGTTATCAGTGCATAACATTGTCTTTGTATAAATGGACAAAAGAAAGCATATGCCCATTAGAATTAACTATAAAATCATCTTTTGCCATTGAAGTAAATTTGTAAATAACTAGGAGTGTGTCATGTGGCCTATTTAACAAATTTAACACAGTCACACATTGAAAATTTTAGCAGATTCGTAGTAAGGAGGCATTTTTTCCCCTTTTTACATATTTTGAATGTGTGCTTTCTATGCTTTCAGCCTATATGGGTGAATCTAAAGTGCTACTGTGCTGCTTCATCTGCAGTTTTACTAAGCGCCACCCGTCTTGTGCCACTGCCCTTTTTCTGAGGCCGTTTAATGTGCATAGCCCATTCTAAGACATGTATATGTTTTCAAAGTAAATGTCTCTGACCTCCCACCTTGCTGAAGTACAAACGTCTACATTTTGCCCTTGTCTGGGTGTCTGAGATGCAGCATAACCAAAATACCAAAAATACCTTCTGAGGGAAGAGGAAAAAGCCTGTGTGATAATTTAGGTAACGTTTTAAGCGAGTCATACTTAAAACAGCCTTCACTAAGAAAAGTAGTAGTAGAATACTTGTAATTGAGGCTTTTGACCTGGGATATTAAACTTTTAAACTTGATACAACAGTCTGCCTTTAAGCTTTGTTGTACACTGATATTGCTAGTTACTTAACATCAAAAAGCTGTGGTAGTTTGCCTTTATAGATTGTGCCTGTGTTCTGGAATTGCCTCCTGCTGTCCTTGAACTATTTCTTGGTTTAATGTGTTAGATTTTCTCATCAAAGCTTTTAAGCACGACATTTAGTTAACACTTGTTCTATCAAATCTAATACAGTAGGCTGGTTTGGAGTCAAACTGCTCTTTTCATCAACAAACATTAGAGTTTGACAAGCGCCTTTCCCAGCACATCACACTTTTGCACATGCAGATTTTACATTGCATGTAATCTTTATATTTTCCCGTTGTGCAGTCATCGCTTTAGGACTGGAGTAAATGACTGTTTTTTGCCAAGATTCCAAAAGTAAACTGGCCTCATTAAAAATAATGGTTGCTGAGAAAAGGATCTCTGCAAGGTAGAGTGCTTTGCTAAGAGACCCTAATCTTAAGGCAGTTCTGCATCTGAGTCTAGCAGTTCAGCTCAGAATGATACCAATGGTAATGAGAGCTGGAATGGGAACCACAGCACCGAGGTGAGAAACAGGAAGGTCTGTATGAAAAGGAAAAAGAGCATAACTTGTGCACATTTAAGACCTGATGCATTGGGTGAGCTACGTAGATAAAACTTGGGGCATAGGAGAAGAGGGAAGGACAATCTAATTAATGTCTTTTACAGAATCCTGAAGACAGAATTCTCTTTGCCTTTTTGTTTAATTTGAATAATGTGTGTGTATGCAAATTGTTTCAAAACCACGCTAATGTCGAATAGTGTTTTGCACATTTTAAAAGTGGTTTTAGAAATACATTTTTAGAATAGAAAATTCAATAAAAGGGTATAATGAGAATGTTTAATTACTGTAATCACTTACAGCTACAGCCATCTTAATGCGGCAGGACTTTATAGTATTGTATACTTACTGCTTTAAACTTTACAAGAGTTATTTCCTATATAGACACTTCTGATTTTTTTTTCTTCTGTTTGTAAATGTTTTTGGCATGGGACAGTGAAAAGGGAAATACTTAAATATGTGGCATATGGTATTTAGGAAATTTGAAAAAATGGCTACTTTATTGTCCGAAGTTTTTTTTGAAGATACAAGTATATAAAGGATATGGCTGTGTATAAGATTTTTTGCAGTTACAGTTCCAAGTAATATTTTTAGTAAAATCAAAGTTCAACAAGTACAGAAATTACTTTTCTAAGGGGAAAAAAAGGTTTCAGCATACTGGTGAAGACTCTCAGATTTATAGGAGCTGTGCTGGGATCTCGCTACTAAAACAATATCTGTTTTTTTGTTGTTGTTGTTTGTTTTGTTTTTCGAAATAATAATTATAATAATTATAATTAGTGGCAAAATAAAGATACCACATTAATGGTAATATTTGAAACTTCTAACTTCTGGTTTTAACTCCAGTTGACACTTGCTCAAAACTAAATGCAGATGAAGAAATTAAATCTGTCCCTATAGAAAGTGCCCTCGAGTTTTTAAAGTAAATGCCCAAGACTATTCGTTTGATGATTTTGAGGGAGCAAAGGATCATAATGTGCTAAACTAAAGGTAAAATATGCAAGCAAGAAGTGATTATAGCGTAAGACCCAGGTAGCAGCAAAAAAGAAAATGTAGAATCCCTTTTAGAAGCAGAATTCACAGCTGGCATGTATTCGATAAAGGAGCAGGAGTGAAAACAGTTAGGAGCAGCATCTGAAAGGAGTGTAGTCATTTTCCAAAGGTCAGTCCTGTTACTCATTTGAAAAGACTTTCTCCTGTAGTTACACTTTCCTGTACCTTTGTTCAGGGCTGCACCTAACCGGAAAAACTGCAGAGAAGTTGCAGAGCTTCCTTCCAGGACTCTATCATGAAATTTCTCTACATCACACTGTTTTTAACTGGGAATGGATTATTTTTCCTTCATAGTGAAAATGTTTAGTTGAAGTCTCTCACAAAACACCGAAGGCAAGGAAAGAAATGAATGGTATCACAGAATGTGTGTTAGCAACCTGCCCTTGTCTCTATTGCTAACTTTTTCTTTACAGTGCAAAACCAGAAATATTCTCTGTGGAGGAGGAGGGGAGAAAGTAGAAATACAGGGAAAAAGGAATATGCTGTGATGAAGTGAAGTGTAGGCTGGAGTGTTAGTAAAACAAGTAGGCAGGAATGTTAAAAAGTAAAGGAAAGTTGTTATCAGAATAAACACCAGCAACTTGAATATAAAATTCTATTTTTTCCTAATTTTCTTATGGCGGTCTTCATTTGACAAGCAAGAGGGAAGGAAAGCTGTAAGAGAACGTATTTTCTTTGTTTTATCGACTCATTTTGATGTCTCTTTCAAAGTATTGCTCTATTAAAAGAAATTTTAAAATATTGATTGGAGCAAGAGACAGGCAGTTTTATTTTTAATAACATGACATTTCTGACTTTCTGCTTGTTAACAACATAACTTAAAAGAGTTTTTTTTTTCTTAAAGCGACCAATAAGGTGCTATCAGTGACTGAAAATTTGTCATCTTCAGTTGCATTTCAAGTACATAATTGCATGCTTTTATTTGATTTTTTTTATTTTAAATATTGGCTTCAGAAATAGTATTTCAAGCAAGAAATAGTTTACATAAGATGTTTAAAAGTCTCACCAATGGGCAATATTTTTGTGGTGCTAGGAAACATACTAAAGTATGTACTTATATACTTTTAAGTCCTTGTTCTGTTCCCTTATCTTACAATGCCCCACCTTATATATGAGAAATGACCCAATAAAATGAGCAACAAAAAGTGTAAAATTTCCTTACAACAACATGAACCTAAAATAACCATTTTATAATGCCAGTGAGGTGGTTGAGTGTGTGTATTACTGGGTAATAATATATTATCTGATATGTTTACTGCAGTCAACCTTCCCCCAGATATGTACTGAAGTCATAAACTGAAAGTAATTGTAGGAGATACATTTTGTCTTTTCTCTAAATTATTTCTGTTGCATTAATGATTATCCAGTGAATTAATTTTTGCTGCAACAGTAAACCTCCGGTAGAAAGGAGTCAGTTCATTTTAGTTTGTCAGTAGCTCATGTTATGATCTCAAATTTTATATCCATGTAAAACCTTTTAATGGTCAAAAATTACTATACTGCAGTATCTCACCAGACAGAGCACTCTGTAATAATTTTTATATCTTTTTCTAAAAATATTACAAACTCCCAATGCCATATAGATGGATGTACACGTGTGTATGTGCGTGTGTATATTTACACATACATAGATGCACACATATGGCATCGTAGGAAATTCTAATGAGATAAATAATATAACTGAGAAAGGAAAAAGAGACTGTAAAAACCTATTTGTAACTTTTATTATGCTAAAATTTTTTAATAGTTCTTTGTTACAGGCAGTATTTAGGATGAGGAATGTTCATGTGCTCAGTATACGGTCAACACTTTCTTTAATAGAATAGATTTGATAGGAATTTTAGTTAGAAATGAAAGCAAAAAAATAAATTTTGGACCATAAGAAACTTAATAGCAGTTTGCTGGTTTTGAACAAAAATTCCAGCATAGCACAGATTTTATCTTTTAGGAATATAACCACATTTTTGTAGAAGCTACATTTTCTTAACTGTATTAGACTTTATTATTTGAGACTTGACCCTTTTTCTTTGGAATAATGCACTCACTTGGGTTGCTATGTGATAGAAGTCACCTGTGTTCTTTGAGAGCAAGCGAGGAACAGGAGCTTTAGCCAAGTTTGTGTGTCAGGCAGCTAGAAGGTTGCAGCTGAGAGCTCTAAGCACCGAATGACTATGAACTACTGAGCCATTTTTTTTTCCTTTTCCTAGCAGCAAGACATTTTGAACAATGCTGCAGTTATATTCTGAGGATATAGATGACGTTTTGTGGGGAGAAAAAAAAAAAAAGTATGGGAGGCTAGGTGTTCTCCAGTAAATCAATAGGAAAAGTAAGGTGGTAGAAACTGTTTTGGAGGAAGAACATTTCTCTGAAGAAAAGAAGTCACAAGGCAAGGATAAGCAAGTTCAGCCTAACTGACCTAAAAGTTCTGACTTAACCTAGGGGGCAGTTTTCTCATAAAAATGCTCAGGCTGAGGATGGCTTGAAAGGGCTTGGGGAATATTTTTTTGCTGGGGGTACTGCTTTGCTTCACTTCGAGGCAGTCGCTGAAGCCTGCAGTTCTCATGGAAAGGTGGATTCTGGAGTGTTTGTGGAGAAAATTGTGATGAGAGCATAGAGGGGAGTACTGCAGTCGTTTCAGCAGACTGTGGTGCACCCAAGAAAAAGCTGAAGTATCATCTGAATCTTTAGGAAAGAACCAGGAAGGATTTGCTAGCTGGAACCAGGAAAGAGAATAGACCGTAAGCATCTGGAATTAAATGCCTGTATTAAATAGCAGTTGTTGGGTGCTGGCTTGTCCAAGAGGTCTATACTAATAATCTTAAAAGAATAAAAAATAAAAGGAAAGAAACAGGAGTCAATGTCTCTTTCTCTGAATGAAGAATAAGGAGCTTTTATGTCTTGTTTTTGTAGGAGTTGGTTTGAATGGATATATTGTGCGATAAAGGAATGATTTGGTGAATGTTGCTTGTTTTGGCCAGTAGAAAAACCATAAAACTATTGGATGAAAAATAAAATTTCCTCAAGGACTTAAAGCCTAAACTTGGGCACAGGCAACCTAAGAAAATGGCCAAACGAGAAAGCCATTGAACATGTTTGGATGGCAAAATCTCAGGCCAGGCTGTTTAGAAATCTGGCATGTTCTCAATGACTCCTTGGAAAGGAAATAGCTGTGCGCTGTTCCGGTGTCTCTTTTTCAGATAAGCCCTTATTGAAAGTTCAGGTTGTCGTCTAGTGCACCTTCATGTGCTCTGAAGAAGCCAAAGTTGGATAGTGTAGGCCATAGCTTTGTCTTGCCAAGTCTTCCGTGCCTTCAAGGATAGAGATTTTACCAACTAATTATGTGAACAAATGCAGTGCTGCAAAGGCCTCCTGGAAAACTTATGTGAGAATTGTGGAGGACTCGGATACAGGTACTGGAGTCAGACCTCAAAATGGTAGAAAAAAGAAGTATATGAATAATGGGAACTCTTCCTAGGTATACTATTCTCGTCAGTCCTGACATTTTTGGGATGTGGCGGGCTTGACGTTTCTGTGTCTTGTTTGACTAGCACCGTGCCTTGTATGTGCTGTTGGAATTTTATTGTAATAGTTTTGATTGTTACAGTTTGAATGTAATCGTTCAGGATTGGTCTTAACGTATTAAACAGTGCCAGTGATCCAAATGTACATGTAGCTGAATTTTACGTTCTTATGATCTAAGTAGCCTTCTAAACAGGCTTTCTGTGTCAGGTTGTACTTGGGATCTAGAAGATGAGTTGATGCACAATCCCACAATTTCTGCAAGCGTGTGATTTTTGCTGTGTGGATTCAGTCACAAATTATGTGACATGTCTTTGGATAGCGAAATGCTAACAGAAAGTAAATACACAATATGGTTCTTTTCCTGAGTCTGCAGCCTGGAAGACAATGATGACACATTTTGTCAGTCACCTCCTCAGATGCTTCTTTGAAAATGATACAATTAAGGCATCTATAAAATAAAACACAACAAAATGGTTAAGTGGTGGTATGTTTTTTGCTCATGTTTTTTGCTCATGTGCAATTCTTTTCTTAGAGGTGAGTCATCTTATCACAGTGAAAAGGCCTTCTCCACTCCTGTGAGCTGTTTTGCTGTGTGCTCGCCCTAATAAGTCTTGGGAATTCCATGAGACTAGAAGCCTAATAATTATCTCTTTGCTGTCAAGGAGCTAGTCTAGTTGATGCTTCGTTTTTGCAATATCTAATGTCAAGGTTCTATACCAGTAATTAGTACCAACACTTCCCACATACTGGATTTATGGCACTGTGACCACATTTTTACATATGTTGAGGGGATACTTGAGTAACCCTCTTGACATGAGGATATTAAGAAATATGCTATGCTATCTCTCCCTAGAAATCTAGTTTACTGCTTTTTTGTTTATTGTTTTTGGAGGGTTTTTTTTTTGCAGTCTGGCAGCAAATGTAAGGAGATCAAATGCTATTATTTGGTAGTGCTTTCCACCTAATTATACACGATATTCAAAGGAAGAGACTTCCCAGGCTGCCCGTATAATGTCGAAATACCAAGTAACTACTGTTGAAGGCCTTTTTAACTGTTGGAAGATATTGCAGTAGTGGATAAAGCAAAAATGCTGTCTTAGAGGTTTTCCAGGGGCAAGTAATCTATTGACATTTCGTCTTTGACCTTATGGTATTCTAGGAATGGACTTTCTATTCTTTATTTTCATAGGACTGTAATCTGTAATCTTGGGGAACCTCCATAAAACTTTCATACCTTGTATAAATACATCTGCCCTTGGTGCATGTAGACAGTATTTGTTGGAGGCCGTATTTATCAATGGAAGGGAACATCCCTGGGGTAGCTGACATGCCTCAAGTTTAGCTGGATTTCTGCACTGACTGGAACACAAGCCCCCTGCTTGCTGTAGCTCGTGCATTTTACTAGACGAGCTAAGGTGATTCTACTGAAATTCATCTGCACACCTCTATGGTACCTATGGAGATAATTATAGAAATATTCCTGTTGCTTCCCTTTCTGCCATTGTCTCAACTTTATCACTGAGATCAGCACTCTTAACTTATAAGCATTAAATGTGAGTGAAATCAGATTTTGGAATCTTGCTATCAAGGAAGAGAGGACCTTAGCAATTAGATAAAACAAA
>JAUBOD010000163.1:2723968-2772906 GCA_032353885.1 Nothura maculosa
GAAGTCTTTGCCTTTCATTCTTTTGGTTAGATCACATTCTTTAATACAATGCAGATAAGCTAAATTTGTGTTTTCTAGTTTGAGCTGGATAGAAGCTTGCTATATGGAAATAAATGTTCCCATCTGTTTGGGAATAAATTACTTGTCATAGTATCTTTAGAAGGTGAACACTTGTCATAGGCATCCTTCTGCTTCTGACTTGATTATATTTCTGACTTGACCACTTCAGTTTTCAGAGAACTTGAAAATTGCTGAAAAATAACCTTACAGGCTGCACTATTAATCTCACCTTCCTTAAAGGAAGGACTTACAAGGAGTGGTTTCAACACTATGTAATAATAAAATGTGTGTTTATGTTTGTATGTAAATATATCTGTTTGTATGTAGATGTATATATATATATATATATAGTAAAATACTTATGTAAATAGGTATTGTTACTGATAGATGTATTCTTCCTTTTCCTTCTTTACTTTTCACTGACCACTGCCACTGAATCTACATATATTATGGGAGGTAGAGCACCCTCCCCATCTCATCCCCATGTTATGAACAGGCTTTCCAAATGAAATGTGTATTCTATGAGGCCTTCAACATTATTGTGGTTGAGAGAGTAAAGATCAACATATATTCCACGCTTGGCTTTTTCAGGATATGATGACAGAGACATTCAAATAAATTGTAAGGCAGTAAATAAAGATACATGATCAAGTAGCATGGAGTATGATGCAGCTGAGTGTTGATAAAATCATGAGGAAAAAAGCACTTGATTAACTTTTTATTGCTTGATGATTTTAAATTAACTAGATGCACTTAAGGTTTTTTTAGGCTACTCTGTTTATCCTTGCATGCTAATTAATGAAAGTTTCTGTTTAATATAAAGCAGAATGCAAAACAAATATATGTTAGAGTGTATAAGAAACACATCTTAAAAATAATATTAAAATGTAATTCCAGTATAGGAGGGAGTGATGTACCCCACCAGCTTCATAGCTACCATGTTCTGGTTGTACTAGTTTCACAAGGATGCAGGTAGAATGGGTTAGACTCTTGAAAAGGAATTTGAAACATTTGAAGCATTGGACTGAAATGGAAAATAATGTTAGCTTCCTATTTAAAATTAGGTAAGAGGAGGTGTTTTTTTTTTCCCTTTCATAATGCAATACAGGATTAAATTGTGGAATTGAAGTAATGGCATAAATTATCACTTCAGGCAGAAGCTTTTTAGGATTAATTTAAGTGATCAAATCAATACATGTACCAGGAACACTTACAGCTTGATTAAACACAATAAACAGATGTACATCTCTGCATTTCACAATCTAAGACTCCTAGGAAGTGAAAGAAGTTAAGAATAAGTCATTTTCATGTTACTCTTGTGTAGATATGCTGACTGTCAGTTTACAAAAAAAGTAGATAAATAAGAATTTCTGACTATTCTTGACTCTGGTATTTTTGGTGGAGACTGTGAACCATTTAATGTGAATACTGAACAGTGTCAGCTTTAAAATTTATTTCTCACATAAAATATCAATGCAGAATTGTGTATAATCCAGGAACATGACTTGTCCTGAGAATTCCCCAGTCCAGACTTGATGACTGGGAGAAACTCAGACTGGACACGGTCCTGGACAGCTGAGTCTGCTTGAGAGGGGCCAGTTGCACCAGGTGATCTCCAGAGGTCCATTCCAGCCTCAACTGTTCAGTGATTTGGTGACATCTCATATTATTGATGAAAGCAAAGGCACAGTGCTTTTATCACTTGGTCTAGAAATACCTATGTGGTTCAGTTCTTATTCAGGTAGAGAACAAGAAATTTGGAAGAAAGAGCCAAAAAAAACCCAGCCCTTTCTTCCAGCCTCATTTCATCCAATCTGCTGGTGAGAGTTGCCCATTTTCTGAAGCAAGACGCCAAACAACTAGTTAAGAGCGGGCTATCAATTTGGCCAGTAAGCTGAGACCATACTGTGTTAGTAAGGAATACAGAAATTCAAATTACTTTTTGATATATTTGGGGTGGTTCAGTACTGCGTGCACAAAGCAGTGCAGGCCTTTTGTCTTGAGAGTACTTCTCATGTGGCCAAGTGGTGACATTAGGTTTTCTCAGTTATGTTGAAATATGCATCTTTGGATTTTCTGTTCATGTTTTGCTGGCTAATTAGATGTAGACTTTTTTTTTAACTTCTTTAGTCTTATAATGATCTGCATTGATGTCACATAGACATTATAGAAGGCAGAGAAAGATAGACCAAGCCTGACACCAATAATATTTGCATTGTTGCTACGGAAAGTTTGTGGTAAGGCTGAATTGGTTTGAGTTTTGTTAGGCTGTAACAGCCTGGGGGTAATGTCATTAGAGCTGTCCATGTTGTTTCCTTTGGAAGGTGTCATTCAGGATGACTTCAATGAAACAGAATTTTCCCAGACTGCTAATTTATCCCTGAATAGGGGTCTTGTGTTCTTCGTAGATAAAAAAGTATGCATATGTGTATGTCTAGATAGAATGAAACCTGTCCTCTCAGACTAGCCTGGTCACTCATTTAAAAAGAAATAAAAAAGCTTTCTTTTTTCAGTCTGTCCTTGAAGATGGGATGAGGAGTTAAATCAGTTAGATTTCACAACAATATATTCAGCTTCATTAGGAGCAAGACTCTAAAAGCTTCTTCAAAAGCAGTGCTCCTAGATCAAAACCAGATGTGCCGATGATGTGCATTTGTATTCTACTTCGCTTTCTCTATTTTGCCTGCTTTCCCCCTGCTCAAATCACCATCAACAACAAAACCAAAATCATTTGCTTTGAGACTAGTAATCTTTCTGTCTTCTTTTGTCTTTAAACCATCTGTGAGGATCATTCAGTAAGCATGTTAAGTTATTCCTTAAGTTACCTTGCTTTTAAGCTGTGTAGAAATTTAACTTTAGGTACCTTTTTAAAAATTGAAGCATAAACATGAGACTTTTTCAAAATCACTTTCTACTTCTTAACTGTTTTGAATTCAGCATCCATTTTCTGATGTACCTACACATCAGACTTACTTTGTTTATCTTTTGCTGTGTTTGTCAAAACATCTGTCTTTCTGGCCCCATTTTACAGATTTAGAAAGCTTTTGCTATTCTGTAGTTTTAGTCAGCTGTCTTCCACACTTCTCCAAGCACACTCCAGCCCCACAGTCATATTTGACTTTTGTTTCTGTTATTTTTTTCCGAGAAGCTCAGTATGTTTTAAGTCTTGCTGATGTTTCACTTTTATTTGTTTTAAAACCTTACCATGCTATTGATATGACCTTGTTCCATGACCCAGTTATCTCAGACCTTGACTATTGCACTTTTAACTTCTCCCTGGCCTCGTGATCGTTTGTCTCCCAGCTAACATCTTTCACCCAACATCTTCATTTCATGCCCTTGGCTGTAAATGTTTTCCTGGAATCCCTTTCTTCATTTCTGATCTCTGCATCATATATTCTCACCTTTCAAGACTTCACACAGCAGTGCCTCTCCCACATACGTCTTTCTTCCCATCCTCCCATGCCAAGCATTCTGCCAACATGGTGTGCTTTGCCAGTTTTCCAACTTTTCCCAAAGCTTGACTCATATCTTCCTTCACAACAGCTCAGGTTCCTAGGCATTAATCAACTCATCATCTTCTGATCCTATCTTAAGAATTTTCCCCCGCACTCTTCCAACACATTCCTTTTTATTGATTTGCTTAGCAGTCCCTTTTAGGACACGAGCCTCTGAATGAAAATGTTAAGTTTTTCAAGTAAATTTCCTCACAAATCCTTTTCTTTTTAAACTCCAAACCCAATTTTGAAAGGAACTGAGAAAAAGAATCAACACTTGGAAAGTCAGCTTCATTTCTATGAGTTGGGAGTTGATGAGGTTGGAGAGACTTGGCTTGGTTTGTTATCATTTACCGTATTACCTGAATTTGTTAATGTACTTGCCATCATATACTGTAAACCACAGTGAATATTGATCAAGTTGAATAACCATGCCGTAGCTTTAAACATATTTGCATTATCTGGTTTACAACTCCCCCATAACAATATTTCTTTTGCTTTATAGTAGTTTGAGAAACACAAATACTTCAAAATCCACTTTTATGCTAGGTACAGATACTCAAACTAGTTTCTTCTATTTGACCATGTATTATCTCCTAAAACTTTGCATATCAGGTTTTGAATTATTTTACAAAATGAAATCACTGAAATTGCAATTTCAGTGCAATATTTTGGGTGAAAACTTTTACTGATACACTGAATGAACAGTGAAATGCTTATTTAACTCTTTCTTTGTAAATATTCACTAATTGTATTCTAATATTGTTGTACTTACCTGATTTAAATAAACTCTCTCATATCTCTACCAATAGCTCAGGCTGCTTTTAAATTAGGGTCAATAAATAAGTATGTGGAAGAAGTCAGTGATCACTGTTACCACCATCCTGTTAACTGCACAAATCTAAATACTGGTGTGCTAGATACAAAAGGAAATCTTGCTTTTCATAACCTACAACCCCTTGCTAAGGCTAAAGCCTGAAACACAATTCCCTGCTTTCCTGGATATTCTGCGCCAGGTTTGTTTGTTTTTATAAAAGTTGTCGGATGATGCAGAATTCTGTCAAAAGTTTTATGATTTCTATTTGTAATAGTAAATTATGTAGCAAGTGCGGCTTTGATAAGATCACGTTTGATTCGATGCTGTCTGCTTTTAAATTAATTTCTCTCCGAGCTCTTTGCGAGGAATAGCAGCCCACTGCAGAGAGGTTACACTACTGTGGACTTTGTCTGTTCCGCCTTAATGATACAAGGGAATAGCCGAGCAAGAATAAATGAGGTACTTTTGGTGGGTAAAAATGTGAGCTGACTGTCAGTGTGAGATTGGTTCTAGGAGCAGTTAGCCAGCAGTAATAGGGCACACTTGAGTAATTGAATTTGCATAACAAGGCCTGCTGAAGAGATCTGACAGGCCCGGAGATTTGTCTGGCTGGAGATCTCCAGATGGACGTGACCACACAGCAGCTGGGTGGCACGTTGCTCAGCATGGTCAGCAACACCCAGGCTGTCAGCCGGCCCCTGCGGTTGCGAAGCCCTGGCAGGCCAGCTGGTGGCTTCTGACAGCCAGTGGCCCCGTTAGAGAGGCTTTTCATCCTGCCTGTCAGGGTACGGGACCTGCGGGGACCAGTGCTAAGATGTAACAAGTCACCAGTGAGAGCTGTTAAGATGCTTCAGAAACCTGCTTCTGTTAAATAGCTGCTGCTTTACCGCTGAGAATGAACCTTCCAAAAGCTTTTTCCATCCTTTAACAAGGACAGGACAAACCTGTTCTTCAGCGTTTTGTTTGGAAATCTATCACTTGATGTTCGTTTCTACATGTGTAGTTCCTATACCAATATTTGTGCATCTAACCATGCATAGCCAGTGACAGCAATGCATTTTTATGGGCTTTGTACCTTTGTAAAACAAAATACTGTAATATTTTTCTTCTATATCCTTTCTATCCTTACTAATGTTGCTGTAGATGTAACAGGTTCAGTTAAAGGGAGCAATTTATGGAAATTCACTGTAAAGGAGAGTGTTAGTAACAGTCAAGGCAACCACAATTCTATTTGAACAGTGTGCACAAATATTCTGTATAGTAGGAAAAGAACACGCCTTATACTGCAAATAGCCTCCTCTCTCATTCTGCAAGAAATTATTTTTAAAAATAATTTTTAAAAGGATGTCCCTTTGTTGTCCCAAGTTGCTTAGTTAAGCCATCCTGAACCTCAGACTCTAGGCATTAAACTGCTGGATTTAAACTCCCCTCCACTTCCCAAATTTGGAAAAGTTTCTGTTCCATAGGAATTTAGAATCTGTCTCATCCCACTCCCAAAGAAGTAAGGAAACCACTAAAGACACCTGTGTATTGCTATGCTTATTCTCTGTCCTCACTGGATGTTATATTACCTGTTCACAAGGTGACATAGCTGAAGCAGGTAGGTGCCTGCTCTCTAACATACAGACTTACCAGTTTCTTAAGGTCCTCGTGTTGCTTTGCAAAGTTTATTACTTTCTTCAGAGAAATCTGGAGAAGAGACCTTTTTATGTCTACTGTTCTTCACTTATCATTGTGTTGATATTGCTGCTTTGGGGTTGTCACCCACAGACTTCTGCCAAACCAATGGCCTTATGCCTTTTATTGAAAAATACCATGTCTATGTCGGATATTAGTCTCTTATTCTGTTCCCTGTCTTTGTAGAAAGTAATGTTTTCAGCCTGACCAGTAGGCCCTGTCTCCATGTTTTCTGCCTTCCTCGTTTGATTCTCACTCCTCTGACCTATGCTTAGAATTTATGGTGTCATCAACTGTATCCAATCCCTATTTTCTACTTTAGAAACATTCAGTACTGTTAACGTTCATGCCAAATCCTGCTGTACTCATCTTCTGTTAACAAGATCAAGTCATGGCAACCTGGCTCTAGGCTCTTCTCACCCAGATGGTAATTTGAAGGTAACATAAGACCATCCACTAATTCAATGATTCATATTTCTGCAGGTGGGTTGGGATTCCTTGCCTGGACTTCTGCAGCCTGCCTTTAGTCGGGCGGGAGTCTGTCTTTGATGAAGGAGGACTTAGCATCCAGCTGAGCTCAGGACACTTGGTAAAAGGAAGGGCCCTCTTGCCCCCTGAGGAATGTATTGGCTAGAGAAGTGTGAAACAGTCTCATGAAGCATCCCATTAGTCCTGTCTCTGAGTCTGCTCTAGCACACTAATTTAGTACTAAATCCCAATTTTATCTCTCTGTAGCAGGCTGGAATTCCCTGTCTGAACTGCAGGTTCCTGGGTTTAGCAGGCAGGTGATCTTCTGGTAGAGTCTGATATTAACTGTGCAATAATCAGCTATATAATTTATTTATAGGTTTAATCCATCTTTGATTGTTGCTGGATGTCTGTATTCTCTTTTGTCTCAAGAAAATTATGATTTGACTATAAAGATCAAAAACTTTAATAAGAGTTATTTCTTTTTTCTTTTTATGAAGAACTCTTCAATACCGCCTCAGAGACTTTCCAGAAAGGATTCTGTCTAGTAAAGGAACTCCACATGAATGGGGAATGAGCTAGAGAAATAGTCAAAGTAAATGCCAGTTTGGTTATTTTATAAGCTTTATACATTTTTAGATGTATTTTTTTCATATCAGCTATAATAAATGCTCAGTATGCAGTAAGTCATTAGAAAAGCTATTGTTGAAAGAAGTGGAAAGATGCTGTTAAGCTTTTTAATTAATTTTAATATCTATTCATCAAGGAAGACTTAAATAACAAGTTACAAATTTTGCTGAGTCCTCTGATGCTGTAATGTAAAACTTAACAAGATTTAGCTTGTAGAATGGTCACCTCAAAGCATTTCTGCTCAAACAGCAATGACTACTGAGTAAATCGTTGGTTTATGTCCATCAGATTAAAAAACAGGCATATAGAGAAAAATTTGACAAAACTATCTTCCTTTGCCACCTTGTATTTTTGGTACATGAATACATTGCTTGGAGGAGAGAGGTATTTTAAGTCTGATGTGGATGTAATCCCTATAATTCTATATGCTAAATAAGCAGGCATTTTTCAGTGTACTTTTTCTGATTCTGGATTTTTTTTAACTTAGACCCTTGCCATTAATCTAAATACATTATTATTGAGAGCAACCATTCTTTCCTGGCACAGTAGTGTACGTATCTCATCAAAATACTGAACAACTATTTCAAGAAGAAACACTTGGCAGCATTTTGAGATGCTTACATAACCTTTTTACTGTTTAATAGATTGAGTACAGTTCCAGCTAACTCTTGATAGAAACTAGCTTTAAAAAAAAAGTGCAGCATCTTGGCTTCCTATAGGTGATTCTGACCTATTTTTTTTTCCTTTTTCTGTGCATGTGTGCTTCACACAAATAAATGTTGTACTTGAGGTGAGTGTAGAGGGCACACAGGGACAAGAAAAGCAGTTAGAAAAAACACGTTGCAAACAACAAGAGCAGTTGCTGAAATGCAGAAGTATATCTTGAAATGTTTAGTCTAAGGTGATTAAGGTGTTGATATTTCAAAAGTTGTGGCAGGTATGATTAGCTTGCTTGATAGAAGTGCACGGTTAGGCTGCATTTAGCACATCTGACTGCTGCCTATTAGTTGTGCTAACTGGCTATTTCTGACATGGAAGCTTTACTTATGTGCTAGGTGCTTGGTATGTTAACTACTGACTTGGTCAGATTTCTGTATTTTGCCTCTTAGAGGCATATTGGTCAGAAGAGGATGCAGCGAGAGACAGAGCCATACTTGGTGTACATCAACTCTTCGATTAATATAAGGGAGGAGGTAAAGTACAAAAATAAGGAAGAATTTGCTATTTAAAGGAGCTTGTTAGCGTGAAGTCTGTGTTCTGAAATTAATTGCTGCAGTTGTGATAGACTAAGACTGGAGGGTTGTTAGAATTATTCTTCCCAGCTTCCTTACTGTACTTTACAAATGAAAGCCTAAAACTCTGAGGTGCTGTGTTGAGGGGGGAAAAAAACCCCATAGCTTCCTAGTTACCTATTCTGAAACCAGAGTATAGAGAGGCACGGAGAAGTTGCAGAATAACTTCTTTAAAAGCATAATTTCAATTTTTGTATCAAACAAGTGCAGTTCTTTCTTCAGCTTCGCTCCAGGGTGTTCAAATGTTAATTTTGAGAGTGTAATGATGCGCTCCCATGAAGACAAATGTATTTTTTCCTTTTGACTTAAAAATTTTTAAAAGGCTGCTTAACAGTAAAAGAGATGCTAGCCACTGTTTCTTTCTTGCTAACATTTCAGAATTATCTTAGGCATTTCACAGATAGCTGTAAACCAAGTAGAAGACATGCCAAATTATACTGTTTGTTCCAGGTTCTTGCTTCCTCACAAAATTTTTGTGCATGAGGAGGAAAAAATGGTCTCAGTGCATTGAACTAATTATGTTTGTGCCAAAATATCTTAGAGAACACTTTAAAATGGGAAGTTTTGAACTGCTGTCTGGCTTATTTTATCAGCAGTGACAATGATAGCATAATTTAATTGCATGTGATCCAGATTTCTAACACAATCTGATTTGTGTAAAATATTGATGTTAGAAAATAAATACTGCTCAAGATGAGAATATGGTTTGTCCTAAAGGATGGTTATTTATTTCCTTATTTCCTAAAAGAAGTTACTTAATTTTGATGCTGCTGTCTTCTCTCTCTTAAGCATAGAAAGATTTCTATGCTCTTGTTGACTGTCTTTTCCTCATAGGTTTGGCTGCTCTGCACAGTGATGACCAATTCTTACCCACTCTTGGCTCATCATTTCCTATGCCTTGGACCTTTTTTGTTATTTTATATCTTTTTTTTTTTTTTTTGGATTACTGATTTAGGTACACTTTTATTTCTCATTTACTGTTATTGAACTTCATTTAGGTTGTTTTTTTCATCTCATAGTTATGGACTATTTTCATATGATATAAATCAACTTGGGATTCACTTTGACATCTGTATGTGGGTGTATGTGCATGTACATGTGCAGCTGTCATCAACAGTTCAATCTGAGATCCCATCTGATGCTTTTAACTTTCATCATTCTCTAATTTTACTCGGGAATAGACTTAGGCACCTCCGTCTCCCAAATTCTGTGTCTTCTACTTCACTTTAGTCTTTGCTTTCAACCAAATTTCTTGGGTCCAGTTCTGTCCTTCATCTACAACACACCTTATAAATGATCTTGGCTCCCCACCTTGGTGTAGACGAAACTCTCTTCCAGACCCTAGTTATCCTCTTCCTTGATGACTGCAAGCGCCTTCTTTCTCGTCTGGATATCTGTGAATTTACTGAATTGATTTGCACTGCGGGAGCTGCACATGCCTTTTTTTCTGTTACATTTTTCTGGTTGATTTATGCTCCTGCACACCCCTCTGGAGCGCTGTGTCTAATTCTGGGCTTCCCTGTGCAGACGTGGGTTTCCTGTAATGAGTCCAAGAAAGGGCCACAGTAAGGACTGGAACATCTCTCCTCTGAGAAGCAGCTGTGAGAGCTGGAACTGTTTAGCTTGGAGAAGAAAAGAGTTTGGTGGGGATCTTATCAATATATATAAATATCCAATGGGAGGGTGTCAAGACGATAGGGCCAGACTTTTTTCAGTGGTGCGCAGTGTCAGGACAAGGTTAATGGGCCCAAAATCAAACACATGAAGTCCGCTTTGATGCAAGGAAACCTCTTTACCCAGGGAGTGGTTAAAAACTGTAACAGGTTACCCAGTAAGCTTGTGGAGTCTCTGTCCAGGGAGATACTCAAAACCGAAATTGAGCAGCAGGTTCGGACTAAGTCATCTCTAGAGGGCCCTTCTGACCTCGAGTATTCTGTGAAATGGTGAGGAAGAGTAGAAACCCAACCAAGTAACAAGGTGGATTGTTGGATTGTAAGTAAAGTGGATTGAACTACAAAGGGCTCTGATTTTTATTTGGTTGTCATTTGCCTGCCATCAGGCAAGAATGGCATTTCAGCTTTTTCTGCAAGATATTGGTGCTCTCTGCCATATTACTCCTCCTATTAAGCCACTGCCACCTGCAAGAGTTTGAGGACTCTGTTCAATGTAGGGATTCTGATTAAATTGTTACATAATACATGTTGTGTCTTGGACGGCCGGTTTGCATGCAGAATCTGCCACTTTGGGAGGTTACTTGTAGTGTCTGCTCAACACAGTCAGGGTTATGGAGGGCTTTTACATTAGTTCAGGTAGACTGTTAATTTGCCAAACTCTAGTGGTGTCAGGGAGACTTATTCCTTGATGAAACCAGGAAAAATAAGACTCTCTTGCTACCTTCTTCTGTCTCTCCAAGAGGCAAAAGTGAGGAAAAGGGAGTTTAGTCCTACAAAACCAAAGTGAGTATGGTAAGCAGGGTTTTTAAAAGGGCTCATAGAATGAGTGGACAGTGATGAACCCCTGAGATAAGGAAGCTTTGGGTACTGGAAGAGGACTTCATGGCTTTGGAGCAGAGGATCCAGCTGAACTGCAGGACTTCGGTAAGCTGCTCTGTTGAAAGAGTAAAAAGTCCTGCATGACTTTGAAGATGCCCAACAGCTTCAGGTGAAGGATCCTGGACATCCCAGCAGATAGATGGAATTTTTGCTAGTTGGAGTCCTAAATATAGCTTCTCAGGATGAACCCTTCCAGCTATGTTTGAGCTTCCATGAGCGAGCACCATGGCTGTGCGTCTGTGTGGTAGACTCTTATTTCTTGCTGCATGTTGGGCAGGGGGTTGCAGAGAAGATTTTAAAGTGCTATCAGATGCTTCAAAGAAGTTATACACCCTACATCTAGCAATGTTTGCAGCTACATAGGACAGTCTTTGCAAAACAAGCCAGCACTTAGTAGTCAACTGGCACTTAGTAGTCAACTGGCATACAGAAACTTTCTGGTTTCTGAATGGAAAAGCAAAGCTTAAACATATGGCTGTGCTGGCAGCATAAATTATTTTCCTGCTTAAGTGTCCAGAATTGCTTTATTCCCTCTTTACATTTCCAGAAGAGCTCTTAACTGGGAGTTCAGACATCAGAGTTCTTGTTTTGTCCAAGTTTTAGTCAAGTCAGTTTGACATGTTCCTCTTTCCTTGGCTGCCAGTTGTTATAAGTTAATACTTGGAATGAGCTTTCGCTTGTCTCACCCACGGTCATTCCATTCATATGTGGACACTTTGGGGGATTTTAGTCACAGCTCTTTTCCAGTTCCTTGTCCTGAAAATCCCTTAACCCTTTTGGTACCATTGGGCAGCAGTATAATGTGAGAGGTGAAACAGTTATGTCACTCATTAAAGTGAGGGGGGAAGAAAAAAGGCATAGCAGCTTTCACCTATTCTGCAATACTGTTCTAACATTAAACAGTAGCAGGAATTATTTTTGTGTCAGCTAATATAATTTTGCAGATAAATGGCATCTAGTCTTACCAGCTTCAAGCTTGGTTATTTATATTCTGTGGCATTCAGAATGCTGAGAAGCTGGTGCACAAGTTTCAGAATTTTATCAGGCTCTTGGCCAGGCTAAATCAGAACGATACCGAGGAGATTCAGCAAAATCTTACCAGCCTCATTGCAACTGGTAAAAGTTGCTTCTTTTTTGTTTTTCTTTTAGTCCACAGAGAAAAGATTAATTCATTAAAAAATATATATGTAATGATGAATGGGCGATACTATTGTTTTGAGTTATGTAGGAAAATATCTTTATTGTAAATATATATTTTTCCCCCTTCTATTCATGAATGTAACATATAAAAGTTATTAATTACTTAAAGTTGGTTGATCTTATTAGGCTTAAGTAGCTTTCTTCCATGAACCGTGCAGCATCCCTCATACAAACTGTTTCCTATTTACCAATGAGTATTTTTATTGCCTTGTTGACCTTCGAGAAGCAAGAACAATTTCTGATCATTTCCTGATAGGAATTGACAGCAGCAAGTTATACAGTAGCATATTGTAATTTTTTTCCCATTTGTATCAACCTGGGGTTTGTATTTGGACAGCCATTTTGAAGTGTTTCACTGTACATCAAAATAATAGGTCCTAATGGATTGCTTCCTGCTTGACTAGACAAACATATTTATTTTTAAAATATTTTCTTTGGTGCCTTAGCAACTTTAAAGGAAACAGAAGAGCAAAACAGAGCAGATTTCCTTTTAATGGCTTCGCTTGATCAGATATTTATATTCCGTGTATGGTTTTATTATATATTAAATTCTGACAATAAGGTAGCTTTTCCTCTCCGAGGTCAGCAGTGTTCAGATTAATCAGGCTGACATTTCATGCCGGTGGGTCATGAACTGTTGATAATAGCATTAAATGGTGATTCACTTGCTGCGGGGAGCACAGCTCATTATCCAGTCACTGTATTAAATCATTGCCACAAACAGCGAGGAGCTTGTGTGTGTGTATGTGTGTGTGTGCAGGCCTGTATGTGCAATCACACTCACACTGACACACTCACACTGACACACAAACACACACAAACAGGCTCACTCGTGCACAGGAAAACCGATGGTCTGCGCTCTGTCCTGCACTCTCTGCTTCTCTCCAGCAATTGGTAAAGCTGTTTCCAGCATATGAGCGTGATGGACTTGGCCCCGGCTTAGAGGCTCAAATAGTTCTCCATGAAAAATCTCTTCTCGTATGAAGCAGGACTGTGCAATTTATTTTCTAGCATCCCTCTGATGAAGGGATGTTATTTTTGTAGCCAGTCTGTGATAGACAAAAGCGAAGGAAAATACATATACATCCCTGCTGCAGTGCTCGTGCCTGAAAATACAACCAAGTGCAACATGAAAAGAATTGAAATCTAAGTTGCTTGAATTCACTGGATATAGGTTTTGTCTAAGACTGTGTTTGAGGGGCTTCTGTATAAATTTCAAATATGCTTAAAAATATTCTTGGGCTTGTTTTTTATTCTTTTATTTAGACACTATCCTATTACAAGAAAAACATGCATCATAATGGAAAAATAAAAGACTTTCTACATAGCTTGGAAGCACATTAGTTATGTTGAATAGAAGGAGACTCTACTTTTTTATGCTTAAAATATTTTTAATCTAAATACAAACCTCGTTTAAAATGAAATTTCATTCTTCTGCGATGGTACTCATGTTACAGATGTTGCAAGGCATCCGATAAGCAGTTAATCTGAAATGTGGGGGGTTGTTTCTCTACTTGGAGCAGAACTAGGGTGTCTTTTCCCTGCTCATCCTCTGCCTGTGCGTCAGTGTTGTGGGTCTCAGCACAGCGGTGACTCTTGTCAAAGGCAGCACCCAGAGGCTCTGACCCTACGTTCCCCAGGTTTCCCAATGGCATCGGCATCTCCCAGCTTTTGGACTGACCCTGGCTAAATGGAGGCTTTTATAGTTCCAAAAGACACAATGTTAATCCGCGTGCGGATAAGCATATACAGCATGAAGGCCGTCTCTACCTCAGCATTAACTTTAGAACCAGGAAGGACTTTTCAACCGCAGTTTGCATTTGTAACTGAAGGGAAAGCATAAAAAGGGAGACCGTTCTCTAAAACAATTAGCATACTATGTATTTTAAGAGAAATTAAAGCAAAAAAAGAAAGAATAAAGGCATTTTTAAGTCCCCAAATTGCCCTTTTCTTGTTGTGTTGCTGTGAGGCGCCGGCCCAGAGCTGCAGGCCGCTAGAGGTCACTGTGTGGTAATCAACCTCTGGTGAACCAGAACTGGCGCCAAGGCCAATAAATTACGCCGTGGATTTTGCTAATTATGAATTCCTATTTAATCACTCACTGACAAGTTAACTGTGGCAGTGCTTCTATGTACTTTGCATACACAGTTATGTTAATGTACTATTATATTTCACGCGATGGAGGTCCTCCATCATTAGAGCAGTTCATTACCAAAGACTCTCTTATCTAATCATAATTACTGATTATGAGAAATAATTAACTTTGTTACCCTCTTGATTCTTGATTCACTGCAAAATGCATTGTTTTTCTTTTCTTCTCTTTCTTTTTTTTTTTTTTTCCTGAAGAGCAGGGGTTGTACTGACTTCAGAAACCTCCTATTAAAGAAAAGGTTTAGTTTGGTTTTTTTTTTTTTTTGCCAAATTGTTGAAATTGCAATGTTAGAATAGTTACAGTTAGTGAGAAGGGGAAAAAAAGAGACACACAAATGATTTTTCAGTGGTCTCTTTAAGCTGTGATTCGGTACAGCTAAATATGAAAATATGCTTTGTTTTGGAAAAGTGCAGCATTTGAAGCATATAAATATTTGTAAATTTAAACCATACACTTGCATTTTTGGCCTTTATGAAATTATAAAATTATTAATAAAATTAATATGTCTTCTTACATTTCCATATTAAATTTGAAAGTAATGCAGTGTGAAGAAGTACGACTGTAAATTACAAGGTCTTGAACTCATTGAATGTGTGACATCAAATAAATTTGAAAAGTAAAATACATTTTAGGCTGGAGGGCAATACTAAACATGACTCTGTGAAAGAGATGTATTATCTGTTTTGCAAAGGAATAATAATAGAATTATGCAGAGGAAACAGATACGAGAAAGGTCTTAGCATGGAGGGATTCTTAAACAGAAGGTCTGTATCAGTGTGCGTTGCTTTTGAAGCAGTTGTCATCTTACATGATTTCACTGCTGGGCTTTTTTCACTAAAAAGCTTCTGGAATTAACTCTGAATATGCTGCAATTACGCAGGAGAAAATGCTTTATTGCTTTGTGAGTACCAAGTTAGGCACGCTTAAAATAAGCCTGTATTTTAAAGGAGAGGCTGAAAGAGCGAGAATGGATTGGATGTGCTGCTTACTGGATCTTGCAGCAAGAGCCAATGCTTACAGCAGCGGGGTGAAATGACAGCCGTACCTAAAGCACTGTCAGGGTAGTTCAAATTACGCCCCAAATTCACCATCCCCATTCTGCTGATGACTGTTTAAGAGGCTCTTATTCAAAAACGTACAATGCAGTCTTCAGTCCTTTTGTTTTTGAGCTTGCTTTCTAATTTCATGTAACAAAACTGTACCAGTTTTACTCTCACAGACTGTCCCCTACATCGATTAAAACTCAAAATATCAGCTGGGCAACTGTCCGGCAGAGAAGAATGCAGATAGATTTCTTTAAAATGATTTGTCTGATGTTGCTTTTTGGCTATATGTTGTTATATATGTTTGGGATTTTCATTATATTGCTGCTCTTAGATATTAGACATCTTTTAAATGTTGCAAATATAAATATGCTCATACTGCTTTTCTTTTGGGGAGGTTTGGGAGTTGCTACATCTATAGCTCTTAAGGTAACCAGAAATTATAGGAGTAGGTATGTTCCTATTACTATCCTGTTCCTTTCCACCTCTTTCTAAAGCTTTTTGTTTTATTTTCTGTGTTTATATTTTTATTTTCTTAAATAACAGGAAAGAGCTAATGGGTGCTGCAGTGGAAATTTACCTTTTGTGACTTGAGGCATCTACAGCTGGTTTTCCAAAAATGAACCTTAAGCAGAGCAATTGAACCTGTTGAGCAATGCAGTTTAAATACCTACCTCAGGGTGATTTCTTTCTCCAGCTCTGCTTAATGCCTTCTTTATTCAACAGAAAAACGCGATGCAGTGTTTTGTTGGTTTGGAGGAGGCCTATGTGAGGGTGAGGAAAGAAGCATAAAGGACTAAAGTGTGCAGGTAATTTTGTTGTAATTGCCTATATATTCCACGATGATGTGTAAAAGGAGTCCTATTTAGCTTGGGACAAAAGTAAAATGCTTGAGTATTTCAAACGTTCTAGGTAAAGGCATTCAAGCCCAACCAGAAAAATCGCCAAATGTAGTGGCTTGCAGCTACCTGTTTTTTGTTTTTTTTTTTTTTGGTAATTTATGGGGTTCAGCAAGTCAGCCAGGTGTCTGGCTTTTGGGTCATGAATGTGCACAGCAACAATCTGTTGCTCAGTGGAGACATACAAGAGCAGAAGCTAAGGTGGGCTTCCCATTCTGTTAGCAGCCTCTGCTGTTCCTCATGAATTTTGGGCTTTGGGGAGTTTTTTTTATCTGTTTGTTTTGGTATTATTTGTAGATGCTCATTAGAGCAGACAGCACAGGCAGCTGGTAACTGCTCAGGTGCCTTGGTGTTTCTCCTGCAGGTTACAATGGCTAGAAGTGAATGTGGTGCTTTAAAAAAAATGCTGCAGGCAGAACAAAATGTCAGGCCTTTCTTCCAGCTTGCACTTTTGAAAAAGTTACAGTACTTTCTGTGTGTATTTGCCTTTAGTGACTTATTTTCTTTGGCTAATCATTTTGGAGGTGTCGCTTACTACTTAATAGCATCTCGTAAAATTTTCGTGATGCATTCCCTTCATATTAAACTTCCTGGACCACAGCTTCTGCTCCGTTTTTGTATGATTTTCCTAAGAGGGTGTATTGTTTTCTGTGTTTTGGCGTCCTTCTGTGATAGATCTAAATTAGGTTGAAGTTTTATTATTTCTGCTCTGGTGTCCATAGCCAAGTTCAAGTACTAATCCCTATAGAATTGCACTCAACACTTCCATTAAAAGCATAAATCTCCTCATTACCATTTTGCCTTTTTTTTTCTAGCCCGTTCTTTATGCTTCCATCTGCACTACTCTTTACCTTCAAATCCTGATGATGTTAAGTCACTCCTTCTGTGCCCAGAAGTCATATCTGCTGCTAGCGCAACATGTGCACGTACCTACAGTTTATATACATATAACCTCATGATTCAAGTACCTTTAGTATAAGGTCCCTGAGCAGGGCACATAGCAGGATTTCTCAGCTTGCCTCATGGCACTGGAGAGTTTGATACCATCTTTTGTGTTGCAGAGCACCTCAGAGGACAGGGAGCCAACCCGAACTGCAGCCTAGGTGCCGGAGAACGACTATCCCAGTGTTCTCATCTGCATCCTCTTTCTTTATGCTGTTACAGGAGGCAAAATTCATGTAATTACTCTTTCTCACGCTGGGCTATCCGGAGCAGGTAGCCTATTGCGCAGCCCTTTTGCACCTCTCTTTCTGTTTATGCTGCTGCTATGAAAAGAGCTCTATGGAGCGTTACTGCTGATGCTCACAGTCTGGTCCGCTCGCCCTCGCTCCTGCCGGTGCTGGTGGGAAGCAGGAGTGAGGGGGAGGAGGGAATTATTATTCTGCTGCTGACACAAGGAGAATGAGAGTGGCTTGATGCAACAGAAGATTATGTTCCCTGAGGATAAACAAACAGAAGGAGATAAATTAGGAGAGAGGATAATCCTGTTAATATGTGCATTCCTTAATTCTGATTCCGTTTTTGAAAATGTACAATTTCACAGAGTTTAGAGATTTAATTAGTACCTCCTATAAGCTCCCTCTCGAAGTTTAGCTTTCAGATTCCAGAGTAATGCTTCAGGTAGGCATTCACAATGCACGGATTTGTCCATATACAGGAGCCTAGTCCATGTGTTGGGAATTAAAACCAATAATGTGCTCATCTCCCTGCCTTTCTCAATTAAAAATAAATAAAAGTCAAAATAAAAAACTTTGGTTCTGCTGACTTTCCCCAATCCTGTTTGTTAGCAAGTTGGAGCAGCTCCTTCCTTGCAGCATTCTGTTGCTTTTTCAGCAGAAGCTGGACCATTGTGATATTTATCTGAATTCAAACAAGGCTAATTAAAAGAGCTGCTGACAGTTGTTGTGATCTGACTTTGACTGGAGCTTGATGGTCATTATGGGTAAATAATGAACCGGGTCTGCAAATGTAGCAGCTGCCAACTTGGGATAGAAGAGCAGCTATTGCGTCCAATTTAAGGATCTATCGACCGCTTCCTTTCTCCCTGCAGATCTTCTTCCTAGCAGAAAACTAATGTTTTGCACCGCTTTGTTTTGTGGTTTCAGCTCTTTCTGATACAGGCTATAATTTCCTCTTAAATATTTAACCTAGTCCATTATTAGCTTTCAGAGTTAACAACTTTTCCATTGGGCTTTCTTTGAATTTTTATTTTGTTTCGGTTTTGCAATTTGTTTTTATGTACAAAGTAACTGCTTAAATAATTATGATAATGTGGATTTAATTTGCCTGTTGCTGCAGAATAAAAGTCCACTTTTTTTTTCTTTTTTTTTGCTTTGCACAGCTGTAATTTAGCAAACTGTGTAATTGGATTATACTGCAGTGGAGATGCCTTTACTTCCTTAAGCCTGCTTTTTCTTCCAGCATAATATCAAATACTCGTATAAATTTTCGAAGCACTGACCTGAAGCTCCCTTTCCATTTTTGTTCCAACACCGGGGGTTTATGAGCTATGGGGATGCAAAGCTCTATTTATCAGGCTGGAGGACTCGCACTGCCGTTCATTAGGGTGCACTTGCAAGCGTTGTTGCCGCTTCATCACGAGCTGCCTCTTGTCCCATTAGCGAGCAAGAACAGCTCTGCCAAAGGGAGAAAGGCGCATTTTAATAGTGGATTAATTTGACTTCCATCTGAAATCCCTGCCGTTATAAATGCAGCAGAGGCATTTAAAAGTCACCGCAGAATTTTATATACCCCAGAACACGGCGCGTCTCCCCAGCGTTTGCGCGGCTGCCATTAAAACAGGCTGTGCGCGTTATGTAAAGCGTACGGACGTGCCCGCGCCTAGTGCGTAATGCGGCACAACACGGGGTCTTGCTGGGAAGAAGTGATCCCGAGCGTGCCCCTAAAAGACAAGCCAGGCTTTGAGATATAATGATGAAAAATTGCCCATTTATTTGTGTCTTTGTGTTTCAGCAAAACGCAGACTTGGCACCGTGGCCGTCGGCGGCGCTGGGCGCTCGGGCCTGCGCTCGCCCGGCCTTGCTCGGCAAAGGCCGGCCCTGCGTTAACAAGGGGTTATGTTATGCTGGTTTATGTTAAACCAGATCACCCCCTAACATGTGCCGAGCTATTCATCTGTGTCACCAAAACCCAAGAGAACATCTGACATGGACTTCGAAACAGAAACAGTGATCACTTACAAATCAAACATGGCACGCTCTAAACCGATTGTGCACGGCAATCTTTCCCAGAAAGGACAACTAATTGAACATGATAAAGTGTAAAGTTAATTAACACCCTTAAATTTGTTGATTACTTTCACGGGATTATATTGTTCGGTGAGTAGCAGCTTTCTGTCCCAGCTGTCGCCTTTTTAGCGAATGTCGCAGTAAACAATAGAGACACCATAACAAGTCGTAAATGGTCCCTGTGACAGCAGCCCCTTGTGAGGCGGCATCTGTAGAAAATGATTAGAACAATTGCATTTTAAAGACGGCTCACATTGCAGCCCGGTCCCATCGGCCCTCTTCTTTATCTCTGCTGATGGCAGGCTGCTTAAAACATTTAAGTTCTTTTGAGCAAATTAAGTGATTTACTGGGTTTTCCCGGCTACGGCACTAGGGCAGCTTCATAGGTCTACCTTTGATGCTGATTTTATAACAGGGAGAAACAGGGTCCCTTTGAGCAGGTTTTTTTTTTTTTTTTCCAAGCCTGTTCTGTTTACTTGTGCCCAGGAAATAGATTTGAGGATGTCAGGCTGTCTGTGAAGCAAGTAGAAGAAAATGATGCCCTATCTATATGTCTCCTCCTGCTTCCCTTAAATTTATGGTATAATTTTAAATAAGCTGCTTTTGTTTCCAGGAGGGATTTGTAGCTGCTATTGCCTATACGTGCCTTTTAATTGGTTTGAGCTTTATATATGCAGTGAAACGGCAGTAACCTTTTCAGTTAATCTTTCCTTGTGTATCTTGGTTTAACTTGTAGTGAGTTGCAAAAGACAAAGTATTTCATGGGAGCTGGCAGGTACTTAGAATTGCTGAGTCCTGTAAAACTCAGCTCCTGCGTGTGTGCACACGTGTGCACAAGGGTGCAAACATGACAAGAAACTGCTTGTCTGGGGCTCCTATAGCCACAGAAACTGCATTTCGCCAAAGCATTGGAGTAAAGGACTCATGTTTTCTAGGGTTTTCTTGCACTTCCCAAAGCGCAACAGGGACAACTCTTGCACTCGAAGATGGTACAACATTGTAAAATGGAAAATTGAAACTCTAACCTTATTTCTTCCTGTTGTTTTTACATCTATTTTAGATCATAGATTAGTTTTTATAATTCTGTCATGCTCCTATATGTTGAGTAAAACAATGAGAGAATTTGCATTTTCCTTAAGCTTCTTGGTGTTCTAGCTCTAAGTTTCAGCTAGTCTGTTGGAGTCTCTGAAGCAACTAAACATGTCTGTAGATTGACGTGCAGTTTTACTTTTCCTCTCAGCTTTGTTAGCAGCACTTTGCTGTGTTTGCACGTGCAGTACAACAGTGATTTAAATATTTTATATGGAGATATGCACATACACTCTTGTTTTCAGCAGCATAGCTGCTGATATAGTGATGGTGCTCAATTGCATAGCCTTAGAATACCACTTCTTTTTAACTAATCCGTGTCTTGTTCTTTTTCTGGAAAGGTAATAAAACTCTAACTAGTGGCAGACACTTTACACATACATCTGATTAACATCTTTTTCTATCCATTTGTAGTCCTCCTAGTAAGAAAACCATAACCCAGCTTCCTTTACTGAGACAGCTACAGAGGTAAGACCTTTGATTTTGGAACTGGAAACATCAGTAAAAAATGGAAACTGGAAAAATCAATAACAAACAAGACTCTTCCCAAGATTTTATATGCCGTAAGACTTGCAAATTAAGCAAAGCAAAGTGAATTTGGAAGGGCAGGGTGGCTACTGAACTCTCAGGCTGAGAGCCTAAAATTTGAGGTCATCTGAATCCAGGCTGTCCCTGCACAGCTTTGACTAGTTGCTGTTGTCATATGAATTTTCCTGAGCCTCCATTCGTGTTTTCATCTACAATTCAGACTAAAGAGTCTGAGCACCTCAGTTTCACTGATTTCCTTGCAGGCAATCACAAGTAAGCATCATGTGGACTGAACACGATCTACTGAGTTACTCTTGACTTGTTTGTAAAATCTGCTAACAAGGCGCCCTTAAACAGTTTGTGGGGGAATCGTCCTGGTGAAATGGAATATAGGGCTGCAGCCGTGGACTCGAGCAGTCTGGTTTTATGCAGGAGCAAACCCTACGTTGCAAATCACAAATACAGTGTCTCAGAATCCATTCTTTAAGCACGAGAACATTTTCCGTTTGAGGAAGAGCAGATGCTTTCAGAAGGTTTTCTGGAGACTCAGCCCTGACCTGCAGTGGTACAATAAGCACTATTTTAGGTAGGCAAGAAGATATCTTTAAAAAAAAATGAAATTTTGAAATATAATCATTGTTCATTTTGTTATTTTAAGCTGCTCTGCTTCCTCCTTTGCTGTCCTTTTTTGGTGGTGTAAGTTGGCAATATTTTTACTGATCTGTAATTGTCACCCTGGAATCTGTGATTGTGAAATAAAGCTGTGTATATTTGTGTGACCAATTTTTATTTCTATTTTTAGCTGAAGTTCTTGTGCTCCTAGACTTGCTGCCAAATCTTTCAGAAATTGCTAGTGTTAAGGATTTGTTGCACTCTTGTTTAATTCTGATAAAATAGCTGGTAGTTGGCAAGGAACCTAAATAATAAAGTGCACCATGAGGAAAACAGGTTTTTGTTTTTAAAAATAAAAATTTCCAAGGCTCCTGCATTATACAACAAATTGCTCTTTTTTTCTACTTAACTAATTTATTTTTTTCTACTTGAAATGTAAGTGCTTGAACAAGTGAGAGAGTGCAGCTGTCAGAAGATTAACCAGCTGAAAACTATTGTCAGCATTAATTTTGCTCTAATAAATGACTCTCTGAAGCTATTTAGCAGTCTGTAATCTAGATACAAGGCTATTGACCTATGATGGATAGTACTGGATTTTGTTTGTAAGCTTTGACTTAAATTGTCTACTTAATTTGCTGCAGGTCAGATCACAGGATTAGTGGTAAAGGCCATTATGTGGTTTGAATAAAAATAGCTGGAGGAATGGAATGAAAATCATTGTGTTTATTAATGTAGCAATCCTTGTGGTCATGTACGGAGTAAATTGGTAGCCAACAGGATGACAATGTTCTGTTTGTGTTAGCTCTAAACAGCTTTGCTCTTAGCCCCGTTCCTGGGATTTGCCGCTGAGTTCCTGGGGAGGAGTCATTCGACTGAGATCAAGGATTGGCTGCAAATAGGGTGGCTCTTGACCTGAGAAGGAAGATATTTTTTTACCACGCTTCTTCAATGTCTCAAGAATGTAGGAGCAGCAATGTTATACATAGACTTTTTTTTTTTTCCCCTAGCCCTGGCTATGAATGATTTCTTCTGGATGCTTCAGAGTTTAACACAGGTTAGGCAGCAGCTTCATTTATTCTTAGCGGGACTCTCCTTCTCCTTCTTGTTTGGCCATTTTGACAAAGCTGGTAGAACCTCCCTGGGTTTTTTTAGGTCTTAATCTGTCAAATTGATGTGAAATTCAGTGGATTCGAGAGAGAGTGCAGACTGAATGGCAGGATAGAGGGGAGAAATGCATAACAGATACAGAAAGCAGCATTTGCAGCCAGGCACTCCCAGTGCAGGGACCAGACAGTGAGGAGTGTCCGGTGCTCAGAACTGCTGCAGGAAGGGTTGAGTCTTTCACCATGTGAAACTGGAGAAAAAAAGTGATGAAAGTGACATTACCAAATATCTGTGAATTGCTTTGTCCCTGTATTTCTGAAGTTGCATCCTTTCCTACCAGCAGGTGGTTCTATCTTCATCCAATGTTCAAGAGTTAAGATCTTTGATCGTTTAAGTGCTAGGGCTGTATGTTAACATAGTGATAAGAGACTTTGAGGAGATTCATCATAGGGGAAGTACTGAGCACATACAGTTTCATCATCATCAGAACGTAATTGATAAGATAAGGGTTCTTTCTTTAAAAAAATGCTGGTATTGATGTCTTGATGTCAATGTTGTCTTCATGCAGGTGTTGGTGCTGCTCGGGCTGGAAACCTGACTTTCATGGTTGGTGGAGTAGAACAAGAGTTTGATGCTGCCAAAGAGCTGCTGACATGTATGGGCTCCAATGTGGTCTACTGTGGAGAGGTTGGAACTGGGCAGGTAATGATTGGTTATTTCAGTCTTTTCTGTTTCTTTATTTGTTATTTGTCTTTCATGAAACACATTTTTTATTGCAGAACCAAATGTCCTGTATTATCTCTTGTTTGTTTGCTCTTTCTTCAACTGTGTGTATGTAAAAGATTGTCCTGGTACTGTAGTACATGAGTCATTCCCCAGATTGTCTTGGAGGGTTCAGATTTTGGGTTTTTTTTGTCCTAAATTTAGTAGTTCTATATGATCTGAAGGGCAAAAAGCCCCTAGTATACTAAACTACTGCACTAAGGAAAAATAAATGTTTCCTAATATCTGAAAGAACCACAGGTCAGCTTTACTAGTGCTACTTTTAGAAAATAGCTGTCTGAGATATTTGATCGTAGCTATTGTGGGCCTAGTTAGAAAGGATACCAAGTTCTATCAAGAAGGATAAAAAGGATACCAACTTCTATACTAAGTTCTATCAAAACTCGAAATTGATTGACTATTTGATTTATTTTCAGGCTGCAAAGATCTGCAATAACATGCTCTTGGCCATCAGTATGATTGGAACTGCTGAGGCTATGAATCTGGGAATCAGGTTGGTTGGATTTTTATTTTCCGTGTTAACAGTTCCTGTACTTTGCAGCTGTTTTTCCTGAGACAGTGGTGATTAGATGGCATATGTAAAATTTGGCTAGAAATTCTCTTGTAAAAGCCCTTAGCACGCTAAAGGGATTATTTAACCCAGACTCTTGACAACAGAAATATTCTCTTGTATATAATAGATCATTGCATTCTGCAACTCAAGTAAGAGTTTATTTGTTCTGTTACAGTGCAATGTACAGTAATTTTTATTTCAAAATCTACATGGAGATCATATAGAGATACTTTTTTCTTTGTATTCTAAGTTGATGTACATTGTATTTTGAGTATTATACTCCCTTATGGACCTCGGTGGGTTTGTTTGTCTTTGCTAAATTGTTCCCAAATGTTGTAAAGTAACACTTATAACATGGAGTGCATCTCAAATAGAATTAAAGCACAAAAAAGGCATAGACCTTTTGTTGGACCTAACCATAGACCATTTGCTGGACCTAACCATCGTGGTTTGTCCTAACTGACAAAACTCCGTCTTTGCCAAAAAAAATCTAAAGCATTTGCAAGATTTTACACATAAAAAATATCATGTTTCTGAAGAAATTATCTTGCAATTAGGTATCTTCTAAGGTCTCTATGCATTATACATCTGTCCAAGTCACATCCTCATGATTGGGCTGCTAAAACTACAGATATTCTAGGTATTTATCAACTGAACTCCAGACTGCATGTTCCTGCGATTTGATATAATATAAAAACAACAAGAAGACATCAAATGTTTAAATAAATAAAAAAAAAGAGCACCCACATGTGCACACATACACAAGCAGTGTAATGGATTCACATTTCCCCTTAATTACCATATCAAGATGCAGTTGTTTTATTGAATTGCCCTTGTCTCAGATGTTAGACTATCTTGACCTATTAAGTTGTCATGTTGTAATTGAGATAAAAGAGGAATTTGCTTTGCATCAGTGCTAATTGGTTTATCAATATCCTGTACCATTTACATTTTAAAATTGAGCGTCTGTAGGATAGTGAAGCATATCTGCATCAAGCCATAATAAAACCAATAGCATCGTGTGCAACTATTGTAATCCAGCATGGTTTGAAGCTGGCAGCAGGGTCTCTGTTAGGTCATGGCTCACTTAGGAGAGCATGTGCAACTGATGTTCTCATTATATTTTGTTCACATATGTAAGGGTGATTACAGTTAAAATTAAAAATACAATAAAAACCAAAGTTTTGGAACACGTACTTAGGGCATATAAAGCTTGTGCAAAATACTCATGTGTCTGCAGCCACTGTAGCTTTGCTCAGAGATGTCTGAGCAAAAATGAGAGTGACAGTACACAAAACTGGCTGCCCACAGTCCTGGTAATCAAGAGGGAACTCTATTTATTGTAGCAGAAACCTGCTAATTGTAACCTGGATGTTATGAAGAGCAGAATCTCATTTAATCCAAAACTGCGTGGAGTTTGATATAAGCAGTAATTCAAAGCCTTATGAAGTAATTTAGAACTTCTGCATTGATTTTAATGTGCTGTGATTTAAATCCTGCATATCCTGGAGAAAATGACTTCTGCTTATAGCTAGAATAAGAACTACATATTTGTTGTGTGTACCAATTTCTAATGTGCCGGGTACAGTTATTAACAATTATAAGATAACCATTAAAGGCCCTATTAATAATTTGATTTGCTTTTTCATGTCTAAATGGTCCAAAAGTTAATATATTGCAATATTAGCTAGCATTCTCAAAGTAGTGTTTGACCAGTGGTTTGTTAGCTACACAATCATAGAATGGTTTGACTGCCAAGATCAAAGAGAATAGGACACAACTTGATTCTTTAGGTGAAAGTATATCAGCCAGAGAAGCCTGTCACTGAATAATAATGAATAAAGGATGCTGGAAATCTAAAAAATTAATCATAAAAATGGAGGAACTTGGACATATTCTTAACTGTAGGATAGAATGTAAGATATCTTCATGTCAAGCATTGCATACATCTGATGCATCGTTTAAGTCTGAGGGTTTTGTGGACTTTGAATAATTCAGAAACTGTTTTTGCCTGTGAACTAGACGTGAGTGAAAGTCGTATAACAGTGCTCTGCAGAAACCAGCATATACCCTGTCTATAAACATTTGAAGCAATATGATGTTAGATGCTAATTATGAACTACTACCTCTATTATTTTTACAAAGCACACAGTCTAAACTATCATTTTCTGAAGAATAGAGGTAGTTTCATTAATTTCAGACTTCTAAATGATGTCTGCTATTGTTTTATTTCTTTTATATTTGATACAGCAGATTTTTTTTCCAAATTTCAGTCTAACTAGCCAATGCACCGTGATGAAGAGGCAGGAAACCTGGCGTCAGTGAACAAAAATTCCACATTAAACTCCCAGAAAAGCCAGCAATCCCGTGCGAACGTTGTGTTTGTGTTCCCTTTGACTATATCATCATCATTTACTAATGATGTCCATGCTGACTGGAAGTGCTTGGGTTTAGTTTCCATACTGTAACTTAGGAAGAATGCCAGCCTCAGTTCCACTTCAAATTGTTTTTGTGTTTTGTTTTTTAATTAATTCAGTGAACATTTATGAATGTTGCTACTAAATATTGCTAAAGGTGTGGCAGACACTCTCAAAATGAATATATATTTTCTTTTGCATTTCTTTTCCAGCTTGGTAGTGCAATAGGAAAAAAAATCTCTGGAGTAGATTGTTCTGTGCTTTTATTGACAATATTCATGTTGCAAAATACTGCAGTGAATTAGTATGCCAAACAATTACACAGAGTGCATCTGAACTTCACTAGTAAGAAATAAAAACCTCTATTGATACCATCCACAACCACAGATTATTTTTCCTTTTGCTGATGGTCCCAGTTGCACAGCAGCAAAGCCTCGTGCTAGCAACATAAAGCCTGGAAATTAAATATTGCTGATCCTTCATTTGTGTTTCGGGCAGGTGGAAGTCGCTGCCTGTCAGGCACTTGGCAGCCCCTTCCGAGGCCGCCTGCGAGACCGAGCGAGAGGATTATGTGGTGCCATGAGACAGGACAAGACTGTTTAATATGGCTGGGATGCAAAGAAGCAGGAGAGAAACAAGAGGTTAATGCCAGTGACCTTAGTGTAAAATCATTTTTGTAATTCTGTCAGTACAGAAGGTCTCTTGTCTGCTAGGAGGGACTGTGGTAGCTCCCAGATAGTCTTTAAAACGCTGCTGGTAAAGCTGCAATCCGCTGTGGTGGAAAGGTCCCCAGGTTCTGCTTCAATACCTGTTTGCAGCTTCAGATGGCATTTGTGCACAGCGCCCCGAGCTGGAAATCTCTGGGTAGTTTAGCCACTCCAGGTGGGTTATTTGAAATAAGAGGGGCAGGAAACTTTTTTGTGAGATGCCATTTTGGCTTTCCTCTCTGTTGCAAACCAAGCTCTGGGAGGAGTGTGTGGACATTTGAGCATGCTGCTTTATCAAAACTCAGCAAAACTGGAGTGAGTTTTGAGCAGTGCCTTGAAATGTTCCTCTTTCCAGCATTTTTTGTATGTCTTGCTTCCTTTCTGCTCCAGTACATCAGGGGTATTATCAAAGAAGCGCTAATTTGAGGCAGCACATTGGTTTTTGTGCTCTGAGTGCGATTAATACTCTTTTTTTGAGCTCTTTTTTTTTGCGTGCATAAGGAAGGAGAGGGTTTTTGGGGTGGTGAATTCACATGCACGTGCACGGCCAATGGCAAGTTGCTGCGGGGCCTGGCAGCCTGTCATCATTTTGATAGCTCGAGCCGTATATCTCTCGAGCAGCAACGGAGCTCTTATGCAGAAAGTATCATATGTTCCCAGCCAATTTACAGGGAAACAGCAATAACATTTTATCATGGTTGAGAGCCCAGTAGCTGCTTCCTATTAAACTTGCCCTTTCAGATACCTGTCTTGGATTAATTTGTTGATTTCAAATGGAAACTCAGTCTTCTCCACTGGAGCATGACTTTCGAGGATAGACTCTCACTGAATGACAATTACTGGATATTCTAGCTGCTTTCAGACCATTACAAGCTTTGGGCGCCGTGGAAGACAGAGGACTTCTTCAGTAACTGATTTTAATATATGTCTAATTTTAACTGTCAGTTATATATGCACCACTGGATGAGTCCTCCGAAAGATGAAATGCAAAGCGCTTCTAACTTGCTCTTATTAATGATACACTTGCTGCAAAGGAGAAAAAAAGATTTTCAGGTCTCCTATAGAGAATCTGCATGGTGCTTAAGAGCACCCAAGTTTGAAAAAAGCAGGGATTTAAACTGACACCATCTTCCTCTTTCCTTCCCTATGCTAAATCGACTACAGACAATATTTTACATATCTGTAGAGCATAAAGATATCATTTAAAGTATATTTTAATAGAGAGGTAGCTGTAATATTGTGAGAAGAGTGGTTTTGGGGAGGGTAATATACATTTTGAAATAATAACCTCAGTGTCTTGTGGTATAAATGCTCCTCGCAGCTGTAATTAGGGGCCTCTGCACACAGCTAGATGTGACACAAGCAAGTCCCGCTTAGCTAGAAATCCTGTTCTGGATGTAATAACAACAAGGCAACAAACAAACCAAGGTTTATTTTGGCAAAAAATGTATAACTTCATGTTAAGAATTCAGTTGTCTGCTTCCAGTATGCTTTCTGTGTGACAGCAGTTAAAGTACATTTATTCAGAGCGCCTCTTGCTGAGGACTTTGCACTGTGTATGCTAAAAGTGTGATTAAAATACTGTAGAAACATACTGGAAGTGGGAAATGTATGTGTGTATATACATATATGTATGTATTTAATGGCAGTTGAAAACCTTCAGTTGAGAACAGCGTTGCAAAATGGGGAGAAGAAGGAATTTGAATCACATTCAGGATGATGGAGGACTTTCCACTGCCTGCCATTGGCTTTTGCCATAAATAAAACCACAAGAAAAATGCTAAAAATCTACTTTTTCCATGCAAAAAATATTTTGTTTTGTATGAGGCATGAAGAATTGCAGAGACTTGGCATTGTGGGAGCAAGAACCATGCTTTCAGGCCCACTATTGTAAAAATATTTTTAAAAATCTTTAAATGCATACTAGAATAAACAGAAATTTTAGCAACTATTTCATTGGTAATGAGCTTTACCCACCTACAAATTAAAACTTTGAGTGCTATGGAGCCTGGAAGTGATGTTAGGATCCTTAAGGCTGTGCATGTCTGCTGCAGAAAATCTTAGGTAAGAGCTAGTGTTGATTTATATAGAGGTTAAAGCTCATTTAAGCTCATTGCTGTTGTTCTTTGTCTGTTAACTGAAGGTAATAACCTCATTTTCCTTATTTTGTGGTGAGTGTAACTCAACATTTTTTTGAAGAGCTCATGTAAATTGCTGCTGCTTATTGTTGGTATAAATGCAGGTGATGTAAAATTACGCTTGCATCTTAGTACCAGCCTAGATAAGAATCCCTGAGAGGATTTATTTTCCGTAATGTTGAAGTATCTTTCAGGACCCCGTTGAGCAGCAGTTTATGCCATCAGCTCTGTGGTAGAACAAATGATGTTTCTACTTGGCCAACCTTTGTTTTAGCAGGATCAGTAACCTTATCAGCAGTTGACCCAGAACTATAATGTATGTTTGTGAAAGGGTAGCATATGTCATTGTGCAAGGCAGACCCGCTTCCTAAGCGAGAGTTCATAATGAAGATTTAATAGAAACAAAGCAAAGAACATGCAGATGTGTACAAGGGCAGGATTTTTTGAAAATAGTAACATTTTTGATCACTGCTATTGTTAGCACAGGTTCATTTTGAATTGTCTTGCTTATATCAAAAAATACATAAGTGCGCACATATAAATGCCTCACACAGGTATTTTCACACTCCCTCTTTGAGTTCTTTTCTTTGTTCAGCTTCAGAGAATGTAGTTTTGATAGAACAACAAGTATGTGCTCTGGTAGGTAGCAGAACAGACAATGCCTTTCAGTAATTGGCATACAAGAGAACTGCTGTTCTCAGAGGACCCTTATTTTGCTTGCACTTTCAAAATTGCTTGGTGAAGGGGCTTTGCTTAGTGTAAAAGGAACAAGCTTTGAAATCCTGGTGCTTAAATGGTAGATTGATGTTCTTTAATTTAAAATACAGCATCCCCACCCCCAATATCAATACTCTGTCATTTTTCATGACTTATAATAAAGGGAGAGAAATGGTGGTTGGGTCCTAACATATAAAACAAGTCACCCATGTCTTGTGCATTTTGATGTTAACACTTCTCTTCCTTGACCTTTGACAGATTAGGGCTTGACCCAAAGCTGCTGGCCAAAATCCTAAATATGAGCTCAGGTCGTTGCTGGTCAAGCGACACATACAATCCCGTTCCAGGAGTGATGGAAGGAGTCCCATCTGCTAATAATTACCAAGGTGGCTTTGGAGCAACGCTCATGGCTAAGGTACATAGCACTTGCATGTGACACTACAGTTGATTCTTGCTGGACTTGTAGCAAACACCCTTCTCAGTGAAAATTCATTATTGCGGCGAAATGAATGTGCATAAGCAGAAGGGGCCCCAGCCTTTTATTGTAGCTCTGAATTACTGAGTAGGGAAGAGGACTTCACCTCATCCTCCACTCTCTTCCTCACTACTCTTCCTGCAGAGCTACTCAGTGAGGTATGTTTGTATGGCAAATATACTGCAAGCCATTTTGTGCCTTTCCTGTAACTTTTTTATAATATAAGAGCCTAAGGTCAAGACAATACTTTAGGAAAATCCCGCTGAGCTAATTAGGTGCAAACGATGGAATAGGCACTTAAGGTTTTTGACCCAGTATCTTTTTCTGCTATGGTAGTGCACAATGCCCTGTAGCATCCCACTCTGCCAACTGCCTAGGTGCTTGTCTTTTTGCGTAGCATCATTTTGAAAGCAGAAAATAGACATCTTTTAAAATCAATATCTTCTGTAGAGTCCAGTTTTCTGGGCTCCTTGCACCATGCTGTGGCTGCTTTTGCATTGTTTTTGTCTATGGCAGCACTGCTTCCTACGAGTAAAACTGTGGTAATCTGAATCTCTAAGTGAGAGATCTGGGGTTTAGGTTCTTTGCAACTAGGGGAAGTTATAACCTACAGCTGTTTCATCCCAGGAGAGTGCTCTTGCTGCCATGCCCTTGGCTTTTCTAGGAAAAGTACTGGCTTGAGTGATCTGTGGTCAGGAGAGCAAAATTCTTAGAGGCCAGAGGAGAGTAGGAAGGGAGGTCAGGGCTGTGCATCCTTGTGAAGACCATACACAGCCCCGGAGGAAGGAGTCACAGGACTCCTTGACTCTTCAACTACTGCTTTTAGCACAGTGATTGCCTAAGATAAATTACAAAAACAGTCCTGGAAGAGATCTGCCATGTAACCATGTAAGTGCTGGAAACCATTTCACACTTTGAATATCAGCTAAATGGAGATGCTATCCTGAGGAAGGCATTTAGTTCATACAGGAGAGGGATTGTGAACTGCTAAACCTGCTAGTTTGTGAGTGTTCCCTACTGACTTGCCATTCTGGCCATTTTCAGTAAGTTTCACTTTCATTAAAGCCCTGTTACTTAGCTCTTCCCATGTTTAGTGTGAATAGAAAATAAATTAAGCACTTAACCCTAAAAAGAACATTATTAGAGCATGGATCAAACCTGGATATTGCAGTGCCATGTTGTGGTTCGCCTCTTCTAACTATGTGTCTCCTTCCTCTAGACTTCAGGTAGTCAACTGCCTTCTTCAAGCTTGAATCCTCAACAGGGAGGAGAGACAATAGATTCTTCCTGTGTCTCTTGTCATTGCTCTTATCATTGTTTTTATCATTGCTCTTATCATTCAGTACAGATGGAAGATTTTTGGAGTACTTAGCCAAGAGAGAGCTGTTCATGTTCAGGGTATTCTTTGGTGCAGTGGTGACTTCTTTTAAGACATGATACCTTATTTTGTGGAAAGGCTTTTGCTATTACTTTCATCTTGGTAGACGGTATATCACATAGTGAGTTGTTTGATTTGAGGACTTCTTTTCTGAGCAGTACAAAATAGTCTTTTGTATTTCAAGAAGAAAAAAGATGCCAAGAAATCTAGGTGCAATCCTGAGGTGGAAGAGAGTGACAATGAATCACATCTAGCAGTGGCTCAGAAAGGCACTGATTCAACAGTAACTTAGGTTAAGTTGCTGCTCAGGTATCTGATGTGGTAAAAGTTGAAGCTAATCTCCTAGACAAACCCAGAGAACCCCAATTTTAGGTGTTTGGGAAGGAAAGCTTTGTAAGACATCTAAAATCTCTTCAGTCATGAACTCTGATCTTGAAATCTAGAGTTTAGATAACTTAATCTAAAAACTACAACAAAGATTTTGCTTTAAAAACTAAAGTGTAGTATCACCCCATGCAGGCCAGAAGTCCCATCTTTCATTTGCAGCACCATCTTCTTTGCAGCACAGTCCTAAGAAGAGTTTGATTGAGATCATACTGATTTCTTGTCAAGTAAGCATTTGAGTTTTATTCTGAATGGCAGAATTTCATTTAGATCAACTGCAAAATAGACTTAAGTAACTGTATTTTCACAGGGAGCATATTTTTTTTCTTAAAAAAAAAGGAATTTTGACAACTATCTTCCAAAAGAGGGTCTTTTTCTTCCATTGTAGGCTGAGAAAAAGTGGCTGCAGTAGTCAGTATAGTGAGATGTCTGAAAATGACAGTTCCAAGGAGGAAGAGAGAACCAATAAGATATGGTCTGATTCTTACCTTTCCAAGAAGGTCAGCAAAAGGCAAATTTAGGTCAGAACTGATTTGTATTGCTTCACTCGGGAAATCTCCAACTTCAAAAGAAAAGATGCAAAATGCTCCACAACTTGAAGCTGACTCTAAGCTTTATTTGTTTCTTTTATTTTCTCTTCAAAGCTCCAATTTGTAGGATCTGAGGAAAGCAAGGAAAAGGACTCCGGCACTTTAGAGTTAGGGTCTACTTAGTTATTAGGATGTTGTCTGAAATTTCAGTCTTCTTAGAGCTGGGGTCTCCAAGTGAACAGACTTGCTTTATGAAATTCCACCGGAGGTAGCAGTGATCAGAGTCCTCAGATTGCTTCTGTGATTTCCCCCTCAGAGAGGAAAGTAGAGCAGCACTATGAAAATCAACTGGCTTTGCAAGTTTGGAGTAGGATGATGTTGCCATTTGACTATTCCATGATGTGAATTAAATTTTGGTGAGAAAGATGGACAACATGGCAACAGATTTCACAAGAAAGGCTCGTAAGAGGCTAGGAGGATGCCATGGAATACCTTCCTGTAAGTTAGGTTAACATAACTATTCCTGGATTTCTCAGATCATCAGTCTTTCAGTATAATTGCTACATATGAAGCAAGCGATTATTTTGGGTTCTTTGGCATCCGATTTGTTTATTTTCCCATTTTCCTAAATCTTGAATTCATTCAAGGGTAATGGGAAGAGTAACTGTGATTCTGATTTGTATCAGAATGACCTTTATAGAGCCGATTTACAGATCGAAGTGACATTTAGAGAGTGGAGTAAGATCGTGAATTTTCTTGTGCTAATTCAAATCCAGATGCACAGAGAGTAAAGACCTGTCTTGTAAGTCATCCCCGAGGAGCTGAAGTTGCTCCCACCAGTGTTACTGCTCTCAGATCTTCTGTATTAAAGAGTTGTTGCAGGAGAAAAAAATATATATGTGTGTTATATATGATATATGTTTTATATATACACACACGCACACGCATATGTATATATACACATATACACGTGTATATACACATGTATATGTGTATATATATTTATATGTATACACACACACTCCAGTTCTATATACAGTCCTGACTGGACAGCAAATCTAAGCCCTTCTTAGTGACACATGAGAAGTTGATCTGCAACATTTCTGATACATGATACACAGAACTGGGTGTTCTTCTCTAGCAAGGTCTTTACATCTCCAAACCTGTGTTTGATTTTCTGCCTCTGATTGCCGGTCCCTGGTTCAACTGAGGATTCAAGACATCCTCCAGCCTAGCTCACAATTCCTTGTGCAGCCAGTTACTATTAGCCAACCAGAACTAGCTATAGGACAGGCACTTGGCTTTGTTAGTTGTGTCCTGTGTAGTTCAGATTCTAGCACTAGTTGACAAGGACTCGTGGAGGACAGGTTTCCGATTCTTCTTCTTCTTGGCAAGCTCACCTCTTTTTATGCCCCAAACTAAGTGTCTAAAGACGCAGTGGAAGTACTCTCTGTATTCTTTTATCCTCAGTCATTAAGGCAAATTTGGAATTGCAGCAGACCCATGAGAGTCCCCTAGGGAATCCTTTAATATGTTCTTCCACTTAGACTGTGAACCATTCACATTCACAAAGTGGCCTAAGTCTATCATTTCTTCATTAATCACGTGGTTACATTAAAGTAAATGTGCATACACTAAGTGACTTCAATTTTGTTGATGTTTTCCAGGTTCATTTTTATCCTGTTTTAGAACGCGAAGGTGTCCTCTCATCCAAATAGGGGAATGGTGCTATTAAAACACGTGAGATGCTTTAGTGAATAGCATGGGGAATCTTTATTTTTGGAGGTGACATAACAGAGGAGAGAAATCTTGCTTACAAATTGTATAGTGATCTAGAATCTTAAAATTCCTCAGATCCTGAAGGAGGGGTCTGCCTTACAGAGATGTGGTTTTCTGTTGAATAAAATTGAGTCAATTTTTTAAAAAATGAAACATTAAACAAGGCTTCTTTCTTCCTGGAGTATTGCATTTGTTGGCAGTAGACTTTTCTTCACCATGGAAGCCAAATAACCTGCCATATGTACACAGCTGTTTATATCCTTGTTGTTTCTTCACCAACGTCTTTTCCTTCCCTTCTTCCCCTGCCCTCTTTCTCCCTCTTCCTCCTCCACCAGGACCTTGGCCTGGCCCAGATTTCAGCCACCAACACCAAGACACCGGTCCCCTTGGGATCGCAGGCACATCAGATCTACAGGATGATGTGTGCAAAGGGCTATGCCCTAAAAGACTTCTCGTCCGTGTTCCAGTTTTTACGCGAGGAGGAAACTTTGTGAGCTGCCCTTCAGCAACGGACATGGTGGCAGAACACGTTTTTGTTGTTGCTTTTATCCTTATAGCTCGTTTGAGAAATATGTGCGTTTAATCAAATACTGTGCAGCGTGATCCCAGACAAGATGACCCTCTTTGGTTGTCTAGATCACAACAAACTCTAGTATTTTTCATCAGTTCTTGAGAAAGCAAATCAGAGAAGGGAGTTGTTTGGTGATTAGCCAGACAAGCTTTTCTTTTCTTTTTTTTTTTAAGAACCATCAAAGGTTTTTTTTTCACTAAAGGCAATAAATAAAGTAAATATTTTTTTATTAAAATGCTAGATTGTTTGCATATAAAATAACAAACATTATGACCAGAAACTTAAGAGAATCTTGAACAGTAAGAGAAAGATATATAGTGATTTATTGATTATATAGTGATTTATTAAAATTAAAAATGAACTCTTTACTTAAAAAGGGAAGATCTTTTCAATGAAGAAATGCAGCTTGAGATGGATTTTTTTGCCCATGGATCTACTAGCTTTGCGTTGATCAGTAGTGAATTTTTCCTGGGATTCGGGTTGCAGTTTAAGGTTATAGGCATATATAACTGATTGGAATGCTGTTACAGCATGTTTAACTGATAGACTTAGTTAAAATAACATAATATGTGTGTCCCTCTTGTAAAGCTCCTTTATTGTATTTTGCTAACCCAATTTTATATTTTATTCCTGTATTCTGTCACACGTTTTCAGAACTCAAGAATGGCACCTGCTGGAAATGCTAACAAAGGGTACATCAGTATTATAAACCTAAGGAAAGTCTATTATTTTGAAAAGAAATAAAAATCTATACTGGTAAACACTGGCTATATGATTATTTGCTTTTTATTTTAGTGCAGTCTTGTAAACACGAATACAAGCTTGTATTTTTTTATTTTTAATTTACTTGATTCTCTACAGATTGTCTTGCAAAAGCAAGGTCTTGAAGAGATCTTATTGTGAAATGAATAAGGTAATATATTTGCATACACATTTCATTAACCAAATGGTCACCAACTCCTTCAAGGTATGCACTTAGTTTTATGAAGGTAAGTACTCCAGATGATTTCACTGGAGCTGCTGTTGTTCACACATAACTTGTGCAATCTGGGGCTTAATGATCAATTAAACATTTTACATTGATGGTTTTGGACTTTTGGTTGTATGACAGTGCATTTTATATATGCATATACAAATAGCAACATTGTATGCTTGAATTAGCTCCAAAAGTGTGTGAATAATCCGAGAACTTGGACATTAGCTTTTAACATATTCGTAACGTTATACAAAAGTCATTAAACAATACTGGTAGATAGTTCTCCTTTCATTTTGTTCTGAAAATATATACTTTTCTAGGTCAATCGAGGATTTGAGGTTCTTTATATGAGTATAGCACTATAGGGAGCAAATTTTTTATAAAATGTTCATCTTTAATAAAACTACCGTTTCTACAGGGTTGCATTCATTCTTTGAAATTAGATTAAAAGCTGCAACAAGTACTACTAGACTTGTAAAGTCAAGCAGTCAAATGCTAGAAAACACAGAAATGTGCAAGTGTTAATACACGGCAAACTGTAAGACTCAACCTTGGAATACATGACCACACAATATTTTATTTTTCCCTGTGGAGCTCCTGTCATATAAAACAAAAGGTGGCCCTAGTCTCATGATGAGCTTGGGCCATGTCATGAAGGATAGTTTTGCCTATAGGACCGTTTTTGTTTAGGATGTTGTGTAGTCAATGAGGTGAGGGATTGCAGAAGAGGCCTGTTAAAGGCCTCTGCTGTGTATTTGGCTTGGAGAGATGGTTGACATTAGTAGGATTGCTAAGAGATGCTTCCTTTGAGTGTCCAACAGAGCAGTCACTACGAGTGTAGTGGCCTGTAACCCCCCAGCTTGCAGGAATCGTTTGCTTTTGGAAGATGATCTGTGTGCACACAGAAATGCCAAGGGCCACGAGGCAAGAAAACACACTCAGTGAGGCAGCGCTTTGAAGATTTCAGCTTCTGAAATCATAAAGTTCCAGTTAAACCTGTGGAAAGTTTGTTGTTATCTTTATTTTTCTCCCAAAGGTTTGTAGTTTAGGCAAATTTGAACAGACTTTCCTGGGGAAACATAAGGCTCATTTCTTCTCCGCCACTACTTCTGATCAGATTTAAGTACCTACTCCAAAGCGTAGGAGTTCTCAAGCTGCAGGAAAGGCTGCCAGATGTAATTCTGGCAAACCAGCAACATGTTCTCTAGTCTCCTTATTGGAGGAGGATTTTGGCTTAAATTAAAAACAAGAAACAAAAAAAAAAGAAAAAAATTAGATTGAGGGCAGCCAGCCAGGATGTAGAATTTTAGATCAAGCATTTAGTTTGGCAAAGTTAGAAACAACTGTTTTAAAAATCTTATTATGGAAAGTGTCTTGAAACATTTAATAACCTACAATACCTGAGGCCAATAATGCAATTCATATTAGAAAACACTTTTTTTTCCTAATTCTGAAGGAATTATTGTGTAACTGGGCACATATCCTGGTGGTGGTATTAATAGTAGCTTCATCTGTTCTGCATATACAGATGTATATAGTGTATCTTTTTGCTCGGCCTGGGACAGGTTTCCTGTCTATGGAAATTAAGCAAGCACTAAAACTATTGTCACCACCAGAAACAAGTGTTGAAAACAGTAATTTGTTGGAATGAACAGAAAGATTGTAAAATTGGTTGAATTTCTGCACTAATGACCTCCCAGTATATACACACAAATTAGGTGCAACAAATTAACTGCATATTTTGTAAATGTCCCAAAGGGAAGCTTGAGGTAACTTATTTTTACATTAGTCTGAATGTTAAACTAGCCCTCCCATCATGCTTACTTTGGAAACTCACCGATATCAAATACATTTATTGACTAACAGGAAAACATTGACAACTAATAAAAGTAGTGATGGTTTTTTAAAAAAAATCCTAAGCAGGCTTCTGTCATTTGTGATTCAGTATAACCTGTCTTAAACAACTATTTTTGGTGGTCGTTTAACAGAGGAGGCCTTCTATTAAAACTGTTGAGTACTATATTGCTTTAACTTTATTTATGGCTCTTACAAGCCTCAGGAGGAAGAGGAGGCGTTCTGACCAAGTAAAAGTATTATACGTGGTATTCTGGCTCTGCTTTAATCAGTGGGAATTTTGCCATCAGCTGCGATACTGCCAAGATTTTTCTCCGTGTTTTTCTTTGGATGGCCACGTGATTGCAGCACAGATGTGGCCAAGCTGCAGTTCCTGCACAGCTCCAGAGCATCTCTCAGGCAGGGATTGTGCCGCCTTGCTGGCACCAGCAACGTGATGGTGATGGTGAGAGGAAGGGGCTCAGCAGGAGCTGCTCAAGTGGATGCTGCTGCTCTTTTTCCCAGCCTTGTCCCATGGTGGATGGTAGAACTGCTGGAGGAGACAGAATAGCTGCGCTCATTTCCTGCCTGGAAACAGAGCTACATCTTTTCAGCTGTCTAAATCTTATGACTCTTGCTCACATCAAGATGTTATTAAATGGTTTATGGAGCAGGAAGATTGGTTCTGCTCCTGGAGCAAGCACAGGAGGGCTGCTGTCATGCAAGGGCTACTGGTTTTGTACAGTAGTTGTCTTTCTGTGCTTTAATCTACCGTATTGATTTGAAAAAACAAAATTTTCCAGAAACAGCTCTGAGGCTATTAATTGGACTGGTAGTGATACCTGTTGCTTCTCATTTGGCTCCACATCTTCAACATTGCCTTCTGCTCCCCCGCGAAGAAACAGTATAATTTACCTTTGCTGGAGAAAACTTGAGACTATGGCCTGTCTTTTCAACATGAGATGGTTGAATAATTTGTGGAAACTTTGCTGCAGTTCAGAAATCTCTATTGCATTTCCTTAGTGCACTGTAAAATGTGGCACTAGAGTCCTCTCCAGTATTTCAAATTTATGATATGACCCTCTTAAAATGAGGAGAAGCCTTTTCATTATCAAGTTCATTAGAACGCTTACTGCAAGCTTTGCAAAACTGAGATATTGTGGGACTAGCTTAGGTAAGGTCTGAAAACTGGAATAAACACTGCTTCTGAAAAGCTCAAAATAGCAGAGACATCTTTGCCAGTCAGTGCAACAGTGTAATGGATAAATGCTCTTCAAAGGCAGCTAGTATTTTAAAAGATTTGTTGCTTTCCAAATATGAGTTGTCACATCCTGTCCTGCTTGCAGCACAGTCCCACATTTTTTTCCAATATATAGTAGTAAAAATAACAGATTTTTTTTAGATGAACAGAGAATGAATATTGTTAGGTTGGTATGTTCAACAGATGCATAGTTTGGAAATAGGCAGATATATGGCAGTGTGGGAGTTTTTCTTGTTTGGTTGATCTGGGATTTTATGCATTCATCATGGATTGTAAGCACTTGGGATAAATTGAAACAGGTAGATAAACCTTTTAAAAGTACTAAATGTCTCATTATAACTATTGCATGATTAAAAGCCCTGCTTTTCTTTCTGCATTTACTCCCAACTCCTCTTTTTGACCTTGACCCTGAGATGGGAACTTGATGTTCATTCAAGGTCAGAGAGAGCTTGCACTGTTTGTTCATTTAGTTTTACTGAGGCTCCATTGGTCATGACAGGGTTCTGTTTGTTAAAGTAAATGTCACGTCTAAAAATAAGTAATATTTTAGCATATCTTTGATGATGTTCGCTCTTTTCAAAAAGACGTGGAGCACTGGACAAATACAACTGAAATATAACTGATATAAAGGTAAGTTTGCTCGTACATGTCATATGACATATACATGTCATGCAAATTATATATATATATATGTATTATATATATATATAATACGAAGACAACAAAGCAAAGTGTTACTGTTGTGTTCACAGAAATGGTTATTGCCTCTTTGGAGATTCATGACCAAAGTAGTTGAGGTTTCTGCAGGCTACTTGCTTATAGCTCCAGCAGCTGTGGGGAAGCAAGCGATCCAGGAAATAACATAAGGAATATTTGTTAAAATCTCTTCATGCTCTTAGTGCTTGGTCCTTGCTTTCTTCCCAGTGATTCGCAGTGTTTACTGCGCTGCAAGAACTGCTTGCAGACATACCTGAGCCAGCTCTAAGTTTGCTTGCACAACTGCAGCTCTCTAGTCCCAGCGACATTCCTGGGAAGCTGGGTGAATACTTGGGCACTAGCCTGAACTGAGTGCTGTGTGGATGAGCTGTTTCCAGTACCTAGTGTGTGGCTAGGAACAGTAGACTGTTTTGCATTTTACATTTGCTGTAGCTATGCTGGGAGCTAGGAAGCTCTTCATGACAAATACTTAGCAGGCTAGAGCATTAGATGTCGGTCTTATTTAGCAGTCTTATGAACTGCTATTTCGTCCTCGGTTTGCACAATGCCTAAGTTCCCTGCCTGATGGGTTAATTGGTAGTTCTTAGCTCTCATTCCCTCACATTCCCTCCTGGGTTTCAGGACATCCTGTTCCATTTCAAATCCCTACCTGCCATTGTATTCCTGACATATTCAGTATAGCCTTACGTAAAACTGGAACATATTTGGCTAGGCATTCTCTTCAGCCCCATTCTCCTCCGCAGGCTTTAATGCAAAAAAAAAAAAAAAAAGTCTTCTGTCATGGAAGTAATGATTTTCAGTATCTTTATATCTGTGTATCTATGTGTGTATCTATATGTATATACAACTTCGATGTATGACAGGATTTTGCAGTTTGAAGATTTGCTGTATGTTACCTATAACTCTGATGTGAATTCTTGCTGGTGTTTGGTAGTGATAGGCAGGCTAGTCTGTAGTCTATGGAAGAGGCCAGCATCAGCCACTGGCTTTTGATTATACTCTGAGCTTCATTCAGATGCATGGATTTAAGATATACTTGGACTCCTGTGCAGTCAGCTGCTTATACAAGGTCTGCCTTATTAGAACCAGTATTTTGGAACCAAAAGGTATATATGTATGTATGTATGTATACCAGGATGTCAGCTGGCTGGTTATATCTTCCATTTGCAGTGATCTTTCTGCAGAGAGTCCAGTCCTGCTATGCGCAATGCTACAGACACTTAACCTGGGCTATCACGTTATTCTGTCACTGCCCTGAGCTGTGTTTGTACAGAGCTGCATTTGCTCTTAATGCTCTGAAATAGGTAATGCCAGTCCTTGCCAATGGCAAGATAAGGAGGGAAAAACACCACTAAAGCAAATGAGATCAGTAAGTTGTCAGCTGTCACAGGAGCTAAAGCCAAAATGTTACTTCTCTTGCAAGGATGCAGGATTTTGTCCCCATTGCTATGCTTTTTTTTTTTTTGCCTTTGCTTGTCCTTAGGTAGGTACTATGCTAGCTTGTGTGGATGCAAAACGAGTCCTGTGTAAATAGAGAAGAACTAGGTAGAATCTTACACTGTGCCTTGCTAGGCCTAGCAGGGAAGGATGGTTTGTGTTTAGACAGACAAGGGAGCTGCAATCTGCTCCTGCCGGCACCATGTGGAAGATGGAGACACTGAGGCCACAGTTATCTTTAGATACCCCTGCTAAACTCGCAGGCAGCAGAAAGCAGTTCCTGTCCCACATTACACCACCCAGCACTGAAGTCTGAGCAATAAACATCACACCAGCCTCTCCAAATTCTCCCTGGGGCCACTTGTGGCTGTAGTGTTGGCAGCTTTGTCTGACTTGGCCCTGGCTGCCTGGAATCTACTTCTGCACTTCCTCCTGAAAATTCCTTTTTCAGTTCTGTGCCGGAGCTAACTGTAGGCCTTCAGTGTGTGTGCAAATAAGATGTTAGGACTTACTTGCTTTCCATGTGCTCCCAATAGTGCCAGAAAGCACATAATGAATGTGTCTCCCTTGTTTCTTCCAGGCTTAATAAGTAAACGGAGCTATAAACAGTAAGCCAAGAGGATGGGGATGGTAGGCATTTATGGGGTAATAGGAATTTGTTCATTGAACTGCTCGTTGTGCTACTTCATGACTGCGGTATCTCAGCTTTAGCTGAGAGCGGGAGTGATGTGTATCACTTTCATATGAACATGAGCCAAAACTGACTCTTTCCACAGAACTGGGGCTGTCATTTTGAAACAGGCTCATTATTACATTTACAGTAAAAATGAGCAATGGCCATTTTCATACATTAAGCTGCAGCTGATTTTGCTTTGTTTTTTAAAAAGTGTTTTCTGTAAATGGATGTCCCAATCTCTTTGTTTGTGATTTCTTTCCTTACCCATCTATATAACAGACTGTATGCTAAAGGCTACATGTAACATCTAAAACCACATTCAGGAATCTCTGAGAAATTTAGTCAGTCTCGAGGTAACTCTGCCATGGTGCTGTTAATAACACATTGCAAACAAGAAAGTAGTAAGTGGAAATAATGCACTCATTTAGAAGTAATAAATCCTTTGATCTTTCTTTGAAGCAAGGGTATATGCTTAAACTACCAATTCAGGGACAACCAGATGCCCATAAAGAATGGTTCTTTGCTTTGATAGAAAATCACTGAGGCCTGCCCAGCAGCTCTGGTCTGTAAACAGATTAGTTAAGTGCTCATCAGCTCTGATTTACATAGGACAGTCTTTGAGCACAAACCCGACTTCCAACATTAATGAGCTATTTACTTACAGGAAAGCTACTGGGCTCCTTTTAGCTAGAAATCACAGCAGATAATTGTTCCGTAAGAAGGCTCAGAATCAGGATTTAGAAGTGAAGGCCTTTCCACTGCTCAGACGTTAATAGGGAATTGGTGACGGACAGTTTGCCATGTTTACTTAAGATCTTAAATGCCACATTGTGGGAATTAGACAAAGAGCCCATGTTTGGAAATTTGGGGGGAAAAAAGTTGCGCGCTCTGCTCATTTATAGTTTTCATCATTGGTTTGATAAAGAGCATGCATGGGAGGAGATTGCAAAATAGACCTTGTGTTTGGAGAGAGTAGGATCCTTGAGCTAAGTGCTCACCAAAGAGACTTAAATAGGCTGTAAATTACTCATCACCTTAAAATAAAAATAAATGCCTTGTGGGTGCTCGCTGTCTTGTGTGCAGAAACTGTGTGTAGTCTACAAATTAGGCCATTGCATCTTCCCTGTTTTAACTTCTTTCAGTGCACAGAATTACTTTTGTTTGATACAAAGGGAGGTCAGTCTTTCTCAGCCACAAACATAGCAGATGGTGAGGTTCACCCTAGACTATAGAAAAGCTACAGTACTTCAGTGCTTTTGGCATTTGGAAGGACATTACTTCTCCACTGGTTCCCACCTGGCCAATGGTTTGCTATTTCTCTGAGTGAAGAAAGCAACAAAATGCACTTTCTTTTTTTCCTAGTAGGAAGACACAAACGGAAAAGAAATGGAGGAAGAAAAAAAGAAGAGTTACTGGAATTAGCATAGACGTTTCTGAGCAAATGTGCAGCTGGAAAGATCTTTAAAATGATATTCTAAGTTCTTTCTATATTTGTGATCCCACAAACTTTGGGGTGGCAGCTTTACAAATAAGCATAGGTAGGTAGGTGTGTATATTTTACAACAGAATACCAGTATTTGAAACAGGGAGATTAACCATGTAGTTCTGTCTTAACTCCCCAAAAATGTTTTAATTTGCTTTTTCACCATTTACGCTATTTTCATTATATGTCCCCTTTGGCTTGAAGAATAATGTGTATTTGCTTCCCATCACAGTTCTGTTGTTTGTTCCAGCAAAAGTAGGGTAGGAGGCTGGCCTGAGGAAAATACATGTTCTGGACAAGCTAAATATACTTGTAAACTCTTCTTTGTAAATTCCTGTTTGATTTTCGTGTATTTATTTCTCCAGCCAGATGCTGTGTTTTCACTTAGGCTATGATAAGAACATAACCAAAATACTTCCTCAAAAAAATAAAATCTGCATTATTACAGGGCAATGTGTACTAGCCCATCAGCCTTCTGCCTTTGAAGACGTGGGTTCAGCCCTTCAGTTTTATAGTGCCGAGATTCAAATATGGGATTACTAGAGGAAATTAATTACTAGTAAATGTAGAACAAAGGAACGAACCTGCAATTTCACACCATGTAAAACACCTTTTGGAATTCTTTGCTCTCTTCTTGGAAGCCAGTGCGTCAAATTCTTGGAATTATTTTAAAGGGCTGGGTAAAATATGTATGTATCCAACAAGCTATAATGAAATCTAATACTTATGGATATAAATAGCAGGCAGAAAATTATTTTGTCTCTGGGCACTGTAGACCCTGGCTGCTGCAATGCCTGGGCTGCAAGGCACTGTAGGGCTTTCTGTTCTGAGGCTCATATTGAGTATGACTGAGGGCAGAGGGTGGACCCGAGACCTGATGGAACAAAGTCGCAATCCAGGATGCCAACGTCCATATTCCTTTGTGATATCCCTGATTTCTGCAGCTCTTGCCACATTTCCTTTGAGCTCACCTCCCACTAATGGCCAGCAAAGGACAGCAGTGGCCTCAAGTCCTGTGTGGCTCTGCACATCAGTTGCCTCACATATTAAGCCGTACCCAAATACACGCATCTTTCTGAGCTTTCTGAAATTCTCCTCTGTCTTCACTCACCTCTTATGTGTCTGTGTCTGCCCATGCTACTTCACCTCCAACAAGCAAACAAAGCAGGCCTGAAGGAAAGCAAACAGTTTTTCAACTGAAAATATATTTTTATTTTGTGAAATGCCATGGCCATATTCTGCACATTGTAAATGCTCGCTCTGGGAAGCTGGTTTAAGCACAAATCAGTTGCTTTGCTAGTACAAGGGCTGTAATACATAGTTAGCTGTGTATTCTTATGGATATGCCCAGGTTATTATTGTGGAAACTAGGTATATTAACTTGACTTAAAATATGTTCCCTGTAGGGTGGTTCTTTTTGTAATTCTGGGTTTTAAAAGATCTCAAAATACATTTGCATTCATGAAAAAAATGGATTTTAACAACAGAAAGGTTGATGACCTGCTAGTTGTAAAGAATGGCTTTGATGGTTAGCAACAAAGTCCTTGGTAGCCATGGTAGAGATATGGGGCTTATAACCCATTAGTTTCCCCTTTATTTCATTTGTTTATTTTATTCATTTTATTTGAAAGCTTCCCTTTCAAAACTGGCAAAGGAAGAACAGAAAGCAATCACCAGTGTGGAGGTGACTTTTCCACTTCCTTCTCTCTCAGGTAGTTGTTAACAGTAATTTACAGTCACTCAGTTACATTTGGAAGGCTGTGATCTTTCTACTTGAAGTAATAAAAATGATTGTGTAGGCGTTATTAATTTAGTTGCATGCCATAAAGGCTAACAAATTGTCTTGTACTAAAAGAATATTGCCAGAGTATTTATTAAAAAGCGTATGATATTGAAAGAAATTCAACTTCCCTTGGACTTCCTTTCCTCTATGGAAAAAATCTGTGGTCTCACCAGGCATGTTCATCAGTTAGCTGGGCTGTAAGGCAAGACCTGGGAAGTTTTGTACTTTTATGAATGCAGAGAAGAAAGTCTATGCACACATGGGTATTCTGATGCATGCACACATTGTTTCTTCTTTGACTTGACTTGTACCACTTAGGCATGATTCTACCTTAAGCAGCTCGGGAAACCTAAATGCTTCTGGATACAGTGGGATTTTTGCCCTGTATTTCAGTGGACCTTTTCTGCAGCTTGTTTCCATGCAATTCAAACTGGAGTAGGGCCTTCAAATTACAAAAAAATACCAGGTCTTTTATAAAAGTGAAGCTATACCATGAAATCAAATCATTTTCCAGTAAATAGTTAATGCAAATGAAGAATATAACTGATTTGTATTTCGCTACTGTTTATGCCAGAATCTTTCAAAAATGAACAAAGATGGGAAGTTACTTGGACTTGAAAGCTGTGTGAAGATGAGCAGTTCTTAAAATGAAAGTAGCCAAATACTAAATAGCAGAATATAAATCAGAAATTACCACGGGGTCACAACTAGGAATTTGTTGAAACATCTATTTGATAGATGAAGAGGCAACAAAATCAACTTGTTGAAATTTGCCAAGAGTACCATATGGAATCTCTTGGGGCTTCACGTATGTGATAGAAATCTCAGTGTGAAACAGCAGGCAAAGGCAAAGTCGCTGCTTGTTACCTTTACGTATTTATTAGTAGTACTTCCAGAGAAAATCAGAGTGCTATGCTGTCAAATGCCACATGATTGGTGGGCAGTACTCAGCATTATTTTGGTCATCTGTTTTTCCAGTTGCTAAAAAGCTGAAAAAGCTAAATATTCTCATGTGCCTTTAAAAGATCCTTTTCAGGTACCTGAGGAGCTGCATTGCAGCTGGTGTCTTCATTTCAGGCTGTTTCTGAACATTGTGTATTGTTAGTGGAACTAGTTACAGTGGCTTGGCCACTGACAAACTGGAAATGCTGTAGCATCTTTTTATATAGAATATTTATTTTTCAGGACTCAGAGCATCTGTCTCCAATAATTTTGTTGTGTGTTCTACCATAGCAAAAGCACTTATTCCAAATGGAAGATATTGCCTGCTGCTTTCTCAACCCATCCTGCACAGAAGCACATGCTGAGATAGTTCCTGAGGGTAGAGGGAGGGACAGTTGATGGCAAAGCAAGGCTCTGGTTCTCTGCACATTCGCAGCCAGTGCATTTGCAGAAGTTGTCCAAGCATTTGGGTCTGTGATGATTGGCTTTGAGATTCCCTACTACGTCGTGGGGTATGGAAACCTGGGGCTGGATATTGTTCTCAAAACCCAAGCTCTAAGTGAAAGATCTGTATCGATGCCCAAGCAGCTACAAGAAGGAGACCAAAGTTAAGGTCTTGACTCCAGTATTCCAGTATTCTTCCTAGCATTCCTAAGTACAAAGGTAATGCTCTTTACTTGGAAGTGCTTGTTTCTGTCACTGCACTGGGAGCTGCAAATTTGTCTGCTTTGCTTTGTAGAGCAGCCATGTGTGTCATAATCAAGGCCAAAGGCAAACTTGAACAGGCTTCCCCAAATATGCTGGTATAGTCCTACTTGAAGGCTTTTCTGCTGGTGGGCAGAAGAATATACTAAGATTTCATCTGATTTTGTTGTGGCAGCCTAAATCCTCCATTGATCTAGGCTGAACGACTGTCCCTAATTTGAGATAACAAATAGCAAACTGATCATAAGCAAATAATGACCAGAAAGAAAATCTGAATTGACTGGAGAGGCTGTGAAATATCCACTCAGTTTTAAATAACGTTTTGTTGTTATCTAGAGAAGGAATGATTTATTTCACTGAACAGGTAAAATAGAATAAATAACAAGACCCTAATGCACTAAATCAAATGAGAAAATAAAAACTGTGATAGCTGTGACCTTTGGAGAAATGTTCAATTTTGTTTGTCACTATTTGGAAATAATGCAACGTATGTAACAAGAGGTAAGAGCCAGGCAGGAGAAATGTCATTGGGTTTGGTTATTACCTGTTATTACCTGTGGAATGAAAGTTATTTAAGAGCTCCAACACATTCTAATGGATTGCTTGTTTTCTGTGAGCATTCAGAGAGCTTTTGTATGTGGGATCGTGGAAGGGTGCACTTCCACAACCTCCACTTTATCCCCAGTCTCTGTCACACAACTTTGGTGTTGCCATTGTGTGTGAACGTATCTGCAGGTTTTTTTCCTGAGGATTCCTGAGCCTCTAGTGTGCTGATGAGATAGCCTTTTGTTTTGTTGGTTTTTGTTTCTTCTATTGTAGATCAAAAAGAAGACTTGCATACAGGTAAGCTCCTTCCAATATTCCTAATGTCCTTCCAAAATAGTGGCAGGCAGCAAACCACGTTTGTATTTGACTGTCACTCTGCATGTTCCATATGTGGAAATTTTCACAAATTTTACTCACAGGCCTTATTTTTTTTTTAAAAAAAAAATCTTAGTTCTCACACAGACCCTGCCCAAAACAACCGCTTGCTACCTGGTGATCCATTTTCAGATTCTCATATGCCTTTAAGGAGGGGAGCATTGACATGCAAAACCAAGTTCCAAAGAAGTGACCTGCTGTGTCTGTGAATTTCTATTCTAAGTAGCCCTTAAATTAGAGTTAACTTGAGATTTCGAGCCTGTCTGCTCATTTACACATCAATATCCTAATGGACCTCCTTAGCAGTGGTGATGTCCTGGTTTTACTTTTAGGATAAGGTGGCTAGCTTTGATATTTACTGATATGCGCACATTAGAAAGCTGGGTGGGATTCTGGAAAAAGTTCCAGGCATGTTTGGGCCAGCTGTGCTGAGTGGATGGTAGTGACGGTGGTTAGACCTATAACCTGGAAAGCACTCGTTGCACTCACTCTCATAAGCAAGGACGTGCTTTGGACAGCTACAGTGAGAGATCACACCAGCAGCAGCGTAACTTTGCTACTGGAATCTCATCTATGCTGGAACTTCTGCCAACTTCTGCATCAGCCAAGGTCTTTGCTCTTCCCTTCCCAACTCCGGGGAAAGATCAAAATCCTTTTGTACAAAGGTGTCTTGCTGTATGGAAGGAAGACTTAACTAAAGAGTAATGCCTGAGGAGCACAGTCCCACTGAGTTATCAAAGAGAAGGTTAAGAGCAGCTCTAGTAATGACTGAGACACTTTGATAGGGAGAATATAGCCAAGATGAGCAGACTCTTTGACCCAGCAGAGAGACAAGCTCCAGTTCCAGTGCTGAAAACTGAAGTTGGAAAAAATTAAATGAGAGAAATTTCTGTTTGGTAAAAGT
>JAUBOD010000163.1:2794895-2838270 GCA_032353885.1 Nothura maculosa
GGACTGTACTTTAAGATCTCTTTCTGTATTGCCGTCAGCGCCAGGAAGAATTGAACAAAAGACAGTCTGTGCACCAGATAGTGAAACATTTTTGAGAATGATTTGTGGCTTCTCACATCAGGCCAAATAAGTACATTTTCTATATGTGCCTGAGGGTTTTATTTCTAAGTATCCCTCTCGAATGTGTCACTCCTTTAGTGACAAGATGAGTAGAGACTTCTGAATACACCAGAGAGTCATGGCAGTGGCATCTTCCTCATCTGTTAGATCTCTAAGCATCCTTTGCTTGACAGATTCACTATTCCTCCTCACTATTTTTTCTTGATACCAACTTTATTATAAATGGGGCTTTGAAGCCTCCTCATGTATACCAAAGAAGACTCGGTTGGCAATGGGACAGAAAAGTGTTTTTCCTGAGCAGCATTAATACCAACATTTATTTGCTCATGCAGATGTTTGGTACCTGCCAGCTTCAAAGCACTTGTGAGTCTTACCATAACACAGAAGTTTCTGCTGATTTGCATTTCCTATAGCTTGTTTTTCTTCCTCTTTTTTTTTTCCTCCCTGTACTGCTCTGGTTTACTCAATCAATGCAAACAGGTCAGTATATTGAAAATATCATCCATACTTTTTAGCCTAAGAGAAGGACTTACAGCTAAATTCTGATCCTGATTGTAAGTATTTTCACTTAAGCCAGCACGATGCCCCTGGAGTGATGCCAACAAGACCTGGGGTGACACAGGGGTGATTTCAACAGAAACAGAGCAAGCGAGACCTGCAGGTACCCAGTGATGGTTTCATGCCTCTGTTCCAGGAAATTATCAGTGTTAGTGAACTGTAACTAAGCAGCCTTCACTCATTATTACAGGTTTCCAGTAATTGAATGCTAACGCTTATTTCTATCCCACTAGTGAAAGAGTTCATTAATAGCAATAGTGATATTAGGGCACTGGGGCAATGACTGTAGCATGCTGCAAAAATAGCTAGAGAGCTGCCCACGGATTGCACGCCAACATAACCTGTGAGGGGGCTTGCAAAGGTGAAAAGTCAACTGGATTTTAAGGCCACTTCCCATCATTTGCTTCATTCTAACCCAGAGGAAAGAAGTTTAAACTAAACAAATGCTCATTTTCCTTCACTTCTCTCTTCACATCAGTCATTGTCAGCTCAATATAGAAAATATGGCCGTTAATAGCTTGCAGTGGAGCAAACATTTGCATAACTGTTACCTCAGAGCCCATAACTCTGAGCTAATTGGCTGATGGTGATTAAAATGATTAAGTGACTGTAATTTATATGATTAACCAATTAAACCATTCTCCTGCGATTGGCCCAGGGTAGGCTCTGGGATGTGAGCGTGTTTCCCAGCATGCGTGCCGGCAGTGCATGGGATTAAATATTCTTTTAAATCCTTGCAGTTGTTCCTGCCAACAGCACTCAAGGTGCTTTAAAGGTAGTTTAATTACTCCAGATCATTTGTGTAGCACAGAGACTCGTAAGTTGAAGACAACCCATGAATTATTAACAAAATAAATCTAGCACCAGCCAGGAGAGCACGGAGTTATTTAAGGCAGTAAATAGGGCAGTGAATTTGATCATCCAGGACGGATGACTGACTGACTGACTGACTGACTGGTGTAAATGGATGCAATATCACTGACTTGAACACAAGCTATATGAGCTTATCCCAGCATGACACCTAGATCTAGGACTTTAAAAAAATGAAAGTTCACCAGCAGGTTTGTTAAGAAAAAGGGAAATAATTCTAATTCCTTTTAGGCAGAAAAAAAAAAGCAAGGGGGAGCTGACTTGGTTAATTTGTAACCACTTCCATTATGAGTACATTTGCCAAGGGAGTGAATGTTATTTGAGCAAGTTCTGGTTCTTGGAGGAACTAGGCAGGTGGGCAGGAAGCAATAATTAAGCATATTCTTCGTTAATCTCCTGCTAGGTACACTGAGGGGAAAACTTGCTGTGGCTTCATCCCCCTCTCTCCTTCCCCCTCCCACCTTCCTGTGGGTTGCTGTTGCTGAAATAAGGGACTGCTGCGTTTCCAGCTCTTTTTTTCTCCCCCCTCACCTCCTACCAGCAGACAGTTTAATTCCATGCTTCCTGAGGCTAAACACATCACCTTCATCCACATGACTTTCAATTTCAGCTGCTGTGTGTCCTGAAATCCTAAATCTATTGCCAGTTAGGCTGAACTATCAGTTCTGACGTTACTATGTATTCGTATTTTGAGAGATGAGAGTAATATGATTTTCTTTTCAGTAAACATGGAGATAGATTGTGATTTCCCTTGTGTTTTTCCTCTTTCTTGACTGGTTATTAAATGTAAGCATAATAAAGATGGCCAGTATTTTACTATCACACAGGTTAACTAGTTCCATGTGCAGTTTTATCCTGAACAGAGGCCTTGGCAAACCGGAAATATCACATTTTGCTGTTGCTACAGAAGCTACTTAACTATATGAACCCCAGAGTGATGATAACTGGGGGCTTCTGGTGCTTGGGTGAAGAATTTCGTAGGATGAGTTATTGTATTTTAGGAAAATAAGGTTAGAAAAGTCCATTGTTTCATGAAGGAGAGCAGAATGTGAACAACTGCTTGTTATCTGAATATGTCACTTGAGAAGGCTCTATGAGAATGGCCCTAGTGTCAAAATGTCCATTCCACGGTTATCTGCAGCAGAATTAAATCAATTGCCATTTTGTTGGGCTGAGCCTATGGAAAAGTCTGCTTGTTCCTGTTGAATGGCAGCATCTCCGCATCACTCACTGGAAGTGTTTGGTAGCACTCGAGCTGTGATACCATCATGTGCATGCATGTGTGCTTGCATGCACGAGTATCTGCTTCATTACTGACTTACAAGAATCATTTTAGACCCGACCCTGGGTAGCACTGTGAAAGCCTTCAGCTCCCACTGCAGTAAATCACTGTAACTTCACAAAAATGGGAGGAGAAGTGAAGGCTGAGGCTGGGGTGCAGGAGACCCTGCCTCAGGTTTGGGTGACCTTGGTCCAATCTCTCATCCCTCTTTGCATCCATTCCTCGTTGCTAAAAGGAGGAGTCACAGCTTCATCACTTGAGCAGAGCTTGAGGACAGGGCCATTAATATACATAATGCACTCCATACTACCAGGATGACCTCCATGGAAAAGCTTATAAATAAACATAAATAGGGGCCTGATGAGTAAAAGGCTGGGCCCTGATTAGGTTTCGCTGAGACTTAAAAGGACCACATAGAAAATGCATCTTAAAATAGACTATTTGAAGGTCATAGCCTCCTACCCTTACCTGTCAAGACCCGTGCGGAGGCTTCGCTTGCGAAGTGATGGCACTGCTGATGACATCAGCACTCTCCATGCAGCTTTTGGCAGGTGCTGGCCACCCGTTTCACCTTTACAACTGCTCATCCAAGAATTTGTTTGGAGTCATGACTCGCCGTGCGCTTTCATGGCAACTACCATTTAGCTGAATGAAAAGAAACCTTCGCTTCTGCTAAAGATCCGCTGCTGGGATATCAGGACTTGAGAAAAGGCAGAGTCTCTGAGTGATCTTTTTGACAGGTTATAAAATATTAAAAGGTAGTCAAGTTTTAAAACTAATTTTCAGGTGTATATCTACAGCCAAGTCCAGTTGGCCTAAGCGATCAATCAATGGAACAACATTATATAAAACTGCTGAATTCATGTTATCCTAGATAATCTATATTTCAAAAATGAGACTGAGCTCTTAAATGACCTGCAGATGGATTTGATCTGCTCCCCCCTTTTAACTTGCACTTCAGTAGCCCAGCTTTAAAAAAAATTAACTGTTTCAGTAATGTGGGAGTCCTTTCATTCCTACAGTCTTCTGATTAGTTCCAATAAAACTGGATAGTAATAAAGTTAAAATCCATTAGTGGGTACAAGACACACAACAGGACTCATGCTGGTATTTAAAAAAGTAGCGAGAACTAATAGCCTCCTGTCCAGTTTTGACTTCAGCAGGAATATTTTTGGAAAGTTTTTGTTTGTTATTATTTCAAACCTCAGCAAAGCAGGTCTCATTTTCCTATGTAATACTCTAAAAATTATTCTGAGCACTACAGTATATAAACTGTTCAGACGAGTGGCTCGAAGCAGAACTGACGATAAACAGAAAAAGTGGTGGGTGTACCTTAAGTAAGACTTTGCCTGAATTTCAACCCCTAAGACTACATTTATATGCAAGGTAGCACAATAGGAATAGATCTGTAGAAAGAAATCTTGGGAGCTGAAGACCCAGTGTCCCCGTTATGCACATCTGGGATAGGGAGCAGACTGAGGGGCTTTTGTCCTGTACTAGGAATGTACACAGGAGACAGCAGCGGGTGCTATCCCAAAGGAGAGCTTTAAGCCTGGCTTCACCTGACATGTTCTGCGTTGTCTGCACAGGGCTGCTCCATGGTGGATCTTCAGTCACCCTCCAGTCATGGGTCTTTACGGCACTGCTAAAGCATCGGACCCCATAGACAGGTAGCAAGAGGTTAACATGGTGGTTCCTGGGCCAGGAAACCAGCCCTGCCTTTCCTTCCCTCTGGTTAAGTGCTCGAACCACTAAACACACAAGCAAAAGGACAGGCACCCCCAAGAGCTCCCCCAGCAGCTGGGTTTTAAGAGGGAAGACAGATTAACGCAGCCCCTAGATGAAGTACAAGCCTCTGACAAGTGCTTGGATCACAGGGTTTCCTCACAGGAAAAACAGTAGACTTTCTCCTCCTGAGGAGTAATTGGAGGCCTGGCAGGTGTGCCTGGTGCTTAAAATAAAATAAAATAAATTCCATGGCTGCGTTTGCAGAGAGGTCCTCCTTTCCTGGATGAAAATCAATTAACTCTTCACTGCGCCTTGAGGCTAACAGACAGGAAAGAGATTAACAACAGGAAAAGAGACCTCAGATTTATTGTATGGCAACTTAGGTCTCCCCATTCCTGATCCACTCCATGAGTCGCCTAATCCAGGGTCCTGTCTCTACCATGAAAGTCTAAGGCAGTTAAGCACGTGCTTAACTTTAGGCACAGGGAGGTTTTCAGCAGCCAAAAGGCAGTCTGGCTTTGAGCTCTCCTCCTCCCTCAGCTCCATGTGGAAGCTGGACACCTAATTGTGCTCCAGCCCTTTGAAAATTTCCACTCAACATGTTTTCCTAAAGAGCAAAGAACTCCTGAGCTGGGGCCTTACAGATTAACCACTCCAAAGAGACGCTGCTTGTTAGCATCTGCCATCGAGCAGCTGCCTCTTGCCTTCAGGACTGAGGGTTTCTCTGCATGTGTAGGGAAAAAAAAACTTTTAAAAATCCACTTCAAGATGATGTTGGCCATTTTTTTCCAGCAATGTGTTTTTAGTCTTTTTAAATCCATGGCTAACACAAGGGGCTGTGCCACACAGGTTAGAAAGTGTTAAAAACAAAAAGCTCTTTAATTTTATTTAATAACTTTCCTCTTTTTTTAGGGGTAACCAAAACCACAGTGTCTCATCATCTTTACGCTGGATACAATGCTGTATGCTATTATTAGCTTTTAGATTTGTCTTATCCTTAATGTAAAGCCTCACACAATAAGAAACATTTCCATACTTTTTATCATCCTCCACAGTTTCTAAGACCTCTATCATGCCATCTTTGAGACAGGAGAGCCAAAAATATCCTGGAATGATTTATATAATGGCATTATAATAGCCCCAGTCTCTACTCTCCTTTTTATCTAATGTAGCCTTTCCTTTTTTTCACTATTTCAGGTGGACCTGACTAGTGATTACATTGCAGCTATAGCAAGATCAGAACCACATGATAAGTTTGGACAGTTTAAACTAATCTTTCCAGTGTGCACTACATTTTATTTATCTCTTAGAATTAATATCTGCATATTGCTTGTGCACTTCATTTGGGCAGGACTCTATCTCAAGTTCCTAAATCATTTTGTCTTCTCTGCCACAGTGTTACTTCGCTCTTCAGTCTTAGAAAGTGTGATGGTTATTCTCCCCTCCTTCACGTAATGATGTATGTAAGAAAATACCTTCTACCTCTCTTGGGTTTCTGCCTTTGGTAAGATTGGCTTCCTCAAAACACATGCCAGGGTTGTCTTTTCCATGATGCACTCTTTAAATGAGCATCTTATTTTGATATATCATTATTTTGATGTATCGATAAATAGTTAAGAGTATATGAAACAATTAACATCAACTGAATAGACTGCTAACATGGACTGGAGATCTTCATCTGCTTTTGGTTCAACTAGAGCATAAATTTTAGTGGGCACTTAAAAGCTGCATGTTTCTAGTTTAGTCTTCTGCTTTTGGCTTCTGTTACCAGGATCCTGTTTCGTATTTGTTAATTGAGAAACATTATAGTTACTAGAATTTATTTCTTTCTATGAATGTTTATAAATTAAAATTAGGCTAGCTTTAAATTATTTCTTATTTAAATATATTCATTATTTAAATATATGGATTTTTTTATAAGGAAAACTTTTCAGATCTCCAATTATTCTTATAGATCTTTTCTGAACACTCCCCAGTGTTTTGATATCCTTATTAGATGAAGGACACTAAGAAGAGACAGGGCATTCTGCTACTACATTAACTAATGCTGTATATATAGAAAATTTCACCTCCTTATCCTCAGTTATATATCCAAGCATCACATCATACTTTTGGCCACTTTTGCACTGAGAAATCATATTTAATTGTCTGTCTGCTGTGACCTCTCAGTTCTTCCTGAAATCACTTCTTTCCTAGAGTTAATAGTACACATTTTCTCTACCCTGTTTCTTCTTATGGATATGACCTTGCAAATGACTCTGTTAAAAGGCACGTTGTTTGACTGTTTCCAGTTCATCACTTTATCAGGATTATAATACCTGACCTATCCTTATCATTATTTAACCACTTCCTCCATTCTTATCAGACATGCTTCATAACTTTTACATTCAGTGTAAAATGATTAAAATTTCTTTTAGCAGAGAACCAATCTACAGAGAGCTCCACTAGAAATACTCTCATATATTCCTGACTTTTCATTTACAAATATGTTTTCAGATACTTAGATGTTAGATAATTTTTAACAGTAAGATACATCTTTTTTAACGATCTCCTTGCATGAGATGTGTACATTCCACATCTGGGAGCAAAAAAATAAACACATCTGCACATGAAAAGACTGATATTACATTTTTCCTTTCAAAATTGTGACAAAAATAGGAAGAAATACTATTATTAAGATTTTCCAATGTCTTCCATTCCACAATACAGAAAGCTCAGCAGAACTGAAATCTTGCTTTTCAAGAAAGAATTAAACAGAAAGACTGCCTTTGTGAGTCCCAGATGAAGTGGTTTATTTTTTCTTTCTTGACTCCCTAGTTGTCCATGTATTTCATTTTGCACCAGAATCTGTTTCTGAAGTATAAGGGTGCACTTTTGGACTCCTTGGCTCATTGCAGGGAAAACTGGTGAATCAACACTGAAAGGGAGCAATTCAGATGTGAGATACTCATTGGATAGACACACTCAGGATCTGAAGGACTTTCAGTGTTTGGATTTGTGATGGACGGACTACATTTTCAGTGGAAACTATTTGAGTCCTAATGTACTATATGCACTGCTGTTCTGTATAGGAAAGCATTTAATGTTGCCTATTTTCTTCACTAAAACACTTAAGCACATTTACTTAACCAGAGCATCTGCATGTTTTGTGAGAAAAACTGTCTTGCTCTGTGTATTCCTCAAATCTGTAGTCCTGAGTGCTGGAATGTTTTTTGCTAATTTGATTTATTTTCTCCCACTCATTCCTATATAAGCTCAAACCTTTAAACTCTGGTTAACTCAACAGGTTGTCTTTACTTTCACCAGTTAAACTCATTACCTTTGCTTAGCTTAAACTCTCGTGTGCTCTGAATGCTTCTCTTTCATGAGACTTCTCCCAGCTCAGGTGTGGTGAGAACAGCACTGCCAACCTGCCAGCTTCCCAATCCCACCCTCGGAGGCACCCACTCACATACATAACCCTGTCCTCCTATCCTTTGGTCTCTGTCCACTGTGCCACCTCCAACACAATTCTCTAGACACTGTTACTGAAAGCATTTTTTCTATAAGTTTGTCAAATCACCTAAAGGGGGACCTTTCTGCTCAGCTCCTTGATGGTTTATGAAGAGGAAAAGCCATAGAGTTTCATCGTATTAAAACACTGGGTCATGTGTACCTTCAGAAAAGGGCATCCTGCTCTCCATGGGAAATAGGGTGTTTAGCTGAACACATTTGTGTTAATAGAGTTTTTTCTTCCTCTTTCAAGAAAAATAAGACCCTGACTGGTGTAATTGCTGGTAATGCCCATAGCAGAGGCTTCCGGTAGTTTCCCACTTTGCAATAGCAACTTTGTGTCTTCTTTAACATGCAAAACTTCTCATTGGAAAGCCAAATACACTTTCTTTGTATGCACACGAAAATCTGAACCCTGATACCATCTCAGGTGAAACCAGTTTTACAGCCGTCAGTATTCATCGATTGCGTATCTCCTTTGTAGTTCCCATCCTCTCAACTGAGACAGGATCTAGGGTTAACTAATGAATAAAAAAGAAAACTCTTTGGGCAAGATCATCTGCTGTTGCCCTAACTAAAGGGCAACAGCAGGGCAACAGTAACTGAGTACTACAAAGCTGGTGGTACTGGAAGGATCCCGGCCAGGGTGACTGATCTATGCTGGTGCCGGGTGCGTTCTCCACTGTGCCTGAGCAATCCTTGCATCTCTGCACTATTCACAGAAGCCTAAGTCGTGTCCTTTCTCCTTGATCTGGACATCACCTGTCTCATCTCCTTCCCGCTTGCAGGGAGTGTAATTTATACAAAATACTGCTTAGCTTTACAGTATTTTCTCATTCAAGAAGAAGGTTATATTCAAAACTTCCATGCAAGTGCAAGGGGAAGTGCTCAGTGAAATGAAGTAAGTGGAAAGAAGGAAAGGAAAAAAATCCAAATAGCTGGCATGTTTCATAAGTACAGAGAGGCAAGAGGACAAGGAAACCAGGTTCCAGACAAAATAACATTAAAAATCATCAGTCTTGGCCTTAGAAAAAGGGAAGAATGAGTGACAGAATATCCAAAATAAGGCTGTCTCTGTGACAGATTGTGGCAGCCACTTCAGAATTAGTTCTAATTAGATAGCACAGTTGCCTTTTACCAGCTGGATAAAGGCTTTTTCCTAGTCTTTTCTGGAACTTCCTCCTGAATTAGCACCCATGTCTTATCTAATGAGACAGGCATTTGATTGTATAGATGATTTTTAAATGATTCCTACTTCACTTTAAATGGTAAAGTCATACCAACCGGAAGTACAATTCTACTTAAAAGAAAATCTTAATATTAAAACTCCCCCTTAAATGTTTATATGACTTACTGTTAAAATTAAGCCAATCCAAAAGCCTAGAATTTTGGAAGGATGTTTTCCTTTATAAATGTCTATCTGTCTGTTCTGAGATTGGAGCTGCTTCATGATCTCCACAGCTGCTGCCCATGCTGCTGGAGACCCAGGTTTGAGACCAGCTGAGCCAGCTGGGATGGTTCAGAGTTTACATCTCTTCTGAGCTTCTAAATGCACAGCTAATAGTGAAAGTTGACTATGCAAGAATAATGAGGTGATGTTACACTATCGTGCTTTTTTCTTCTTCTGCCATAGGCTACCTAGATTGAGAGGTCAGGAAAGACTCTCCTCCCTCCAGGTCCCATGTAACCTTTGTCTGCACGGGTCACTCGCTGTGGCAGACAAAGATCACTTAAGCTGTCAGCACAGAACTGTCAGAGAAGGGGTCCCTGAAGCAAAATGACAAAAACAAATAATCTCAGAGACATGCAGCATCTCATAAAACCAGCAGCACTACCACTACTATGGCCACTAAACACTTCATTAAAGTAGATAGTCAGGATTAATATCTATGAGGCAATTGGTGCAGTGTCTCCTCCACCAATTATTCGTATATGCATGCACGTAGGAGAGGGAGCAGGAATAGCGGTGAAATGGCACACAATGCCTCTTTGCTTCCCTGGCTATGTCACACTTGAAATATGAGCACTCTCTAAGCTGATGACTTCCTTGTGCTACTTATACATTATCCTGCCTGGGCAACAACCAAGTTCTGTACAACAGTACTTTATTATTTTAATTAAGCTTATTGCAAGAGTAATCATCGTTGCCATCAGTATCAATCACCAGTAATACTCCAGTGATGTCTGTAAGCGATGAAGGTCCTAACTGACAATAAATAATAATGCTCCTGGCTTGAGTTGACACTTCATTGGACTTTGCTGGGTTGCTCTAAATACTCCAGGGCTTGCAACAAAAAGAACTATTTATCTATGACAAAAGCCGGGTCTACATCATATTTGTTTTGACTTCTCAAATGGATATGTTCATAATGTTTGCAAAATTTATCCTTTTGATTATGGCAGCTACCATATCTGAAATACATTTTAAAAGAAATTAAAAGAGAGGTCTCACTACTGCAGAACTACTTTCCCATATATCCTTAATTAATATTAAATTGAGTAATATCTTTATTTTTGGAGGAAAACAGAGTAAAAAGTAATTTGGATTACAAAAATGCTTTTATCATTAATAGGTAAAAAATATGAGGGGGCATCTTGCCACATACATTTAAATAATTCCTTTATTTATATTTAATTCCTTTATAATTTCTTCCACATACAATTAAATAATTCTTTAAATAAGACTGTCAAGATCTGATTGAAATATATTACTTGGAATTCAGCAAGAGCACTTATCTACAATTGTTCTGCTATCATAAACCCTAAAACATTAGCATAATATTTCAAAGACATTTAAAAAAATTGATAAGAACGACCCCAAATTATCTTTGAGATCTCTCATAAAATGAAAGGGCTCTTCGGGAATGCCCATGCACCTCAGCTATGGCTGAGCTCAGCTCTAAGGTCAACAGCCCACCTTTCCTTTTGCTCTTGGTTCTTCTTTCTCCCCTTTCCCTAGAAAGGGAAGATCACCAAGCAGAGACGGTACCTTTGGTGAGTGACAGTGGTAAAGCTGTTGTACTAGACTGGGGAGAAGACCCCAAAGATTTGCATGGAATTGAAAGTTTCATGATTTCTACATATTGATAAGGAATGTAGCTGTCAAAAAGGCAAGATGAGAGAACTCTTTCACAGCACAAGTCCAAGCATGTAGCAATCAGCAAGGCATGAGCTCCCGAGTCTGTGTGGGGACGTAGCTCTTCTACAGATGCTGAAACAAACCTGTCAGAAGCAATCATCCAAAGGAGCAAGTTGTTCAGCACTTGGAGCATGGCCATGGAGTCAACTCTACACACTCAGCTCTCAGTCATCAAGGCAACAATGGGTCGAGGTGTGCAGGAGGCAGGGCTCGGTCTCCTGCTGCTAATAAATACAATGGTATTCACCTGTGTTACATGAAGCTCAAGATTTCTCCTGGATAAACTGACTACTTCATTCTCCATCGCATGCACTGCCAAAGGACACAGGTGTACATGAAGCATTTAGGAAACAGAAGACTCTTCTTGCATTTTTTTCTTGTCCCCCCTCACTTTAACTTTATCCATCCCTCCATCTATCAATATATCTATCTGTCTAGCTACATCTCTCTCCATTTCAGGGTCACCCCAAAACCCAATGCATGTATATTATCAGCTCTCTCTTTTAAATTGAGAGTGGCTGGGCAAGCAGTGCTGTTCTAAGGTCAGGCACTTAACTGGGCAGCAAGAGCCCTGTTGCATCCCTCCTTGCTGCTGTTCACCACTGGAAAGACCAGGGAAGTTCCAGGGAAGAAAACCCTTCCAGGTAAAGCTGCCTTTTCACAACAGAAGCTCGCAACATCCACCCCTTTCTAAAGATAAATGTAATTTTCCTATGGAGAGAGTCAGTCTGTTCCCTGGCCACTCTACTCCCCTTGGACTTGGGAAATCGGGAATGTTATAATTATTATCGCAAGCTTTGTGCAGTGAATAAAGATATTGTCACTCCTCTGAATGGGACCCACTGCTCTTTCCAACCTTTCTTTGTGCTTTAGTGCTGCAACCCATCTTTACAGAGATGTCTCACTCTCCCAGTTTCTTCTCCTTACAGGTGTTAGATATGCCATATATCTCCTTCTATATGTCATGTTACAGCAAGTCATGCTCCTGGTGCTTTGGGCTCTTTTTAAAATTACATTTTACACATCAGTAAACTTGTAATGTAGGAACTGCTTTCTTAGTGTTATTTATATCTCTGTGCAGCAAAAGAATTTGTCAGAGAGTAATATGAATGTTATTTATCTGACAGCTCAGCTTTATTGACTGCTACATTTCACATCCTTCAGTACTTTTTGGCAGAGGAGTAAATAACAGTGCTATTAACCTCTAGCACCAGTACAAAAATAGGTAGTTATTAAGGGGTAAATATTACTTTGATTATTATTGCCTCAGTCTACTTTCTCTGTAATAAATAAAATTCCTTTCTGGATCTTAAAAAACACCAAATTTTATTTAAGTGGTAGGCAACCGTCTGGCTACTTGCTCTGGATAGTCTCCGATACCTTCAGCATTAAAGAGGGAGTGTAAGGGAGGATCCTTAGCCATATGACTGGACGTGACTGAATCAAGGACATGAAAATGAGAAGATCTGGGTAGGTTAAACTAACAGACATCAGGCTGGGTTGACATCTGTCTGTGTTGCATCAGTGGCTGCCTTCTGTGACCCAGTCTAACCTCAAATAAATACTAAGTAGCCTTATGAAGGTCCCAGACTTGTTACCATTTAAAGAGCAAAAGTCACAGACACCAACTGTGGGAAACGACTTAAGTCCTAAACCCTTAGCCCCTTCAGCAAGAATTAACAGACGTGCAGGGCTCACATCCGCAGAAGTCTCTTTCACATCAAGGCTCCCATTGGTTTTGAAAACTAATGGACGTAACGTATCTAAAGATCTTGGGGACCAAGGTTACAGCGCCTCACCAGGGGTGCTCAGCACCTTGCAGGATCACGGCCTTTGCAGGAGACTTTCTAAATCCCCTCAAGTGCTAATGTTTCATTACAGACATGGGAGAGCAGTATAAGTGGCATTTCTGTTTTTATGGCGATTGCAGCAGGAAGAATCGTTAGGGTTTGTTACCCCAGAGAACTCTATCTGCTGTTGCCGGACACAAGTTTCCTGTTCAAAATCTAATCTGCTTCACGTGGAGAAAAAATAAATGACTGGCAGCATGATTTCATTGTTAAGGAAACAAACCATCTCTGCATATAAAATCTAAACATGTATACTGGGCTAGATTAAAAGAATATAAAGAATTAGAATATCTGGTAATGCTCTGATGTTTAGACTTTCTTAGTTAACCCTAAAGATAGGGTTAACCCTTCTGTGTAAGAGAGCAACACCAAGTCGCAAGTGAGGTCACCTCAGATCGCAGAACATACTGGATTTCATCTTATGGAATATTTTTGTTCTGCCAGAAATTCTGGTAGATATTTTCATGCTTTTCACTTCCTCCACTTTCCTCATTTCCTCCATTTTCCACTTTCTTTCAGGTGGTTTATGATACTGGTTTTATTAGATGCTAAAACTGGCATCTGTCTGTCTCCATGGATCAGCCCAGGACAGCAATCCATGTCCTGTCTGAAACTTGAGATGGCACATGAGGAGTTGCATACCTGACCCCTGGCTTATCAACATGTGCAAGACAAAAACAGACTTGCTACCCTTAGCCATGGACTTTGCCATTGAGCTAGTGAAAATATTCAAACTTTTAGGCTTGAGAAATGCATGAATGAAAAACGCTGGGGCTAAGCCTGAAAAAAAAGAAAAAAGAATGATGCCAAGGAGCTGCATGGTGTAACACAGGGGTAAGGAGGTCATTTTCTCCTGTCTGCCCCTGTCTGTGAGCGCTCAGTGCCACAAAACTCCTCTTTTTGATTGCAGCAAGAGCTGAATTTGACTGGAAGATAGATCACAGGCTAGTGCCCTGGGCAAGGTGACAGTGGTGAATGGTCTCAGACTTTCCCATCTTCATCTCCAATAGGTTATGAAAAGAACATGCTTTAAATGGCACACGGAAAGAAATTCCTGTTAATCCTGACCAGAGAAGCATCAATATGGACATGGCCATTAAGGTAGGATTAATAGGGCCACTATAGTAGGAAATATATGAGGCCATGTCTGAGTTTCTTGACATGTGATATGAACAAAATTTCTTTGGTCTTGTTTTGCTCTTACTAAACAGGACCACTTGTGTTTAGAAGTGACACTCAAAGATCTCTGCAAATGGGAGAATGGGAGATGAGATAAGGGCCTAATGGAAACCACAATCACACAGTCAAATTTGAATTTTTATTGTGATCAAGCTGAAATAGTTCAGAGCTTTGACTCACCTTTCAGAAAAGCAATTTAGGAAGGGAGAGTGGGCAAGACAAGTAAAAATTTGAAACTAATGATTTTTAAAGCAATGATGTATTAGCATTTGGCTGTATTTATTGAGTCTTTTCAATGGAATGGAGGAACTTTTGCTACGTGGCTTTCATACAGCTATCCTGTATTCTGCTTGCAGATCAGCAGATGGAAAACCAAATGAACTTAAGGAAGCAACAGCTAAAGCAGCATGTTCTTTGTATATAAACTTGTTTAATGAGGTTGTATCTATTATGAGGTTACTTGCAGCAAATCTGATCCTCAGCCATTCCAAAAAAATTAGTCACTACTAATAAAAGAACATATGCAGCTTACAGTCTTACTGAGCTTTTCTCCAGAGAGTCTCTTGCAGATTCTTTGTCATTTGTTTAATTAGAAGTTTACCAATTTATTTTGAAAGCTGATGATTCCAAATTTAATATAGACGTGTTGCTTTAAGCCACAAAACAAATCCTTCTGCACTGAGCATTTCAAGCACTTCTAATAAGAAGGAAGGGATTTAACATGAATTCTATGGGATTTGCAATGGAAAATCACAATGAGACATGCTAGGTCTTAAAGTCTAATTTAACTTACTATTTTAATATACACAGGTATCAATAATCATGGAACTGTATCTGAAATAAATCACAGAATCACAGAATGGTTAAGGTTGTAAGAGACCTCTTCCAACCTTCCTGCTCAAGCAGGGACACCAGAGCACCTAGTGCTGCTGGATTACAGCACTGATCCAGATAAGTGGATTGGGTATAAGTGGCACATGCGTATGTGTTATATGCATATGTTGGCATATGTCATCAAGTACTTTTGGTGTAAAAGTGATAATGAAGTCACATTCAGAGTGGAGGTTTTGAAAGCTCACTGGACTGCTATTCCTGTAGGCTTAAAAAGATGCTTTCCTCTCTCCTTCTCTCTCCTCTTCCTTCTCTCTCATTTTCAGTGCAAGTCAAATCCCGAACCCTAGAAGTGCATTCAGAGCACTGCATAGTTTTTCACCTGACTGTTTATCAGTTGTGATTTTTATCTTAACCCTTTGCACATTAACTTTTTCAGAAATAACAGGTCATGCAGGATGAGATACTGATCACAAATTCAGTTTCTACATAATAGCAGGGAACTGCTCAGCTCATATCCTGGGCCACATCACATCTCCAGCTCAGGGGATTGGTATGTCCTGACCTCAGAAAGAAGTAAAATACTTTGAAAGCTCTGAAAGTCACGGCTTTCCCAATAGCTTTTGACCTAGATGGAACAAGCCTGTGGTGTCCAGGGTCATGTGGTGGGATTTTGTGTACTCATGAATTTTGACTCTCCCTCTGTGTCACCCACAGAGGCAGCAGCATTGTTGCAGCTGCACCCATTGCCAGCTCTGGTTGTTAGATATGACTCATTTTTTCTCTAGTAAGGCAGAGACAAAAAGAACAAATCCTAAAACTGAGGGAGATCTAATGGATCTTTAAGGAATATATCACTATTGGAAAGCAGGAGTTCAGAGAGAAGCTGCATGGAAACTGGTGCAAATGCTGCAGCTCCATTTTTAAGCACGATATCTTCCACAGAGTATGATACCAAACTTACATGCATTTTACAGGCTCCATATAATAGCTGCATTCCTCATATTTTGGAAAGTTTATGAAATGCTTCCTTAGGTATTTACTTATTTTGCATCTCTACATTGGCAGGCAATGTGGGAAATAAAGGACTCTGGGATGAGACGATTGCAGGTGGAACAGACTCTGCTCTACATGTCGTTTATGTGCAGGTACTGAACACATCTTTGTCCCTCAGTCCTCTGTGGTATGGAAAGAAACATCAGAAACAGGGAAAGAAAATCCTAGAGGAAGGGAAATAAAAGGGAGAAAACAGACAAAATACAGTTGACAAAAGGAATCAGAAAAGATTAGAAGCCTAAGTGTATTCCATTATGTGTTCATTTTTGCATGTGGAGCTAAGATAAAACAGTGAATAGTATCATCTAGTTCCGGTAGAAAAAGAGAGGTAGGAAAACTTCACAAATGTGAGCAGCTGTACAGAAAATGGCCACAGCTTTAGCTGCCGAGCATTAAGGGCTATTTCATAAAGATATACGATACTGGGAAATTAGCCACCAGAAAAGCAAACAATTTCATAATCATCACTTTCCCTATTTTCTGTTCTGCAATATAAAGAATTTATCTTTTAAATTCCCAAAAGATTGGGAATTTATTTTTTGTATTTCAAGTCCAGGAATTATACACTTTTCAAGTACTGAGTAATTTAGAATAAGCTTGCCTTTTCAGAGTATTCTCTTTAAGAATGAGTATTGTATACTGACGTGAAATCTAATGAAGAAGTAGAGGAATATTACTTAGAATTTCTGCATAGTGAATTCCAGTCTTTTCCTCTATGCAATTTAATATTACATTTCTATGATACAGACATAATTATATAGCCAGAGCAATCGTTCAAGAAATATGATACTGATTATATTGATACACCATGCCTAATCTTCACAATTTAGCCTAATATCATGGTCTTCCCAATGTATCTCTTGATATGAATAGACAACATTTTTTAGACAATTCCTTGTAATTTTTATGTTTATTTGGATCAGTATAAAAAAGGTAACCAGTAATGCAATAAAAATATGTCATTTATATCTCTCTGTATTTAAATATATTATCCATACTGAAGTGAGGCATTTATTAATAGCAAGTTATTTATTTCATGCTCAGGGTTTCTGAAGTCTGCAAAATCAGCAGTATGGAAATTAGAAATTTTTGCTCATTTTACATTGTTTAATAGGTTTAACTGAGCATAAACTCAATGGCAACATTGTGATTCACATCTAAACTAAGCTTTGTTTCAGTTATGGAATACTCTTCTATTCCTTAAGGGCCTCTCTAGTTCCCACTGAAGTCAAAGAGAATATTTCCCTTGACTCAGGATTAAAGTGTATGAGATTCTATACATGCAATAGCTATTATAGATGCACGTGTCCAGCCTGTGGAGTTTGGATATACTATATAGTCTACTGTTTTCAGGGACTTCAAAATCTCTTGAGACAAAATCATCCTGGGTAGAAACTACAGCCTTATTTGGAGGAGTTTAGTTATTCTAATTACTTTAAATAATATTTCATTTTATAAAATAAGAAAAGATTTGTTATTTTACTTCTTTATTTCTGGCATTTCCACACTCCTAAAAACAGATCACTTCAGAAAATACTTTTCAGCAAGTGACTCATTCCTAATGTGAACTAGTCACTTTGTTTTTGTAAATTACATTAATTGCTTTATTTATTTTCCCTCTGGAAGCAGTAAACACATGTGTAAGTACTGAAAATACATTTATTTTTAGACTCATGGGGAATTGCAGCTGGTTTTGCAAGAGGCCTTAGGTGCCACTGCTGAATGAGGTGCCTTTGCAGCCTCAAGCCTAAGGGGATCCAAATACCTGTCATACAAGAGCATGCTCTGTCCATCTGCTCATGCAGGGCTCTGGAGTGGGAAATGCTCTTTATCCCATTGAAGTTGACTTGCTTCGTGTTTGAATTCATTAGAGTAAAATGTGAAACCTGGGTGTCTTTCTTATGAGTAAGTGCTGAGGACACTGGCAGAGCACGTGGGCTGCACTCCACAAAAATATAAAACACTTGGAGAACTTGAAGAATCTTCTTTCCCTGCTACTTTCCTACTTTGTACCCATCTACAGCACATTCTGCACTTCTCATTCTGCTCCACATTCCCTTGAAGATCCCAGCCAGAGTTATCATTAAATATTAGGGTTCAGAATAAAAAAAGGACCTCAGGATGAGGAGAGCATGGTGACATTGTAGGGAGCAGGTAGCACAAGGGAAACTAATACTTTTGATGGCCATGACCATAGGCCTTCCTTTCTTTTTCCTTCGTCTTTCTGGCCATGAATATTTAACTATCCTATGCATAGTAGAACAGCTTCACAGAAGTGATTGAATCTAATGTTCTTCATAGCCTGGGGCAATAGGGCTTTTCAGAGAGGATGTGAGTACATGTCCCATGAGACAGAAGAATGATTTGATCCCAGGTCTCTCATATCTCAGAGGAAAGCCATAATGGCTAGATTCTTGAGCAAAGAGGTTCAGCAGGGTGTTGGATGTCCTTGCTGGCTTTATTGGGCATGATCAGGTCCTAAATATCACGCATTATACTATCACCATCTATTTTGACAGAAAACACTGGGGACTGAATGCACAAAAAGGATCTAAAGTTCTCCAGCAGCCTTTAACTAATATTTAATTTGATATAATTAGTGATTTACTTTATGACTTAGTATCCTTTATGATTTTGCACTGCTTCCCAGTTCTGGGACCTAGCTGATCGCCATTAATTCAGGGTCTTAATACTAGTGAAGTCAACATGGTCTTACTGCATTTTATTTTCTCTTGGATTAAATTACAGGGCCAGCCTGGCCTATAGAGCAAGATAATCTGAGATCTTCTTCCACTAGTGCCATCTGGAAGGATTATTATAAGTACAGAGGGACTCCCAAATTAGTTATTAATTTCCACTGTGAGCCTTAGGAGTGCCACAGAAGAACATTTCATCAGCAGAGCCAGTTCAATGAGATTTGATAATTCCTAGAATACTTGGGGCAAAAAAAAAGAAAAGAAAGAAAAAGAAAAAAAAATTAAAGAAAGAAAAAGAAGCATGATGTCACCTTGCAGGACTTGCTTAACATACATGGTAGCAGTGGCTGACAGCAGCTGGAACCATTTGCCAACTGAGAAGTGCAGCAGGGAGATTCAACTCCTCCCTGCTCTGACATTTTCCCTGCATACTTGACACACATGGAGGGGGGGAAGTTCAGGATGCCTAGCACTGCTCTTGGCTTTTCTCTCTGTACGGATTAGCCCTCTCCAGGAGAATGCTCACCTAACCAGGGAGGGCCAAGGAGATGGTTCTGCTTTTAAATGCGCTCTGCATCCCTTGCAACTGCTTTTGTGTTAGAAATAGACCCTGAATTCTTTCTCCCATGCAAAGCATTGCTTGTGCAAAGAGAGCAATGAAATACTACTTGCCTAGGAGGAAAGGAAAGGGAAAAACAAAGGCAAAGGAAAGGAAAACTATTGGAGTCTTAGGTCTTTTAATATTTGCATGTGATTTGTAATGCAAATAGTTGTATGCACTCAGGTGCCTGTGATTTTTGATACTTCTCTCCCACCCTCTGCAGAAAAATCCATATATTCTTCTCCTTCAGTACTTTTGCTTCAAAGTATTGCCTGTATGTTATTTCTCCTAAAAGAGCATTTTCTGTTTTTAACAAATTACCAAAAAGATAATTGCTAAAAAGTACAATAGATTTGTTCAGAGTTTAAACATTAAACTTCTCCACCAAAATAAAGGTTTTTGTTCCTATAAATACAAAAGAAAAAAATCCTCATGGTTCCTCAACTGTCTGGATAATCTTTTACAATTTTGACATACCAAGTGAATAATTTCAAGAGCTATATCTTTCCATCTGCTCTCCACTTGCTTCTTGGTGAGACTTCAATTACAGAAAGATTTTCTTCTTTACATAGGAGGGATATTTGCTGTATTTCATGTGCAGAGTAAATCAGGTGTTTTGTACTGCTGTACTTAAAGTTAAGCCATTAGTTTTCAGGAAAAAAAAATGTAAAGCATGAGCAGAAGTTGAAAAAAAGCCATTTCTCTCCTCTAGTAAGCCCCTTGGCCTAGTTTCTCTCTTCTTCCTTCCTGCACTTTTTTATCTTTCTGTCAATTACTAATAGTAAAAGTAAGGGAAAAATTACATAGTGAGAATTTGTTGTTGAATTTATTTACTGTTCACTGTACACTGCTGAAATGTGTGGTTAGGAAGGAAAAATCAGTTCATCAGAATTTAACCCTCCCCACTCCTTTTATTTTGCTAAGCCTGATGTGTAGTTAAAGAATGGGATATACCAATGCAAAGGAGAAGATAGCAAAGAGTTCAGGTGGAAACTTCTCTAGTGGTATCTGTGTGTCCCCTAGAAAGGTTTAATTACCAATGACACTACATGCCCTCAGGCTTTGTAGTTGGTAGTCAGCATGGGAATTGGTTGGAGCAGCCAGCAGTGGCTGAAAACACAACAGAGCGAATGTCCAACACACCACAGACGAGGCCATGCCTGCCTGGTGGCCTTGTGACGATGGGACTGCAATGGAGAGGCACACTCACAAGCAGTACCTACAGGTTTCTGATCTCAGATGTCCTTTTTCTTCTCCTGCATGACCTGCAAGATTAAAGAGCTTCCAGAATACATTGTACTCTGTAGTTTTTTAAACATTTGTGTGGTGTTCATACCCAAAGAGAAAATAATCCAGTTCCTGTGCTTCATTTGCAGAGCATCACCAGTATGTTATATATCTCGTGAGTAGTTTCATGCAAAATAAATGAGGTGAAAAGTCGTATTACCTGGAAGTCTCCCATGACACTTTACTGAGTCTCCTGAATCCAGACGTATCTGTAGGTCACATTAGACTCAAGACCATGCCTCAAGCCCCACAACTGATCCTATTCTTATAACAGTCCAAATCTGAACCTCTAAAATCTGGGAAAAGTCCAAATCTGGATTTAGATTCTATGCTAAAGCGATAAAAACTAATAATAACAAACCCATTGGAAACAAGATGTCTGCCGGAGACCTGGCATGGCAAATACTCAGCCAAATATAAAAAGAACAATTAAGAAAGATAAAACTATCACTGATAATCTGAATGAATCCTCTGCATTTGTGTTTGCTAAGGACAGCAAGGACAATGGGGCTGTTCTTTAAAGGGGATGAACCCAAGCATTTTTAAATTTTAGTGGTAATAATACCAGCTTTGAGGGCTTCTCAATAAACTGAGATATTGCCAGGGTCATACAATATTCACCCAAGAGTTCTAGATGAATTTAAGTATGAAATTGCTTTATTAATTGTCCTATGGGTAACTTACTGATCAAATATACCTTAATGCCAGATGAATATAATGAAGCAAATGTGATATCAAAAAAAGTGATTATGGGAATTACAGGTCAGTAAGTCTGAATTCTCCACTATGCACTCTGGTAGACATTATAATAAGGAAAAAAAATAGTAGTTATGTGAATGAATGTGTTTTAATGGGCAATAATATAGAAAAAAAGGTAGAAGAAAGTAATTTCTCACAAATATTCTAGATGCCAAACAATGGGACCTATTTCTGAGGCGCCTGCCAAGCACCATGAGGACAACTGTGCAGGAGAGCAGGGTATAACTGCAGCTCTAGTAGTGTGGAAGAGGTTTCTCCCAGTGCACAGACTCAGGGTCTGACTCTGTTTCACTCTGCCATTGCAACCTCCCAAGAACAACCAGGATTCCTCCAAAGCAAGAGATGAAAAGGTTCATGGGTTTTTGCTGAAGAACTTTCAACACTCATTTTGCATACAGAAGTGAATACAGGAACTCCATGTTTATGTCTATTTTCAAAGTCTTCTTGTTTTGAAAATTACATACATCTTCTATCATTAATACTCAAAAAAATGTCCTTCTTCTGTCCTTCAGACTTTATTTAACAACCTGTACAATAGTGTTAAATTTGAAGAAAGGAGGAGAGTGCAGAAAGATAAAAGCTGTGTGTGTGATGAGTTCATCTCAACTTAGGAATTTCTGATAAAATGCTAATGTGCTAATGAATGCTTAATGATGACATAAGTCAACCTGAGGTGGGAAGTTAAGTTAAGCAAAAATTGGGGAAAAAATGGAAATTTAAACCTGAAATGATAATCTCTTCATTCTCTAACGAAACACTTTTTTAAAAATCGTTTTGCTTGTGTGGGAACAGGCGAGTGGACTCAAGAGGTGAAGGCTCCCTGGTAGGATGCTGAGCAGGATGGCAGCACCACTGTCATCATCCCAGCCCAGGGATGGTGGTGCCTATTCTCTGGATCTGGGCAACAAGCACTGTGTCCCGTCCTGGCATCGTGTCCCTACTCACTGCCATGCAAACAGCTCCCAGCAGAGATGTATCCTCTGGTTTGTGGGATATGCCATGTGTGTTCCTTCCTATTCCAGTTAGCTTGTCCTGCCTCAGATCTCTTAGCTCAATCATGAAATTTGCTCCTCTGCGCCTGCTCTGAAATCTCATGGAGAATTTATAGCTCCGATAAACACGCACTGTGCTTCCTCCCTCCGAGGTGCCTGCTTTTCTGCAAGGAGGGGAAGGATCTGGTTGTGTTTACAGGGCCATTTCCTTGCCAGAAGCATCGCACAAATGAAGGGCAGTTTTATCAGATGCCGAGCCCGTCAATTTGGCGCGCGCGAATACTCCTCGGGCTGAACCCGGCGGTTTCATGCGATGCTTCCTGGACTCGGGGCCGCGTTGCTGCCACTGCCAGGCAGCAAGGCGCATTTTTTGGCCGAGGTTGGGGAGCTGGCAGCCAACCCATCCTGCGGCCGCGCTCGCGGCGTGCGCAGCACACACTGCACCCCTCACCCCCGCCCCGAAACTCAAGCTGGGACCTTTATGGTTTGTAAGCGGTAATTCTAGGAGCCGAGCAGCTATCAGCAAGCGAGCCGGGGCTGCGTTAAGCTTTCCTCAGTTGGAAGTTGTTCCATGTTATATATCACTCAACAGATCTATACGCTGTGGTGCTTTAAAGAACAGAGCTCTGTCTTAACTTGTAATCATTTTCTTTGAACTCAGATACTGTGAGAAATGCCAATAAACCCAGCAGAGACTATTTCTTGCCCAGAGAGTGGGACTGTTGAGGAATGCGGATCTGAACCCCAGGCTCCCATACGCACTAGGGTGACTGCATGAGGCACAGGGGCACACATGGCACTCTGAGGAAAAACGGAATAATTGCTCATTTTGCTATGCAAAACAAACATGTAAAAATGAAAATGAGTAACCACAGTGTCCTTGAATTGTACTAGCCCATGTTCACATTTTTAGCACAAGGGCATCCGAACTGGGAGACACTGAGCACTGTTTTACCTGCATCCAGTCTGTTGATGCTTTTGATCAACAGCTTGTGAACATTTAAGGTTCCAAGGAAGCAGTAACAAAATTGAGTAGAAAAACAATTAGCTTAGGGATTAGAGAAATCTAAACCAAGCTGACCAGCAAATTTGCATGGAAATGCACACCCAAGCAAAACCTTACAACTTTGAAAACGAAGAGAGACAAAGCCCGACCCTGGCTTAATTTCCCTTCTGCATCTCTAATGGATACCAGCCAGAAACATTGCATCTGATCCTCCCTCAATTTTTAAAGGCTTTTCTAGCTGAACTCAGATTCAAACGTTGCTTTGCAGGCCTATGTTAATAGATGGCTATGTGTATTTACAGTAAAGCTGCAGAGCTGTTCATATTCACATGAGCAATGCCTCATAGCTGGCTGACAATTTAATGAGACATTCTGAATTTTACCTAAGGCATTCTCACCAGTAGGAAATCCTGTTAGATTTACAAGTGTCCATCTGTTAAAATCCTCCAGAGTCATTTTAGATGCTACACTGTTTGTTGGGTTTTGACCTCCTTTGCTGTGATTGTTCAATTAGTTCTGCTGTGTTCAGAGCACATTTGTGCTGTGCATCTCGGAAAGCACAGTAGGGAAAGAAACGCCATTTTTTTTAAAGCTCCACTTTGATGAGATTAAAATGCGAGCCAGGATGTGGCATACATTCCTGCTTACTTATTTTCCAGAGAAATACAAGCTAATGCTTCCTTATTTTTCTTTATGTGGCTAGTTTTGCAAGCAGAAGGGTTATTGTGCCTAAAATGAGTTTGATGCTCTTTGATTAAACTTCTTTTTGTCCTGTTAATGCATCTTGAAAGCATTAAGTGGGATCAAGTGGATTAAGGTTTCAAGGGTCTTTGAATCTATTCATAGACCTGCAAATGACTCTCTGTTATTTACTAGAGTAAATTCTTACTGACTTTGTGAATCAGTTAACTTATCCATAAAAAGGGCATAATATTTATGAACTGTGTTTAAAAAAAAAAAAACTCGTGCGGCATTTTGGAAATCTTTGGGTGAAACAAATGTCAAATTCCAAAGATAAGCCCTCTCTCTTAAAATGCCCCATTCTAGTTTCCTCTGCACACTAAAGACACCGAGAGCCTTGCTTAGCTTTCCTCATCTCTAGAAGTGCAAGCACAAAATTCAGCCCCTGCTGACAGAGAGCACAGAGGACGACAGGTCGGCGTGGCTGATGCCTGCTCATCATAAGCTCTTTTGGCAGACGCACACAGCCTCCAGCAACACTTTGCTGCAAAATGGCTCCCCTTCCTCCAGGATGGAGACCGCTCTACAGCTCCCTTATCTGCACAGCTCAAGCAAACACTGCAGTCATAAAATACACCCCCTCTGTATACTGAGCATGCTGTGCCTGAAAAGTATATTGAGCAAGGGATACAACAATTGCATCATAGGGTCATAAACTTATAATTAACTGTAACTAAATACACAGAGCTGGTTCTTCTCCCTGCCTTACTGAGGAAGTTTGTATAGACCCCTCTCCCTCCCTCTCTCCTTCCCAGCAGCTGCACAGTGGTTCAGTGGCATGGGAGGGTTAGAAAGGAGAGGGCCCAGGGGCTGGAATGCAGTTTCAAACTTTGTGGAAGACAGACTTGACTCCTGAGGAAGACTCCGCTGCTATCTTGTTTTGCACAGCCAAAGCAATTTGGCCAGTCCCATGGTGCTAGATGAATATAGATGAATAGTAAGATGAATAAGTAAATAAATTAAAGCACTTATTTTTTCTTATAAGACATGAGGCAATAGAGGGATGCACACAATAGGGAAGCACAGGCACCTCTACCAACATCTCAAGCAATGACGAAATGGCAGCCAGACGACTACCTGCCTTCCCAGGAATCACATGGAATGCAGAGAGCTTCAAGACAGTGCTTGACTGCAGATAGCAAGGTGGTTTGTTGAGAGCATAGGGATGTGCTTTCCATATATGAAGGAAAATAGATGAAAAAACACAAAATACTTGTGGGGAAGGGACACAGACTGGAAGTGGGTGCTGGAAGTGCCAGAAAGGGATGGGAATGGAAGCAAACACTGAAAATGAAGATAGGAGAGATGGGATCAAAGTGATGGGCTATATAAAGCAATCTGACAACAGCCTTCTGAATGGTAACTAACTGGCCAGGGAACTTTCAGTCAAGGACAGGGAAAAGAAAAAGACACTCATTTCCAATATATGGGCTCATTCTGTATATAAGGAGTATCTGAGATTGAGCCAGTGCCAGTGTTTTAATTGCCAAATGATTGGCACGTTGGATGAGGAAAGTTGTTTCTTTGCTTCTTCTCTCTTCCTCTAGGTAGGATGAAAGGTCCTAGAGAAACTTGTAGAGAAACTAGTAAAAGACACAATAGTGCCTGAGTTATGGTTGCAGCCAGGGTGGCGACATGGTTCACAGTGATTAAATAAGGAAATCAAAGGTAGAGGTTGGATTCTGGCAAAATAGTACTTAGTGTTTCATGGACCTAGGTTCTTTTCATGTTCAGAACAGGTTTAAAGGTGGGACAGTTTATGGAAAGCTTCACATAAGGTCATCACAAAGTTGTTTTGCCTTTGACCTTTATATTTACCAGAGAGATATTATCTCCATGTTATATTACAAGTATTGTGCAAAGGTTTCTTGAGTGTGCTAGGAGTACGTGAGTATCTCCTGGCTCCGAGTCAGCATCCCCTTTCACTGAAGTACACCTCAGATGAAAGAAGTAGTTTAAGTTACTTAAAGGAGTCTGGAGATACACATTGAGATAAACAATCAGCAGGAGGAGGGCTCATACCTCCTATGTTCCTTATGTTAATTTTGACCCTCTCTATACGTTATTATATTTATCCCTTTTATTCCACACTGTAATCACACTTCACAGTTTGTGAACTTTGCGTAGATCTCTGCGTATACAACCTCTGAATTGGGTGCAGTGAGCTGGAAAGAGCCTAAGTAGTTACCCAGGTGCCAAAATGGAAGAAATAATCAGTAAAAGATGTCAGTAAGTGAACATTAATGCCAATAAGCAACAGGCGACGCGGTTATTTGAGATGTGATGCCCAAGGGAGCGGGCTGCATAACTCTGCCACTGCCAAAGTAGCCCCAGGAGGCACCGTAGCTGCAAGACACACCTCTCCTCTCCTGTGCCCCAGGCAGGCATTTACCTCTGGCCTAAGCCAGAAATGAAATAATCCTCCCCCTTCCTTCCCCAGTCCTTTCATGCACACGCTAGCTCAGCTGAGCTGGCTGGTGAGAATGGACCTCAGGCTCTACTCATTTCCCACCCTCCAATTCCTAATCCTCAGGGAGGAAGTAAGCAGATGTGTGGCCTGACTTGTTTCATGCACCTGGACAAAGCCTGGGTAATCCATGTGGGGTTGTAAGTGGGCTCTTGCTCCCCCAGGCAGCAGCGTACTGCACACATGTAAAGCAGAACATTTCATTTTCACTTCGTCTTAGCTCCTTCACCCAGCTTATATCCTCCCTCCTCCATCCAAGAAGCTTCTCTACATCTCACTCAGGGTCCAGCAACTCTTCCTTAAAGCCCCTCACTCACACCCCACTCTACCACCACCAAAGGAACCTGAGGACATCTTTGCCTGAGTATTTCATCCAGAATTTGATCCTGAAGCCAAGTCTGGATTCCCAGTGGCCATGCAGCTGTGGTCAGCCTGACCTGAGTGTCAGGGTCCCAGCTGGGTGGAGAAGGTGACATTCCTGATAAAATAATATATTTTGAGGAAAAAAATAACTACCATTTTTAAAAGAATTTATTGCAGAGAGCAGGTGGAAACTGGAATTAGATGGGAGTCTCGGAGTGCCTGTAACAATAGCGAAGCTGATGGCAGCATCCCAGAGCAGCTGGAGCAGAGTTCTTGCTCCGTCTGCCCTCAATTCCCTGCACTCCGTCCTCATCTGCTCCTTCATTTTTTCTAGAGCTAGATTGAGGTCCAGTGTATAAGTTAAGGTTGCATGGCATGTGCTTCCTTATGGTATTTTATCCCGTCAAAAATCCTCGCAGAGAAGCCCTCACGAAGATCTCCTGTCACTGTATTTCCTAAGAAACTTGTACAGACTATACCAAAAAAAAATAACTCTTCTGCTAGTATAAGCTGTAGCTTCTCTGGGAAGTTCTCCAGAGATGTGTATATGAAAAACAACCCTCTCTGGGGTTCTAGATCGTAATTCTTCATTCTCAGTAGTTTCTGGGAAGTGCTAGACAGAAGAATGAATCAAAACATAGGACAGGAGGAACCTGAATTCGAGCGCACTTCCTCTTCCCATAATAATCATTAAAAATATTATTTATCATAAAGCTATCTAGTTTCTACTAACTACATGCACTGCACAAGGACAGGATAGCACCCATAAGGGGGAAAAGAAAGAAACACTTTTGTCTTCTCACTTCTTCAGCATGGAGACTGAGAGTCAGCCCAAGTCTCTCACAGGAGTATGAGTGTGTGTATGTGTGCTGTGGTCCCCCCAAAGAAACAACAGCAGTTAGTGGAAGTGATCTAGAAAGCACGCACTTTGCTTCTTCAGACTGCAAAAAAATATATATGATTTTACCCTGAGGTCTGATATGAGAGGGGAAACAAAATGCATTTAAACAGATTTTTAAAATAAAATCTTATTGTGTTTGTAGGCCTGTTTTTTGTCTCATAGGGTGCTTTGGAAGGCAGGGTCAATCAAAAACCTATCAGGAATCTCCGAACCAGATTTTAAATATTTATGGATGGCAGAACTCCTTTAAAACCAAAAGTCATTGGCCTTATTGCAACAACCCTGACTAACATTGGCCAATGGGATGGCCATGAAAATTTCTCAGTGCTTATGTAAAGTTCTCATCTGCACTTGCCATGCTCTACAGCGTCTCAATCAGCTTTGCACTGAAAAGAGCATTTAACCAACATTCAAAGTTAGACTGATCACTGAGGCAATTTCGCTTTACTCTTAGGAATAGTATTAGTTGAACCATACACAGAAAAGGCACTTAATTCATTCATGCTTAAAAAAAAATGAAAGTGTCAAAAAATGTGTAACTGACTGACTGACTAAACAAAGATGGAAACAGCTTGCTTGCATATATATAGCAACTTAAAAACATTCAGTGAGGTTGGAAGAAAAATATACATAGGGGAAATTTCAGTGTGTGAAAAATAAAAAAGAATGCAAAATAGGGAGCTGTCAAGAAAAGGAGAGAGTGGCTGGCCAATTAAGTACTGTGTAAAGATTTCCAATTTTCTCGTAGTAAATTATTTATTTAGCCTTTGCATGCCATCAATATATTTTACAGGTTTAATACCCAAATTATAGCTACCCACCCATTTATGGCCCTGTAAATGAGTCCTGACTTATCAATGTGAATTCTTGTTCTAGGCAATGTCAAATTTAGATTGGATTTGGATGTATTGCTTTTACCCTTATCAAGAAGGTTTGCTAGTCTGGTATTTTATTGCTATATTTAAAATGGAAAGTGCTTTTAAATAGACTTGCCTAGATAGCACAACTGATCACAGCTCCAGTGTGTCATTTCCCAACTTAAAATCCTGCTCCAGTCTAGGTTGGAGACTGGGAAATCTGGCAAAGCCCATTTATACTGAATTTGTTTCTCTGCAAGCTGAATTCTCTTCTGCGAAGTAGAAGAGCTATTGTGGTGACAGTGACTTAATCTTAAATAAGAATGACTGGATCTCTTAAGTAATAAAATTAAATGGTAATCTACATGATACCTAATACATTATAAGAAAAACAAGCAATAAAGAATGCAAATGAACAAGTGCTACCGTTTTGTAAAGTACATTGCATTATACTGAGTTATGCTTAATGGTTCTTATCCATGTTTTGCATTTTACTAAGTACAGAAAAATATACAGTACCACTGAAGAAATTACCAAATTACCTGTGAAGGAGAATAATAAGGTACACAAAAATGTGCACAAAAACAAGACCAATGATATCAAAGCAAGTTGAGTACATGGAAAACAAAAAGAAATTCCTCCAAAACATTGCTTTCATTTGACTAACTAAAAGCAGGATCTGTTATGGTATAGCAGTCTTTTGGAATGTTAATAATAAAAACAACATTGGTACTCGTGACATCAAAGTTAGGTGAGATTTGCATCTCTACAATAGATACTAAGAGGACAAAGCAGTGAGGGAGCAAGCTGGGGAAAGGTTGGTAACAGATGAAAAGAATGGCCATTTTCTTACTGACTTTTGCATGGTACTAACTTTTCTGGGCTATAGGATTTTTTTAAGTATTAAATACCTCAGAAGTAGAAGATCCTAACATAGCTCGATCATAGGAGTAGGAGACATCAAGACCCCTAAATGGAGTTAAAGGCTGCAAACAGTGTGGCATGGGTGGAGAGAACAAGGGAAAATAGGAGGAGCAAATGGAAAGACTCGCCTAAGCGACACATAGAACTGGAAGCTGGAAGAAGGGGATGGAGGGGAAACAAAACACTTTTTGTCAAGGACATTTAGAGCTGTCCAACAGATTTTTGCACTCTGATGTCCTCATGCTTATTCTCAGTGCTCTCCTGAGCCTCAACAGAGCTCGGTTCGAGCAAAGCATGCTACACCCCTTTAAGGAACAATGTTAGGGAAAGAGGCTATCTGACCCCAAAAGCAATAGGTCTTGCGGAATGGACCTCATCTGCTGAAAGGCAACAAGAGAAGGAGGACGGAGCATGAGAAATTGCACGAGAGCAGCACAGGTTTTCAGCAGTAGGGCAAGCATAACAAGTTGCATGCAGCAAAGTGAACATAAAGACAGCAGGGCTGGGAAGCAAACAAAGCCAGGGAACTAAGCAGGAAGCTCTTTAGCTGCTCCCACTTGAGTTACCCCTTAAGAATCCAAGGCTGCAGCAGATTGGAAGAGCATGACTTGGAAGAGAATGACTCTATTTCTCTCAATGGCTATCCTAGGCTAGAAGCCTGATGTTTATGCAGATAACATTACAGGATATGGATCCCATCCTTAGGGCCTACGTTTGACCTATGAAAGAGATAGCACTATTCATTTCAGTAATTTGCTACTCTCATATCAGTAGTTTGCTGGTCATCATTCTTAAGGACCTATGGCTGATGTCTTTGTCACACACATCAAGATAGAGATGTAAACCCTTTTGTTTCTACATTACAGAAGAAATTGAAGGACTACCATGTTTGTTTGTATTTATAACACCTTTTCTGTAATCCACAAATATTTCTTCTTGTTATTCCCATGCATTTTGTCAAACACAACCATGTTCTGTTGGAAAGTACTGCTGCCAGCAATCAAGATATGACAGCTGTATATTGCAGTAATTCTGGGTAGACCCAGATGCCTCCCATTTGGTTGTATCCTGTTTAGGGAACTACAGTATAGACAAGGCAAATTGAATCCCTGTTTCTGTCCCTATTTAAAGATTCACATGCATTCAGTTTTTTGGTTTTTTTTTTAAACTACTGACTTTAGTGAGAGCACAGCTGTCCCAGCATTCAGTATATTTAGTAACTTCATCCTCCATCAAGATGCTGTAGTGGCCACTTAGAATACAGCCCAGCTAATTTGTTACGGCCACTGTCCTGTGTCACAGTATCTTGTGAATTTTCAAATGCATTTTAACTCAGATATCCCAGCCAAATTCCATCATAGATAATTATTTTCCAGGCTTGTTCCTGCTCCAACTGAATTCAGTAATAAAACTCCCATTGTGTTCAGGCGCAGGAAGAGTGGCCCATTTAGTCCTACTATGATTTCAAGTTCAGGTTTATTCGATGCTTCCTGTCCCACATGGTTTCACAGAGTTTTGGAACTGCTAAATGTGTAGCAAAAAGGCCAGTTAAGTGAGGCATGTTAGTTGTGAATGTATCACACAAAGTGTTGTCAGGCTCTGGTTCTCAGCTGAAATTCAGGTTGTGTAAGTGCAGTGTCCGATACGTATGCTCTTAGGTAGCCTTTTGTGTTTCACAATCAGCTCTTTTTCTTTTTTCCTTTAATTAGTTAACATGACTGTATAATAGGCTCATGGTAAGACTAAAATCGTGCCATTGATACACTGTAGGGGCGAGCAGGGGGGAGGATCTCCTCCTGAACTGTAAATAGCTCTTACAAAGTGAAAACAACCTAATCCTTGTTAATCACAAATTAGGAATGAGCGTGCCAAAAATAGCACAACGAAGGTGTGTTGAATCAAGTACCTCTATATAGGTATTTTGTATATCACCATACAAATATATGGGCAACCATAACTGTTGCGGGAATATCCTTGCTGGAGAAAACAGCACAGCTCAACAGTGCCAAACACCCACTGATAAGAGGCTTCCTCATTGACTGTTTTAAAAGTGTCTATGTGACAGAAATGAGTGATGTTCTCCATTCCTCTCATGTTGCTTGGTCTGCCTGGCAGGACAGTATATTTGGTTGTAAATCCAAACCTATGCAGCTCTTTCTCCAGTAAGTAACATACAACGTGACTCTAACAGTGACTGTGCCGGATAACTCTTACACACCTTTGGAGCACTGTCAGTATAGATCTGCATTAATTCACCTTGCAGAACATGCTAAAATGTCTCCTCTCAACAAGCTAAGGTCTCCTAAATTTTTGGACTTTGTGGCAAATCCTTCTGGCTCATGGAGTTTGATAAATTTCTGAAATCACAGTTACTTTCAAATATTTTGTAAGAAACTGCATTTTTTCCACTCCTAGGCTCCCCTCAGAGTGTTTATTATGTTAGATACATTACATAAGCTGGCACTTTAGGTGCTTTATGAGTTTTCCATAAACCCTTATTTACAAATGGCTAGCCTTACTTTGTGAGTCTATTGTAAGATTTGACCTTTCATAGTAATGGGAACCTGTTTTGAATCATGTTTATAGTACCTTTAAAAAGAGGCATCATAGAATTGCAAAAAAATCACGATAATTATCATAACATTTCCCCTGTATTATTCTTTAGCCAGCTTTCTTTCATAGCATGAGTAATTTCTTTCCAGAAATATTTAGCACATACCTTTATTTTTCTCAGCTGTGAATTCATAGTTGAAAAGTAAAATCCTTAGAGTAAAAGCAGAAATAAGCTAGATTTGGCAAGCTCTGCTGAAATGTAAAACTTGGTGCCTATGTTAAGTTCCTCGCCTAAGGACTGGGCTCATTAACTTGGCTGGATTTGCTTACAACCTACTTCAGACAATTAAATATTTCGATGTATACAAAATCTCTTATTGCGTTTATAAAATATGAGTCCTTATTTCTTCAATGGAAATCAGGTGCTGGAAAACATACAGAAATATCTGAGATTTGAGTTTGAAGGTAATCATTTCCAGCCCAAAACAAGCTCTGGCTTTAAGAGCTCATCCTGAGCACTAGATGAGCCACCACCACCCAGTGCAGTAAGTGCATCAGCCTTGCTTGAGTGAGAAATGGTAGGATCTAACCACAACCATAGGACATGATGCAAACCCGGGATCTCCCTCTTCATTTGGAAGTTTATAGTAATTCTGCTTATAGTTAACTTAAGAGGAAGAACTCATATTTATTACACATTCAGAAGAGAAAAAAATATTTAGGGAAAAATAAAAGCCAAGGAAAGCTTCTCACATCACAAATAAGTGTGAGTATTTACAAGGTAGGACTGTGCCGTAATACACTTGCAGTTACTTTACAAAGATACACTACAGGGAGATCTGCTCTTAATTACCTAAAAATACAGCCACAGGAAATGGCAAAAGGCTGTGATAGGCTTTGCAACCCTAAATTTCTACTTTTAATCGGCATTAGTCATTTTAAATTCAGCTTTTTAAAAGTCTTAGTAAAACTGACCTTAGGGAACAATAAAATGGCAATTACGTATGACAAAGGTATGGAGCAGAACCGATTAGTTATTACCTCAATAAAAGAAAAAAAGGTGGATCCATGAACCTACCAGCCAATTCCAGGAAATGGGATAAGCTGCTTGACCTTTGTTAAATCTCAAAATATTTGGGGTAGATATTTTTGGTGAATCTCTCTCTAGAGAGAGATTAGACCTTTTTATTTTTTTAAATTATACAATTTACTACTGATATTATTCGGTATTCATTTAATAGCTTTGATCAGTCACTTTGAAAAATCATCATTTATTTGCTTGCTTACAAGTCCCTTAATAGGTTACCTGAAAAGGAAGCTGTTTAGGAGCTTCCTGAAAAGGAAGCTGAGAGGAAGTGGTTAGGAAAGAACCAACAAGATGGTCCAGACAGCAGCATCAAGGTGGGGGGAGGCTGAATTTTCTGACATTTCATCTATGCAGAGCTAGAAGGATTCACATTTTTAAGCATTGCTTTAAACTTTATTCTCCCATTGGATGCAATCCTGTTCCACATGCCCTAAGTGACCCTGAATGTGCAGGGATGTTGGACTCGATCATCCCTAAAGATCCCTTCCAACCTTAAGGATTCAATGATTCTATGATTTTGGGTTAATAATCCTGTCCTGAAAAAAGAGGGTACTGAAAAGGCACATGAGGCTTTATTTGGATTGTCCCAGCTACCAACTTTGCACTGCAGGTTGCTGATTGGTGCATTTGTTAAAAAAAATAAAAATTCCCAGACATTGCCAAAACAAATGTACTTTGTCCTTTCTTTTCCTTCTTCAAGATATTTGTTACCTTCACAATACCCTTAACAAGAAATGACTGTGATGAATTAAGTGAATGAGCTGCAGAAATGGTAATTCCGAAAGATCTTTTGATCATGTACATGTGTGTTGCCTAAATAAGAATGGCAATTACTTGACTGTCTGAGGCAACACATGGCACTTGACATACTAAAAAAGAATGTGAGAATCAGAGGGCTTTCAGTCAGTTTCTTGCCTTCTGCCAACTCTTAAAACCTGTAAGAATAAAGTCCATAACATTTCACTTACCATCTTGGTCTTGTAGTTGGAGCATTTTGGTTGTAGTGCAAATGGAATAGCAGAGGAGTGAATCAATGAAAGATCTACATAGGTATTGTATGTGATTATAGCCTCATGTTGACCAAGTTTGTGAATTTTTGACAGACTCTTTTTTAGGTTGGTTATGTTGGCATACATTTGTGGTGCCATTTCTTAGTAATGATGATGTTTTTGTTGCTTTTCTCTATTGTAAGTACAGTTATTCAGTAACATACAGTTATTCAAGAAAGTAGGTACTGATATCCAGTTCATGAGAGCTGATGCAAATTGAACATACAGATATGAAAATGCAGCAGTGGAAACATTCAGCTTGAAGAACTGAGATAAGTTTAATAATTAGAATTATTATGGGAATTATGGGATAATTAGAATCTGCTTGACAATCTGGAACTCCACAAAAATCCCTCTATAATTTTGTGAAAAAAGAGGAGAATCTTAAAATCATCAAAGCTAAGTTAAAAGGGATCCTGAGAATTGCCTAGTTCACTCTCCTGACAGTTTGAAAGATTTCTGATTTTTTGAAAGATTTTCACAATTTATCTATATGATCCTTAATAATCCCAAACTACCTGTGCTGCACTGCTCTTTCCTGGTATCTAGTCTAAACCTCCTTTGTCGTTATTTAAGGCCAGTGTTCACTCTTCTATCTCCACTGGACCCAGAAAATCTTATTTGCTTTTTGTTGGACCTGCCTTTTGCATATTTGAAAACTACTAGGTTTGCTGCAGTACTGGAATGAAGCAAAAAGGAATAGTTCCAGTGGCCCTGTAGGATCCAGTTTCCCTAGCAGGCAAGCTCCTGAAGGCTTTATTCAGGTTAAACTTCCAATGGTTCCACAGATTTTTTTCTAAATGTTGAAGGATGCATGACACTGTTCCTAAGAATCTGTCAGAAAAAAAAAAAAGATGCAGGAGCTGTAGGATCAATTATGGCTTGAATGTCCTCAGAAAGTGGAGGGAGAAGGAAAGCCACTGGCAGCTCCGAAGACCTCCTTCCAGTTCCTCTGATCTGAGGGGTGCTCCCAAGCACCTGTGGGACTCAATCCACAGCAGGCAGAAGTGACCTAGACAGGCATCTTGTAGGATGAGAACCCAGCTAGCCCGAACCCTGCAAGTCTGGTCATGCTGATGACAAGGCAGAAGGAGGCTATGGGGTGGATACGTCTGAAGTATTCAGGGTGTAAAAGATGAATTCAGGATGATTAAGACAGGTTTGGTTTTGATCTAACCTTCTGCAGTTCATGTTCTTTGTACCTGCAAGTGCAGTGGAGCTTTGCATTCTTGAAAGGGAGAACTATTGTGATTACAAAAAATATTTCTTTTTTAATGATGAACAAACATATGTCATCATTTTCAATTGATAGTATTCAGAACATACATGTGGACTCACAAAGAAAAGAGCTTCTTCAACAGACATTAATCAGGGAGCAAGCAAAATCACAATGGTAGCCTGCTTCCTTCTTGTCCCCACTACAGGAAGTTGGGATGGCTATGCATTTTGAAAATCAGTTTTTATGAACTGATTCAAGAACTCTCCCTCAGAATGCAAATATAATTCAACAGTGTTGCCAGGTCTGATTTGCTTGTTCTGTTCATGTACCTGATAATAGTAAGGGCAATCATATTGTGTGAGTGTTTGCACATGCTCAAGGCTATGTAAAAGCTTAATTACTAGGAAGGAAGACTTAGTCTAGAGTGATAACCTAAGACTAGATTCTTGCGTGGCTGCTAGATGGGAGAAAAAAAAGAAAGAAGAAAAAAGATTGGTTTGTTTTGCCTTATGATTCCTCCCTTCTTTTTTTCTTTTTTTTAAGTTCTTCGGCTGCCTTTGATTTACACTCTTGCTAGTGTACTGTTTTGAGAAGCTGATGTTGTGGAATCCTTAAGTCATCTGTGACCTAGGTCACTACAGACAGGAGCAATTTAGTAAAAGTATTAATTGAAACTCTTCTGGCAAGCCCTACTTCTGCAGATGAAGTTACACATCAAACCTACACAGACTGCAACTACACTTCTGAACAGGGTGAGATTTTCAATATCTCATAAACAGGCTCCTCAATCACCAGAATCTAATAAGGCTATAATCATCATTGACACTATAATGATTAAAATGAATAAAACCCATTAAGAAAAGTCATGTTGAGTTATTAAAAGTTTCGCTCTGTGTGATATGTAATCTTTTATCCATTTTTTATGATGAAATCTGTAACCATCTATCCACAAAAGACCATTAATTTACTGCTCTGTGGATGTTACCATGCTCTTTAGTTTAACAGCTTATCATTGATTTCTTGAGGGAGATATTATATTTGGAGAAATACACATGGAACAAAAGCCAGAATGTTGCTGTAAATTTGCCACTGACAGGCTGATCAAAGTATTTTGGTCTACTCAAAGCAGAGGGCTGGTGAACAAGTTCAGAAGAGCCTATGGTCATATCCCTGCTGTTGTAAGCAGACCCTGAGGCAAGGCAGCAGATACATGTTTTCAAGAATCACAAACTCTTGTAAGAAAAGGTCATGTGCACTGCAGGGGGAAAAACAATAAAATTTCCATTAACTAGAGCCTAGTTAACCGGCTTATTGGCATCTATTAGAAACAAATTGCAAACAAAACTGATCCTATTATAAACTTCCCCTTGTTCCCTCAGTAAAATAAAGTCACTGAATGGCCCACAAAAGGCCGGAGGAACACAGTTTGTCAGATGATTTGCTTTATTTTCAGGGGAAGTATTATGTTTCAACCACTGAAGGGTCTACAATCATGACTGGCAGAAAATTACAAAGTTATGGGAAATACGTGGATCAGTGCATCTCAAGTAACCTGGAGAGAGGAGGCAATGCACTCCTGCTCACATTCTTTTAACAGGGACTTTTTTTTTTCCTAGGCAAACAGTAATAAAAAAAAATGTGAATGGAAGGATGTGTACACAAACTTTTGGGCTAAGTGGTGGGAGAGCACTCTTCCTGAAGTGTACTTTTTCTCATAATAAACTCAGCTCCAATATCTTTATTGCTCATCTCCTTTTTAATCTTATTAACAATAAAGCCTAAAAATGTTTTGAAGAAGTCAAATAAAGGGTGTTGTCTTTCATTTCTGCTCATTCTTTCCATTTACCTGAGATAACTAATAAACTAGCTTTCCCAACATTTTTAATGCATGGGTCAAATCTTCTGCTGGTGCAAATTCACTCAAAGGGAATGAGGACAACAGTTTTTTTCTCATTGAGAATCCAATTCCATGTATACTTTTCCAGCTTTTTTTTTCTCCTCTTTAGGTGCCTCTTAGCACTTCACTCTGATTCAACTTGCAGAGTTTGCTTTTTTGATACAATTTCTCTTGATTAATTGAACAATGTGCTACAAGCCCTATACCACAGAAATACAAGTTGTCTTTGCAAAGAGGAGATAAAAAAAGCATCTTACCCCCTGAAAGAAATGCAGGCAAGAGAATTATAGAAGTCAAATACCCCCCAACCAAGATACAATCAAAGCAAGGGATGGAAGATGAAGGAGCATGAGAAATGTAGTGATGACCCTCAAGGTCCAAGTTTCTATGATGCTGACTTTGAGGTAGAATCGTGCAGTTGAGGAGCTGCTCTAAGCCACATAGGGCAGATACAAAGTTATGCTCCACTCTTCCACACCCTCTCCACTGTAGGATGCAGCTTATCTGGAAAGCACAACCACTGCTATAGTAGGAGCATGTGACATTGTATTAAAAGGCAGGTCCCACTCTTCAGAATACTAATCAATCCTTAGCTTGATTTTAGCAATAGATGTCCATCATGACGGTCTCATTGTGTACAATAGTTACATGCTCTGTTGCAAAAGAAGAGAGGAACAACATTTCAGGCATCATCAATCCTTCCTAAAGTCAAGATCGTGGATTTACTAAGCCATCCATTCTGAGTTCCCTCGTGGTATTTCTTTGGTCCTATGATGCTATTTTTGTTCCCTTGCAAACACAAACAAAAGATTAAAATTCTACTGCACAAATCCTCCAAATTCACAGAGTTGCTGGACACGGGGGATTTTTTGCATTGCTCAGCTTGACCTTTCGCAGTCATTTTAGTACAGTTGTTGACAGATTGACTTTGGTGAATCTGAAGTATTTCAGTTCGTCAGTCATACACTGATCGTATGCCATAAGCAGGAAACGGGTAGTCTGAGATATTTATGGTGGACTTTCCAGCCATCTATCTACTGAAGAACATGAATTTACTGCTCTGCAGATGTTGCCATGCTCTTTAGTTTAACAGTTCATCTTGCTGCGGGGCAGGGAATTTGTTAAATTGAGATTATTCTGACAGGTGACCTATATTCCATGTTGCAAAAAATGGGGTTCCTGCCAGGCCTTCCCTCAGTCTTACTCTGGGGACCAGTTTGACTTTGAACAAGGCAAAATGCTGGGTACCAGGAGACCTCTGAGGAAGGAGATGCAGAGTGTTGTCCAATCCTATCTAGTGTTGTCCCAGCCTCATCTGTAGCCAGAGCAGATGCTCTGGGAGGGAAAAAAAAAGGAAAAGAGAAAAAGAAACAAATCCACCCCAAATTCCAGTTACATACCAGAGTGCTGGGTATTCCTCGCAGATCCTTGTAACTAATTCACTAAAACCCTGAAGCATGACTTGACTACAGTCGTGTATTAATATAGAGCTATAGTTATTACAAAAGCAAAGTGTTTTCTCCTGTTCTCAGGCTAAAAATGGCAGGGAATAAACAGGAGAATTTTTGGTTTCACAGATGTCTGTTCCCTTACCAAATATTTCAGACAACTAATGGATGATGTCAGTTATAAAAAAGTTTAAAGGGGAAAAGCTGCCAGGTAGAAGTCTGTTAGGAAGTAAATATTCTTTAGGAGTGAACAAGACAAAACAGAGAAAATGGTCTCAATCTTTGAAGGAAATTTTGCTTTATTACATTACAGGCAAATTAAACCAACTGTTAAACTTCTTATAAATTTCTAAAGATATTAATGAATTTGAATCTAGCTTCACATTATTAAAAGTATGCATTGTTTTGATCTGCACGGCACTGGAGTGGTTGTTGCACAGATGTTTCTCTGGTGTTAATCTGAACTTTAATTAATTATGACCTTTTGAGAGATTTCTTTAGTATCCAAAAAGCTGGAAGTAGGAGGGAGTGCTTGCAGAAATGATGAAAAAACAAGCCCCTTTGAGAATTTTAGTGAGGCAGTTCCTTGGAAAGGGGTGCTTATGGAGTGATGAGTCAGCAGTTCTGCAATTACAGGTGGAAAGAGCAATAAAATCTTGCTGAGTTTGGCTGCTGAAAAGATATGGTTTCATAAATAGTATAATGTTGTTCTCAGCAAGTAAATGTTATATCTTAAAGACAGCCACATTACAAAGCACAGAACTATACAGTGGTTGAAAGTCAACAAGCCACTTGCTAAATGATAGTTATAAATCCATAGAATTGCTTGATAGAAAAGTAATTGCAGTAGCTTTGTTCTTATTATGAAATTATATTTTACTGAATAGGCTTTATTTTCATTCAACTTCCCTACAAATCAGAAGATGTAGGTGCAAGAGTTTTTTTGCCAGTAAGTGCGTTTTAGCAAGATGCACCATAATCTATGATAAACTAGTTACAATGGTTGATCCCTCTTTCCTCCTATTTAGCATATAAAAGTCAGTTTTCTCTCTCTTTTCTTGCTCAAAAATAACCTTTGGAAGTTTTTCTTAAAATGGTAATAAGTTTACACTGCAGCAAAGTCCCAGATGTGATGGCAAGGGGGAGGGTAGGCTTTTGAACAAAAACACAAAAAACTTCCAAAACACAAACAAACTACAATGGGAGAAATCTCATTATACAAAGAGAGAGTGCTGCAGTATCTGCTTCTGTGTTTTTGCAAAGCCTGGCTATAGAAGAGTGTGGTGCCAGGACTGTTTGCTGAGGATGTTTCTCTGAAGGTGCTTTTGAAGGAGTGTTTTTTACAACAGACACATCATGTATGATCAGGAGTGTTCTTCAGCTGCTAACCTTATTTATACACACCGTGGTGGTAAAGAACTTATTTCTCAGAGTGTGAATGTCTCATTCTTACAAAGCATGTAAGCAAGGTCCAAGAAGCTCTCAAATGAACCCAGACATTGCAAGATCTAAAGCAACTATCTGCTATGAACAACTGTGCCAGGATGTAACACGATAAGGCAGAAGGCCTGTGATAGGAAGTGATGTATGTAAACAGTTTTGCATATGTGTAAAGGGCATAGACATTCAAAGAAACTATTATGAGCTGTCTAGGCCTAATTAAAATACAGTAATTCATAAATAATAAATCGCTGTTTTTCAATTATTCCCCTGCGTAATTATATATCATAGCCAAAATAATATTTAGCAGTGACATCCTAGGTCATTAAGTAAAAGCAGGAATATATTTAAGGCTGGAGTCCACCTAACCAGCATTTTACTTGCATTCAGGCATCTTTCTTACATGCAATAAAATACAACAACGTAAAATAAGAGCCTAGGTTCCCAATATACTTAATAACAAAGGCCCCTAGAGAAAAATTAGGCTAAGCAGAAAGATCTCACCAAGGGCTTTTATTTCATATTTTAGGAAAAGGTACCAAAAGGACTTTAAATTATGAGACTAAAGGGTTTTCCTTGAATTCTGTGATTCTGTGAATTATAAGAAAAAGGAGTACTTACAGAGTGCCTGCTGATGCCATGTGAGGCACTCCTAGCCACTGGTGAAGATATTTTCCCATACAACTCAACTGGAGATTAATGTTGCTATTAAGTGAGTAAATACCCAGGAATCATTGTTTTATCCAAAGATTCATCTTGCATAGACAACCGTGCTTGCTAGTAATATTAGCCTCAAATCTCCATGGAAAATCTGTAACATTTTAAATAGCTTTTGCTGACCTTAGGCCGTATTGCTGACTTCTTTCCTGTCTTTATAAATTTGTCATTAGTCTATGTTTTAAGATAATAACAATGCATCTGCTGGCATATACAATACATTGATATTCTAAATGACTATTGCAGTAGCTGTATCCCTCCTGGACTCTTAAATTGAAAGGTAATTTTTCTCAGATTTGCCATAAAGTCTTGAATTTGACCTCTGAACTCTGTGTGACCATTCATATAGTCAATCAGAGGGGAAAACTTATGCCGTTGACAGAACCTTCCATTATCACTGTTACAAGCTCCAAGCAATCATCATATAGATAACACCCGGGTGGACAATGTATTGTTTTGGTAGCTATGCTAGAATTTGTCTATTTACAAAAATAAAACCAAATTAGTAGTACTTCATATTTCATCTCTATCTGATGTGGTCTATGTCTGCACATATTTTTACATGATCTTTACTGATACAAAGCTATGTGTGCTGTATATTTTCTCTATTTAGCACATGAGATTCTCTCTCTTTAGTAGCTATTTGCCTACTTTCAAGCTTAAGAAAAATACTCATAACTATTACATTTTCATTTAACTTGGTCTATATCACAGTGTAATACCAACCACATTACTGGTTATTGCAAGGTTTAAGTAACTTACACTTATTTATCATGAATCATGATAATTCAGCTATCTCATGCTATCAGGTACATAGTAAGGCAAGTGCCATTCTGTTACATCTCAAATATATGCTTATGATTTGAACAGAAACAGACCAAATGCTTTTAAAATGACTTCAGCTTTGCAAATATAGATACTCCGCTTGGAAGATGTAAGATTTTTGCCTCCCTTTCTCCTATAGGAAAGAGGGAAAACAAGCATCAGCAACACATGAAGGTTTAATGAATGCATCTTTGGTTCAGTTCCATCAACAATTCTGTTTTTCAGCTTTCATTAGAAAATGACATAGATTTTTACATCAGAAATTCTAGATAATATCTTTATAATACATTTGAGGCAGATCATAATTTGCAAGTGTTTAAACAAAGCTTAATGTAAGCAAACTGAAACTTAGTTGACCTTCAAGCATTACTTTAGTATAAACACTGAGATAGAAACATTGCTATGAATAAAAGCAACAATAAGATAATAGAAGTTATACCCTTGGTAAAGTCTGTGGCATCATTATCACATATAATTCCAAAATACAGTGCTCAGCTTTAAAAATCAGGAGATCAGTGTAGAGTGATGCAATTTTAAAACAAGGAGTTCTGGTTTTAAGCTCTACATTGCAGTTCTAAAGGCATCAGCATGCCTTTTGGTTGCAATTTAAAGCTTTTCTTTTTCTGAAGAAGAAGACTGAAAACTGGTTTTATCAAAATAAAAACCAAGATCCTCTTGGTTCCGGGTCCTGCGGCTCTAGATAAAATAACAAAACATTATAGGAATTACAGTATAGTCAAGAAACCCAGCAGCACTGTGGCACCAAGAAACCATAACATCTTGTTGTTTCATCTAAAATGTGCCTTACAAAATGGGATTTCTCATTGTCAAAGAGTAAATTTGGAGAGTCACTGATCCTCTTGAAGTAACCTGGTGTCAGAAAGAGCTACAAGCACTCAGAAGGCCTCACATTGAGGCCTTCTGCTGCCATTGCTTACATATGGAAAGTGTTAGGAAACCCAAATTACTAAAGCACAAGGAACAGAAAGAGAATAACAATGACTTTCACGTGTCCCATAAATGTACCTTGGCAGTGAATCCATTCGCTAGCACAGCAAACTAGACAATTAGGGGCAATTTTTCAAATGTGTTCTCTTAGCTTTTAGTGCAATTTTGCAAGCCTGGTTTTCATATGAAGCTTTTGGCCTGTGTAAAACTCATGTTTTAGAGTTCAGCTGCATGTAAAAACTGGCATGCAACCATTCCTTGTGTAATTTCAGAGGCTATGAAGAGGTGCCTTTGAAAACTGAACCTGCTAGTTACCATCCTAAAGTCAAGATACAATGTTTTTTCTTTCCCTTGATCTAGCAGGGTATTCACAAGCTGCAAATGAAAATAAATGTTAACTCCTCTAAGCAGTTTTTGCAAGATATTGCCCACAAGATGTTAGTGGGTTCATCTGATAGCTGAAGACCCTTAAAGTGTCTCTAATAAAACTATA
>JAUBOD010000163.1:2838370-2855531 GCA_032353885.1 Nothura maculosa
GCAAGATATTGCCCACAAGATGTTAGTGGGTTCATCTGATAGCTGAAGACCCTTAAAGTGTCTCTAATAAAACTATACTGATGAAAGACTTTCTTATTGATTGCAATCATTATTAGCTCAACCAACCTGGGATAGAGAATAAATATGCATTATAGCTCTTAAGAAAATGCATTTCAAAATCACACGGATTTTTTTTTATTTATTTTTAAACAAGATTTTAGCAAGCATTTATGGCTAGTTTCTCTTTCAAGCGGTCTGTCCAACTTAGAACCATTATAAGAGCTAGCAGCAGCTCTCTGTATTATATGATTCATCTATCCCTTTAGGAAGCCCTATATATCACTGCAGAGTGTGCTGATTAGAAGGATGCTACTAGGACCCAGAGGCCTAAATTGCTACTTGATACTGCATTAACATTTCACATTTATTAACTCAACATACAAACTATTGATCTGAAAATAAAATCAGTGGTTGCTCTGGCATAACAGTGAAGAATAGCTCTTTGTAATGGAAGAAATTCTCATTTTTGATTGCATAACAGAAACCATTAAATTTCCTTATTATAAAGGTGTCTAATTAGCAAAGATTTTCATTTTTCCCTTATACCACAGGGGGCCAATCACTATTCTGAGCACATATCACTTAGGTGCATAAAAATTTGCATTGTGCTGTTGGTTTTCCTTTTGAGAGAATGCCTAGGAATATAACAGAATATAGATATGGTGCAAGTCTTTTCTATATAAAATTAAAATTTATCTCAGTAGACTGTTTGCGAGGAGGAAATATATCCGAAGTGTCTCTCTCTCCTCTCTGTGTCCTTGTTTTTTCACACTTTCATCTCTGAAAAACTTCATAAAGGATATTGTTGCCACAAAAAAGCTTTATTATTTGATATAAAAATTCCCTGCAAAACAAATAAAGGTTTTTAATAGTTCTCTGCTTCTTCAGAACATACTCTTTCCTCACTTGCCCCATGAGAGACTACTCATGCCAACTAAAACCACAGCTGCTGAGTTTCAAGGATACCTCCGTTAGAAGACACAAGTCAGTTCACTTCAATGCTAACTCTGCCACATAGGCCAATACTGTGAAACAGAAATGAGGAAGTAGAAATATATATATGTATAATATGTGTACAAATGTCATACGGATGAAACCAGTATACTTGGACCTTTTCTTCCTCATCAACTGTGCTGTGCGGATATTTGCACTATACATATAAGGTTTGCTGATTGAATGTTATAGGTGTCTTGTCAATCTGTTTCTGTGAGCTGCATCTCTCAGCTTGGTTATTCCAACAGGTTCAGGATGTGCAGCAGACACACTGAGCTATAGGCAGACAAAACTGGCAAAATATCTACAAAAATATCTACAAAAATATCTACAAAACTGGCAAGTGATGTCAAAGTGTGCAGTGCCTTGTGTGCATTAGTCTGTGCACGTGCTCAATTTGTCTGTGTGTATGTAAGAATGATTGGAAATTTTCATGTCCTGGGCATATCCTGTACATTTTTATTGGTGTGCAAATCAGTGCCCATCGTCAGAAAAGAGGTTTCATGACACATACTGGCAATGTATGTAATTTAGCACCTGCAATTTAAAAGCCTTGTACCCTTTGGGGTCTTTTTAATTTTTTCCTATTTGGTTTGCTCTAAGTAAATGTTCCTAGCTTTATGAGCATACTAAATTTTTATATAATAAGCAAGATTAACTTTGAAATGATTATATGAGGAAGGATATGGGTTCTTGTCAGAAGATATGAATTTTAGTTCAGGGCTCGAAGTAATTCCTCGCTCTGTGCCTACTTTGTGGAATGGCGAAATGAAATGAAAGAGCATTTTGGACACAAGTACAAAATCTCAGTAATTTTGAGGTGAAAGAGGATAAAAGAGAAGAGGGGAAATGAGAGCTCAACTTATTAGGGATAAACAAAACAAAACAAAACAAAATTCATCATAGTTAAATATTTCCTTTCCCAGATAGACCTGTTATTTTGAATGCAACAGACAGATATTCAGGATTGTGATTGTAAGGAGGCTTCAGCTCCTTTCATGCAGTTTCCAAATCATCTATGGCTGCTTGTGTGTTTCTTACCATTTTGATTTCTATTTGGAGAGTTCTGGAAGTGCAAGTTTTCTCTCAGTCTTTTATGTAGGAAATTTGCATCCAAAATGAAGAAAAGGTCAAACTGATGGCTAGATATATTGTCTTTCATTCCAAGGCGTCTTATAAAAGTTCAACTAAGACAGCTGTGGTGGAATCAGACCTCCAAGAACGCCTTCTAACACAAGGATATACCCAACTGGTTTGTATAACCTTAATTCAAGCAGCACAACTAATGATAATGATATGCTACAGTATTATTATTCCAGGAATGTATGAAATCAAGAGACGACATTATATTCTAAACTTTGCTGATTTTTCACATTTGCTTTGCATTTTCTCTAATGATTTCTTGCACTATTTTTATGCCACCTCAAATAAAATGCCATCATACATGATGCTTGCCCCATTAGGCACAAAGTAAGTGTTAGTTATGATTAGAAGCAATGCTGTGAAGCATTAAAAAATGTAAAGGAAATGGTTTTCTAGCATACTCGCAAAGACTGTGAAGCTTAAGTGTCATTTGCTTTCACTGTGCCAGCTGGGTGATGTTCTGCATTTCAACAAAGCTGGCTACCATTTCCAAACAGATCCATGCAGGATTTACATCATTCATTTCTGAGTGAGGGATCTAGTAAAAAATGCATACACACATAGACTGGCTCATACATCCTGACACACATACACTACAGAAATCAAATGAAACTAGCTGGAGGGCATTACATGAAACAAAACACAATAATTACAGTTAATTATCCACAAACACTATCGTAATGACATCGTTTCCAAGGAAAGGAAGCCATTTTCTGTCATAAGCTGCATCTTGTCAAACAACACCTCTAATAGTTGGGTTTTATTAAGACTCTTGTCTTTGTGGAGCATAACAGTGAATTGACTTACTGCATAGATAAGGGGTGAATAATGTAATTAGATTGAATTAATAAAACTCATGCTTTTGTACTATTCACATGTCAGTAAGGGAAATTTTCCCAGTGATTTTATAATGCTGCAATCTAATGGAGTACAGTTCCATGGGATTTAGCCTCCACAATTATTCTGATCATCTTGTGGCTTGTGAGGAGGAAAGAACAAGACTAATTTTGAGCTGTGTGAGCTGTTCTTTCAGCATTTGGCTAGGTCAATTAGAGTACCAGTAAAACACATTGAAGAAATACTGGTACAAGGTAAGACCAGCTGAAATCTAGTCCCTTAGTGCATATATATACATATATGTATATATAGATGTCCCAGATCTTTTGATGTTCCTATCCCATGTAAATTATTACCTTTTTTTCCTTTGAATTTATATTTGCTTAATTTATTTGCTTAGAAAAGATAATCTATAGCCCAGAATCTGATTTTCTGCGAGGTTAGTTCACTGTAGTGAACTGATAGAGACATAAAAAGAATTCAGAATATTTGTTGAATTGTATTCAACAAATAGATGCTGCTGACAGCATCTGCACTAGAGAAGCAGGGAAAACATTATCCTAGGCAAAGAGCATATAGCTTACAGCAGATAGTGTTGTTAAGGCCAGATGCTGTTATATCATTGAAGAAAGGATCTCCCCTCCTTGCTCATGGTGAAGATCAGACCTTGGCCCCACTCCATCTGTGGTGCTGGAAATGGGATGACTTTGTCCAGTATTTGCAAGCAGATCTTTTATTCAGTTGGTAATTGATAGGAAAATATTTTTTTATCTCAAAGGTCTTAGCGGAAAGATAATGCAGATATCTTAAATTTCCAATACAGTTCAAATGAATATAATTCCTCAGAGCTGGCTAAATTTTGAAGAAATCCATTTGTTTTCACTGATAATTTGAGCTCACTGTCATGGTTTTAGAAGGGAAAACCGCATCTGGTTAACATTTCATGTGGTTCCGGTAAATGTGTGTTGATAAATACACAACATTGTCACTGCTCCATCAGAGAAGTGTTTAAAACAAAGTTACTGCAAGTGAATTTAGTCTGTCTGGGACTAAAACCACAGATCTGTCTCTCTTGTAACTATTTTTTTTATTCCATCATGTCACTGGCAGGAAACAGCAAAGCTGCTAGTATTTAGTCCTGTATTTCCTGATCTCTCTGTGTTTTAATTGTTTTTAAGTAGAATTTAACCATGAATTTCCTCATCTTGTAATGATCAAGTTTAAGGTGATTACACCACAACCATAACACTCTGGAAATTTGAATATAAACCTGTTAATATAAAGGTATTCTGATAAGTTTTTTTCCTTAAAGTCTATTCTGATAGTGTGTGTGGAATAGGCAGAGGTGAAGGCCTTTGTATACATATCAAATTAGACTGAAGCTTTTGTAATTCCCTTAATGTGTTCAGTGATTTGAATCCATATGTTGTTTTATGGCTTTTGATGATGTGCAAGCTTTTGTCCTTTACTCTACCTTATACTGGTTCCCAAAAGGAAAAAGCCACAATGCCTTATGTTTTCTATGAAGTTAGGCAGAATATTAATGTTAAAGGAGCACCAGTATATCTTTAGACAATTGTAAACACTGTCATTTTTAGAAACGTCCCTTTTGGTATAAATGCATTAGTCTATTTGCAATGGTCCACTGAGAGGAAGGTAGCTGTGGAGGCACCACCCACAGTCATTAGCAAGGTAAAAATGACCCCACAGACATCAAATCTGAAATGGCTACCCTGGATTTCAATGCAGATTAGGGATTAGGCAGTGAGGTGCTATTTTACATGTGAATAGGCTCACAGCAGTACAAAGAAAAAGAAGTCAGAGAGCTTGGTGTCAGCCACTTGGTTTAGAAGCATAAATACAACATCTAAGAGGAAAATATGGACAATTGCCAATGGTGTGGGTTGAGCTAAGTCACATGGCAGGTTTATTTTTGCAGAAACAAATTCTTATGTGTTATTTTATTTTAAACATTGATATTTGAATTACTTGTTAAGCCTTGAAATGTATTTAGTTACTCTAGGCTTATCATTCATTACAAGATATTTCATTCTGGCCCAGGAAATGTCTTTTCCTTTTTTTTAAGAGAGGAGATAAAAACATACCAGCCCTCAGTATTCTAAACACGGAATTAGTGTCAGATAAGTGACAGTCAAAATTATCCCCCGTCTGAGCCTGCAGAATGAGATGCTGTTCAAGCTAAAGCTTTAAGAAGGCCACAGCATCCCATGACCACTGAAAAACTGAGAGATTTTGATTTTTTGTTTTTTTTTTCCTATGGATGCGCTAGGCAAAAGTTGTCATATGCAAAGGAACAGCTGGGCTATACATCTTTCAAATCTACAAAATGTTTGCATTAGATCACGACTGAGCCTCTATGAAGTAATTTCAGAAAAGCCTGAATTCATCCTTTCCAAGATATGCAATCTAATCAGCACTGAGGGAAAGGAGGAATGGATTAGAAATAGCAGGCTCTGATTATTTTTGTCTGGGAACTATGGAATGTACATTTATGGCTTTGTTTGATAGCTCAACAGTTATAAATATGGTCTATAACTCAGCATTATTGCCTGTATACTCCTCAAATAATTTACATCATCAGAAGATCCTTTTAGAAGATGACCAGTCAGAGCAAGAACACCATATCCAAATCAATTAGTCTATCAGAGAGCTGAGATATTTCACCTACAAACTTTCAGATATGAATAGAATGAGAAGCAACAGGCACAAACTGAAACACAAGAAGGGCCATCTAATCATGGAAAAAAAACCTTCTTTGTTGTGATAGTAACAGGGAAATGGAACAGATTGCCTGGAGAGATTGTGGAGTCTCCTTCTTTGGAATATTCTAAGGTTTTCTGGACAGGATCCTGGGCAGCCTGCTCTGGGTGATCCTGCTTGAGCAGGAGAATTGACTTAGATGATCTCTAGCAGCTCTTTCCAACCTCAACTGTTCTGTGGCTCTGGGATTCTGTGAATCCATGGATACTGATTCAGTTCTGGATCATATTTTCCAGGGCAGATTTAAGTGCATCTAATATCTTTGTAAAAATAAACTTGGTGAGATTTTCACTCTCTTAACCAAAAGTCTCAGAAATTAAACCTAGTTTTAAACTTTGAATACACCTGATTGGGCACCACAGCCCATGCACAGCCCATTTGAAACATTGCCCGAATATAAAACTTTATTTAACAGTGCAGACATGGCTTCTTGTTAAGTACAGCTCTATTAGTTCTTTGACAAGCTGTGCTGTTGTGTGCCACAAGGGTCGATAAATTTTGGAGGCAACCGTATTTGCTAGGGAAAAAAAAAAGTAATCACAAGATGCTGGTTCATAAGACAGATCTGGGATATTTTAGGTCAAGCTGTAGAAATGTAGCTGCTGTTTTCAGTGGGCACAGCATTTGGACTGTGCAAGAGAGATGTCCATATTACCCAAAAGGGAAAAACAAACAAACAAACAAACAGAATTTTGCTTGCCCTGTTTTTGAGTGATTTTTTCAGCTAAGCGGGTGTAAACTCTAGATAGTGGGAAAGCAGGTGGAACAGAAGAAGAAATAAAAAACCTTATTTTAAGTGTCTGACTTTTGCAACTAGAACTGAGAGCATCAACTATCCAAGAGAGAATGTCCTAAAATGGCTGATAATTCCTAACCAGATGACTTCTTCCAATAGCAGTGCTTCTCTTCCCACACAGTTCTGTGGTAGAAATCTATTGCTTCTATACATTTCACACACACACAAAAAAAGACAGCTTTTATTTTACCTCCATAAAATTAGCTGCGGATAAAAACGGGCTTAAAATGGGAATTATACCACAAACTGAATTATATTTACATTTTACTGACAAACTCTTTAATGCTCCTCTTACATTCTTAATGTTCAGTCCAAGGGTGGATGGAAGAAATGATGGGAAAAGTATGATCAGATGGTGCTGGCCTACCAATCGTCATGAAACATGAGTCGCCTTTATCACTGCACAGAGCATTCTGCAGAGACCGTCAATTGGACATGGATGCCATTCATCCGTGTGCACGGAGCCAGCACCAAGCCAATGCACCATATTATTTCCACGTAATCCCTCTTCTGTAGGCTTCAGGGGTATATAGGCTTTGTCCAGGCCATAGAGAGCCATGAATTTTACCCATGGGAAGTAAAATGAAAACAATTCAAGACAAACTGTGAGGAAAATGTCACTGAGAGGATTGTAGGAGCATGGTTGGAGGATGCTCCTAATTCATTGAGCACAGGGGACCTGAAATGTCAGTGTAGAAAAGATCTGGACCACTTAATAAATGTACAGTCTGAGCCTTCAGTCAGTTGCTTATATGAGTGATTATCAACAGAAGTAATTTTGTGGAAACTCATGTATAAATATTTGCAAAAGCATCCAAAACTGTTTTGCAGTCTCCAACTGGAAGCCTGTTCCCAACACCATCTGAGGGCAGAGGACAATGTATAGACAGTTTGGGTAGGTATTTTTATGTTGTTCTTTTTAAAATACATTATTTAAAGTCTAATGCTTTGGAAATAGTAGAGGAGTAACAGAAAAGCAAGCAGTGTAGGGGCAGGTTCACATTCAGAGAAATCTTTCATATAAATTTGGTACTAATTGCTTCCTTCTTCTTAAGTCACCAAATGATGCCATTGATCATCCACAAGTGCTGAGGACAGCATAAGGATGGTTAAATGTATTGGTAAAGAAACGTTTTTAATGAGATAGAAAGCAGGCTAAGCCTTGAGTAGCAAATTTCACTGCTTTGTAATTTAAAGGAATATTGACCTTAACACTAGTTTTACTTATTCTTTTACCTCAAAATGAGAAGAAAAGGTAAAAATTATATAGTCATATACAGCATTGCTGCCATTCAGATATTTCAGTGATCTTTAGCTTAGCAGTGAAAATCACAACCAGAAATAGGATGAACCTCTTTTCCTTGATGTTTTACAAGGTCCTGCTGTGAAAATGTAGCAAGATCACCGCACATACACTAGTGAAAAAAGTGATCATAGTAACAAAGGCAGATTTACTCCATAAGCATTCATGCAAATATTTTAATTCATGTTTTGTCAAGCTGCTTTAAACAGCCAACCCTTGTTGTAAGAATATGCTAATGTGTAATTAAACTGCACTCACGTCATGCCATATGGTACATTTGAAACATAAAACAGTGTTCTATTATTTGGGAAGGGCTGTTTGAAAAGGAAAGGAAAAGAGAAAGAGAGAACCCAGGGGAAAACACCATTTATCTGTCCTCCCACACTTTATAAGCCTGCTTTAGCATTAGGAACTGTTATTCTAGAGAAGATTTGACAGTTTGGGGTTAATGGATCTTAATTTTTTGGCTACCAAAAAAGAGTAGCATGTGCTGATATGCAACAAAGACTGTTGTATGTTGTGTTTGGGGTTTTTTATTAGGCATAATTACAAGTTTAGATGTAAAAAATTACCTTTACTATGAAACCAAGAGCATATATTTTAAAACATAGGTGAGCGTATGGGAGTTTTGCCATTGGCTTTGTTGGGAGCAGAAACTGATTCTGTGCCATTTTCCAATGTGATGTTAACATGCGAATCAAGATGGGTGGGAGAGAAAGATAAAGGGAGAAATGATGGGTCAAGAAAGAGAGCTTGGCAGTTAGGTACTTAATTACACAGTGGTGTGTGGACAATATTTAAGCAGGACTGCGACACAGCAGAAAAATGATGAATCTCTTGCTTTAATTATACTTGGTCATTTGATTGTGTGGTCATAATTGGAACCGACCTGGTGTTTCACTGGGGAGGTGCAGAGTACCAGGAGGGTGAGGAGCTGCTGTAGCCCAAGCCATTAGCTTTCTGCCAGGAGATGTTTGTATTTTAATGTGCTTGACAGGTCACAAGTGAAATGAATGATGGGCTCAGCCTAACCTTTGGCAGATGATCACCTACATTAAAAAAAAAAAAAGGCCTGCATAATTTATTAAAATCATTCAAACACTTCTCCTTGTAGGACATTCGTTATCTACATTTCTTTTTATGACAACAGCCAATGATGTCACCATTTGATGGTTATTCAAAGCTTATGCCTGAAATTAGTCAGCCCGTGTTTTCAGCATAGTTCCTGACTGATAAGGCCCCACCAGCCTGCCACCTCAGTGCTCCTCGGGATTTGGATATAGGTGCCCCCATAATCCTAACCACTTTGAATTTGCTGAGAACCAGGAGAGACATCAAAAATTAAGAGAGTTCTGCTCAGTGATGTGGTGAAAAGCAAGGACCCCTTGAAATGAACACTTAGAGGTGAGCTTGTAGCAAGAAGCTGTAGCTTGTAGCACTCAGAAATATGTTTCTGGCCTCAGAGAAAGAAAGACTGTGTTAAATTCTGCTGCAGCATGAGAGTCGAAAGATGTTTTTCACATGATGAGCACGTGATCAGGAAACTCAACTTGATAAACCATCTATCTGCCCTCTCTTCTTTTTCACTGAGGACAGAATAATTATGCCATTAACCAGCCAAGAGTGCCATGTTTTACCTCAGGTCTATAAAGTAGTTGCTTATCTTAAAGCAAATACCAAACCACATTTTTGTTCTGCAAGGGAAAGGGCATACCTGTGAAAGTTATTCTAATAGTTAATTACATTCATTCTTTCATATCTTAATTTGTCTTTCTTCAGCTTCCAGATTTTAAATGTTGCCATGTCTGATGGTCTGAAGAGAATTAAGCTTATGTAACTTTAAAAAATGAAATATTTTATTAGCCAGTCATCATAGAAAGCTATTTTAAAATGTTTAAAAAAAAGAAAACTTTTGTCAGATTTAAAACCAACTATGTCAATATATTTTTATTTTAAAACACAGATAAATGTAAGATCCTATTAAAATAAGAATTATTGGATTATTCTGATAATAAGATTACATTGTACTTTGCAATTATTGAAAAAATAATACTATTGTAACCTTTTCAAAAAATAGTAAAATTAAGATAAACAAGAAAGTCATGATAAAACATAGAACAGTTTTCCAAGAAAGAGAGATTCTGGAGACTGTTGGCTCAAAGAAACCAGAAAAGTTCTTTAAAAATAAGAAATAAAATTAAAAAAAAAAAAACAAAGGGAGAGAATAGGGAAAAGGGTTTGTTCCCCACACCAGGAAATGTCAGAGAACTCATCCCAAATGAGGAAGATGAAAGACATGAAAGACTTGGCAAAATCCTTCTATGCTAATAAAATGACAGAAATAAAGGAAAGAAGAGATTGAGAAAAAAATGACTAAAGATGCCATGTTTAAAGATGTCATGGAGGGCAGAAGGAATAGGAGGAAGAGTTTTTGAAGACATCTGAATTACGATGTAAGTGAAAATTGAGTCGTCATGAGAGGGAAAGAGAGGTAAACATGGGCAACAGGGCAATTCTTCCAGGGCTGGTCTACGTGCAAGAGAATTATAGCTAAATCCTCATGAATGAGTAAAGTCCCTGACAAAGCGTACATGCAAGAGAAAGGGAGGACTAGGGCTGAGCAAAGGAGGTGATGAAAGCACGAAGGGAGAAAATCCAGGAAAAAATGAGTGCTCTTAAAGTTACTAAAGTGGAAAGGGACAGGTAACAGCAAACAAATCAAGAAACATAAGAAATTCCCATTATATAGGGGATAAAGTTATTGGATAAAGTAGTTTCTCTGCAGGAAAATGGATTATAAAGTGGGTTGGAGGGGCTTAAGAGGACAGGAAAATGTATGTCATTGGGAGCCCGAAGCTAAGGATAATTTTGTTAACTTTACTATAGCCAATATTTTAGCTAGAAAATCTTTTGCACGGGTAGAAGAAGTTTAGTCAGCCCTTTTCTCCACCACACCTTTTGCAGCTTCACTATCCAAAATGGAGATATGAGCAACATTATTGTTGATTCTTGATCTTGATTCTTGACAAGATTTCTGATAAGTCTAGATTTTGTGGAGATAAGAGTAATAATCCTTAATTGTCCTTTAGGATGATAAAATGTTTGTAATGCTTCTAATAACCAGTGAATAGTTGTTAATGAATAATGAATAACTCCCCACTAATGCAAAGTTAACATATTGAGGGATGACCTGGCTTAATCTTCTTCTGGATTATGTTACCAAAAAAAATTATCTCTGGCATGAGCTTGCAAGGTGCAATAAATGCAATATGGAACAAATGAGTAACGGCAGGTAAAGATTTTCTGGGTTTTCTCTACAAATTCATTATATTTACAGACAATTAATTAGGAGCCACATAAAAGTCATATATTCAGTATTCATATATACAGTACAACTTTAGATTCAGATGTAACCTGAAATAATAAACCTACAAGTTTTGTCAGGAGACCTGCAAGCATGTGCTCTCCTGGTTCATTTTTAACAGATTCCCAACCCATGGCCTAATTTACCTTAAAGAAAGAAAATGGAAAAAAGAAAAAAGTATCAGGCATCAGGCACCAATCAAGTATGGCAAATTGATCAATTTTCAGCTTTAGGCATTCCTTGTCTTCAACTCGAGGACGTGGAAACATGCTCATATTAGCAGTGTGAAGAAAACTTGATGTCACTAAGCACAACTGCTGTAATGTTACCATTTTTCTCTCTCAGAATATTACCTGTTCTCTAGATTTTAAAGGGACAAGGAATTTCTTTTCTAAGGATTCCGTGTGTCATATCTTATTCAAGGGAAAATGATCAGTTCCTGGTTCATACAGTACCTTTGCGGGGGAAAAAATGGTCTATCTATCTTTAAATATCATTAAATTATCTGTTTAAGACCACAGAAAAAAAAAGATCTTTGTGTATACTATGTCGTAAAACCAGATCCAGAAACTCAGTATCTCTCTAGATGGTTTTATTGATATCTGACATGACTTACCGTGAACCTTCTCCTGTCTACAAAGTGTGGGCTTGAACTTCTGTAGATCATCCTGAAAGCTCCAGCTAACGTAAGAATGTCCTCTGCAAGGGTTAATTATTGCTGTGGTTAGTTTGGTTTTTGGCTGATCAGGCAATGACAGTCCCACTGCATTCCTTGAGAGATCTTTTCATGTAACATTAATTCCACTGTAAGTCACTTCTGTTGCCCTATATTTTTTGGGGGGGGAGGCAAAAGTAATCAAAATCAATAAAAAACATGTATGTCAGATTTAACTAAAATATTGTTTCCCTTGAAGTGAAAAGTTACAGTGCTAACTGAAGTCAATGGGAAGCTGTGCCTAAAAAGTGATGGCCTGGTATCTATCACCTTCCTTCAGAACAGATACAAAAATGATCAAAATGTGCAATTACATCTTAAACAAAACATGATACTAGATATCAAATGCATGTAGCTGAAGCAACATATGAACACATGGCATCTTTGCTAAGTAATTTGCTCTTAATTGTCAGCACATTTAGTACTGGTGTTTTTAGATACATTTTTGGTTCATTCTCTAACAAATGACTCCACACTAATTGTTTCTCCCAGCAATTTACTGCACAGCTGGGAGACCTAGTTACAGAACTGCACACACTATCTTATATCAAATTCATTTCTTCAAAATGTTTAAAATTCCATGAGGTCGTCAAGAATTATTTTAATTGCAGTGTCTACAATGAAAGTATGGAATTAATTAAATGTCTTGCAGGGCAGGTAAAGTGCTTCTTTCAGAACCTACTGCTTCGGAATGTTTAAACAATTGTAATAATATAAATCAAGACATCTTTTAATAATAGGGATAACTGTGACATTTCAGAGGGTCTCTTAAAAGCATATTTTTATTTAAAAGGTGAACATCTGCTAAGGTAGCAAACTCATCTGTATGCTAAGAATTATCTTTCTCAGGATCTTTCCATTATGAAATACCTGTCATGATTCTCTTGTACAAATCTATTAGATCTCACAAATCTTTCGCTCATGTCTCTCCTAAGGGACACTTATCTTCTCTGATGAAAGATAAATGCTCATAATTCAAAAAAAAAATGTTTTAATTTTAAGTAGACCAAAGTCTAAAGGCTTACTAAGGAGTATTAGTTGGAACAGTATAAATGGTGATGGATCTTGAGAAAATGGGATGCCTGCTGTATATTGGATTAGCTTTCAAGAAGCGCTGATGTCACATCAGAAGTTGGGAACAAATCACTAAAAAGTCCTTTTTCTCTCTTAGCTCATGAATCACACTGCTCTGATATGTCAAATCCTATCAAGTGCGATCAGTCAAATCACCTGACATCATGAAGTGTTGTGTGAATTTTTCTTTTCTTCTTTTTCTTTTCTTTTTTTTTTATTCTTTCCATGGGAGAATGATCTCATAGCTCTCGAACTTTTTGCTGGAAGCAAAATCCTGAGACATCCAGGAAAAATCTTTGAAGTTGGAATACATTTTCATATTCATGTGAATTACTGCCAAATTCTTCTTTTTTTTGTTAAGAATTATGTTAACAACCCTTTGTCACTCTGAAATTGTTTTCATAATTGAAAGTATTACAAGTTCTTAGTAGTCTATAAAAATATAAGGACTGTGTATTACTGCAGGGGTTTAGCATTATTTATGTATCTTTGAATGCAGTACTCCAGTGAACCCTTTGAAATACCGGCCTCATTTAGAAAACATCTTACAAGCTATAATTTTTCTGTAAAGGTTAAGGCAGGCACCAGGCCTTGGCCAAAACAGCATGAATTCACGTGTGTGTGTGTGTGTGTGTGTGTGTGTGTGTGTGTGTTTGATCTTAGCAGCTAGGAAGATCTAGACCTGAACTCAGCTTGGACTGGAAACATGAGCACAAACCACAGCCTGTGCTCAGACCCATGGCAAAATCTAAGTCACAGAAACTAAATGAGCTGGAAATCTCCATATGGCTTCACAACACGGCTAAGTGAATGCGTGGGAAAAGAAGGGTTAATTTGAGGCCAGTCATGAGTGCAAGGGAGCTGGATCTAGGCAGTAGCATAAAACAGATTTGCCAGAACTGTGTCTTATCTGCAGAGAAAACCCACACATACATGCCACAAAAAAGAAAGTAGTTTTTCAGAAAAATGTTCATTTAGCTGATTTCTTTATATAGTTTCAAGATGGTACATGAATGTAAAAGAAAAAAAAAAGTGATATAGCCAATAAATTATTTGCACCTACAGTCTGTGCTTGTGCACACATTCAGAGCAAAAATGCATGCAAATCCTGCACATGTGTTTTTATATTCAATATTACATTCACTTATAAAGGACTTTAATTTTTTAAGAAATGAGAAATAGTATATTGAAAGAGTTTAAAAGAATACAATTCTTTTGTATAATAATAACTTCTAATAATATGTAAAATAATAAATAATAACCACAAGATTTTTTAAAGTCCTTTATAAGTCATAGTATAATTTTATGTTTCAATTCTTTTCTCCATTAAAAAAATGGAAATATGGCTTTTGATTTTAGCTATGAAGGGAAGGAGAGCATTGTAATCTAATAAAATAAATTCAGCTTGAGCTAAATTGGCATAGCTCTGTCAAGATTACTCAGTGGTGTCTGCCTAACCTAGAGCTGAATTTCCATTGATTTCAATTGAAGAAGGGCTAAGGTCCTTAATGAAAAAGGAGTAAAACCAAATAGTTCTTAGCTGAACATTTTTTTTTCATAAATTCACAGGCCTGTATCCTAAATTGTACAGATTGCTTATCAAATTGCATTATCTGCTGATGCTGTGAATCTCTGCTGACTAAATCAACACCTCTCAACAGCAATACTGCAACTTTCGATAAATCACAGGTTAGTTAAAGCAGTTGGTCTGTCTGTGTCCTGCATGTTGCAGGGACAGGCACCTCATCTGGCTGGAGGGACGGGAAAACGGAGGGGCTGGACAGCCCCAGGATGGTGCTGGCATTACACAACAGAGGAGGACACACCATTAGTGAAGAATTAGTGAAGAATTCCCGAAACAGAATTGCTGGTCCATGTCACCAGAGGACCTAAATCACCTGATATCAGTTTTAGTTTAAGAGACTTGAAACATTTATTTCAGTTGACTCAGAGAAAGGTTTGCAGCCCTGAAAAAATACAGTTTATTGCATCTTTATCAACTGGTCCAGTGAAAAATATAATTTGCTCCTACAAAACTACAAACCTCTTTTCCTCAGGCCAACTACTTCCTTAATTAACAAAGGCAATGCTGTAGCTGCCAAGGAGATTTTAGTGGCAAGTAAATTATTGGCGCAATTCATTTCAGAAGGCTACAAGCAATAGCCTGCCTTATCACCTGGAAAGTTAGTGCCTGCCCTGAAGACCTGCGCTCCTGCCTCCTGTCAGGAAAAAAAAAAATAAGCCTACAACTTTCATGGCCGATGGGCTGAAAAGCAGGAATTCGAGAAAGCAAGTGCTTTTGCCTGCGTTGGAGAGCTGAGGAGAGGCAAGATATATCTGATTTGTTCCATGTTGTCCCTTGGAAAAAATATCTTAATGCTGTCAGGTATGGCTAGTAAGATTTTTCCCAGAGTTGCTGTTTATTCAGTCAGCTAGTCCGTGAGTCACCATCATGTCCTCTGTGGCCATGGGCCCGTGTGATGCTGGTTGGGGCAGGCTCCTGCTTGCCTGCCAGGGCCCACAGCTCTTCCTCTCCTCCATTTGAAATGCAGGCAGCTCCAGCCCAGACAAGGAAGCTACAATTACAACAGGGCCAGGACTTAACCCAGAGACACTTATTAAGTGTATTTTCCTCTGAAAATTAGATTACAGTAGCTGGTATTTTAGTTAACCTTTGCAATGACATATTTATTCTGGTGTATCCAATAATTTCTTATCACAAAGTTTTTTTCCATATGGAAACTCCAGGCATTTCTATTTCCAGAAATGGGCTTGAACAGATTCTGTTCCCACTTTCCTGTAGAAGTGTGATTATATTTGTAACAATTAAAAATGCAGCTCCCCTTGGGGAAATGTCAGTAGTAATTATCACATTGATGATTCAGAGAACACTTCCTTCTCCAATTGGCTCTTGATAAATTGCTGGTACTTGTTTGACACTCTCAGTTCTCCTGTTTGATTAGATAATCATCAGGAAAATGTCTACATCATCACTTTATCGTCAGATGTCAGTCTCCTTTCATGCTGAAGCACATCACTCTTGCTGAAAGCCACAACCACATCATGATGTGAAAGCCAGAACAACATCAGAAAACTCATACACGCTGCATTCAGTCAGAATACGTCAGCAGTAACTGTAACAGCTGTATGGCCACACTGAGCTCTGAATAAATGTCACTATGTAGAAATCGAGGGCAAAAATTCTTGTCTACATTGGCAGTGGTAAATACCAATAATGAAACCCCACCAGGAGCTGCTGGACTTTTCTAAACTCCTGTTCATCATTGCCTGAGTTTTGCTATGCCTTGGGCTTGCAGCTCCATCTTGCAGCAGGTTTATTATGCCATACATCACTGAGCTGGAGCCATGGACTCATGAAAGTTAATGGGACATTTCCACTGACTTCAATGGGAGCTGGTTCGAACCTTTCAGACCTTCATGAAAACAGATCTCATTTTCTCTCACCGCTGCCCCAAATCTTAAGCATCTTACATCTTCCCTTCTCTCCTTGAAAGCCCATTCATTCAGTCATCCCTCTGCCAATCTGTTCCGCCCTGGCCTTCATTCCAGACACTGTGTACTAATGCTTACACATACCTGTGTCTTATCAGTATATCCACAGAGGTAAATAATCGTAAAACTTATTGTCTTTCCCCTTCTCTTAGTTACCAATATACTTTCCAATCTTGCCTAACTCAGACCATAAAAAAATCAGCATTTATTATAGAAATAATGTATAGTGGAAAATAGTACTAATTTATCCTGAATTTCTTTTTTTTTTCCATTGTAACTGACTGCATTTCGGTTTTCTTCTCTTTCTTTTGACTTTGCCTATCAATAACAATGCATTTCTCCCTCGCAAGGGAGTTAGAAAGTCTCACACCCCAGACCAAAGTCTTCACTGTTGTGATTCTTGAGTATGTGTGTTCGCTTCCTCAGTCACAGGTATATTTGTAGACTTTATTCACTACCATGTGCAGCGAAGCATTCACAGACTGCATTTCATTTTAACTAAGTCTCTTCTCCTATTTCTTTTTTTTTCTTTTTTTTTTTTTTGGGGGGGGGGGCAGTGGGGATTTTTTTGTGTTGATTCCA
>JAUBOD010000163.1:2855631-2876418 GCA_032353885.1 Nothura maculosa
AAAATAAAATAAAATAAAATAAAATAAAATAAAATAAAATAAAATAAAATAAAATAAAATAAAATAAAATAAAAACACCTGCCGTAGACGGAGACCTGTTCTGGCCGGATCTGCTCTATTGGCCCCCGGGATCCCACTGGCACCGCGCAGCTTTCCCGGCCTCTCCGCGCGCGCAGGGATTGTGGCTCCCGCGGCTGCGGAGCGGGGACGGGCCCCTGCCCTGCTCGCAAAACCAGCAAGAGGGATCTGGAGGGAGCGGGCAGCAAACGAAGGGCTCAAGAGCGGAGGATGCAGCCAAAAGACACGGGGCTCCATCCCCTCTCTCCCACCCGGGAATCTGATGCGTGTAAATGGAGCCATTTATGTGAGCGAGGCTCCCGCTCCCGCTGGCGCTGGGTTTACCCCAGGGTGACACTATTGTCAGGGGCAGGACACGGGACCTTGGGGTGACATATGGCAGAGGGTGTTTTCTGGGGCTCAACTCAGCAGTAAAACAAGGTACCCAGGCGCGCGAGAGAATAGCGGGAAACAAAAGGAGCCTCTGGATAGACAAGCAGAAAGCGAGGGGAGCAGCAGGACTTTCTGCAGGTGCTGGAGAACGGCCTAATAGCCGAGCAGAAAACATGAAATATGGACAGGCGGTTTTCTAATGATTTGGACGCTGGAGTAAAGAATAGTGCTGGGAAAGCAGATCCGATCCAGTTTAATCATACAACCTTAATAGAAACGTATAGCCTGCGAGGGAAAGCAAGCAGCAGTCTCGGCGCTGTTTCACTTAATGGTACAGAAGGTGACACATAAAACACAACAGAGACAATCTGCGTAGAGTCGAGAGGGGCTGAGTGATTTGACGGTAACGGAGCAATTTAATGCGCCACTTGGAACACAGCTCCTCGGGATCGTTTAGGCTTATCCCGTTCTCCAGAGCTCATCTTCCTCCTCTTGTCTTTTTTTTTTTTTTTTTTTTTTTTTTTTTTTAAGTATTATTATTATTCAGTTGTTTAAAATGAGCATTATCCCAAACATATGCAGTGCAATCAGCTCGGTCACACTTACAAGAACACGCTTTAATAAGGCAATCAATCAAAGGCTAACAAGGCGGAGACGGCCTTTCCGAGCCGGATTGGGCTGCCCGGGCAGCGGAGCAGCCCCGTGGCTCGTGGGGTCCCCCCGAAGCAGCCCCAACACGACCACGGGAGGGGATGGGCTCGGGGCATCGCTCCGCGTGGCAGCAGGGACATCTTTTCCTTGCGTGTATCCTGCCCATCAGCTCCCTCCTCCCGGCGTCCGAGTCCAGGCAGGGAGGGACGAGGGGAACCTGTCCCGCTTGGGGGGATATTTGGGGACAAGGACATAGCCCAGCCACAGGCTCTGTGCCCCACACCTGCTTCGGCCTCTGGCGGTCGCCCACGCGTGCCCGGGAGCTGGTGTCCTGCTTGGGAACTGCGAACCACCCCCACCCGCCTCCGAGTGCCTCAACCGCACTGGCCCCGCACAGCAAAAGGAAAATTTCATTATAAAGTAATGAGCAATTCCTCCCCGTGAGATGTATTGTTGTATCTTCCACTTCAATTTGGGCGCACAGCGGCTCAATTACCTAGAAAATACAGTCAATTAAAGGCTGCTGATTGGACACGAGGACGGATCATCGATCTTGTACTTTCCAATATCGCTCCAGACACCTCATTTTCCCTCCCCTATTAACTGAAAATACTCCTGGCATTACTGCGACCCGGAGCCTATTTACCTGTCGCAGACAATCTCGGCCCTGTGACCGAGGCACGGAGAAAGCCTCGAGCAGCCGCAGCCTCCTCCGAGGAAGCCGAGGGAGGAATCGCTGCGCGGAGCCCGAGACGACCGTGAGGGCCGCAAGCCGCTCTCCTGCCTCTATCCCTCTCCTTCCCACGGGGATGGGCAGATGGGAGCGGAGCGGAGGGGGTTAAGGCACAGGCACAGCTATCTATTCCTCTCTATAAAATACTCTTATGTATTAGCAGTGTGTGTATGTGGCCGCGCTCCTGCGCGCTGTCCTCGCCAAGAGATGCGATTGCGAGCGCAAATGGACACCGCACTCTTTGCGCGGGCCAGGTGGCCACGCAGGTAGTCCTGGCCAGCGGGAGGGGACAGGAGACACTCAGGACACCTCCCTTCCCCCAAATCCCGCTTTATCGCCACCCCTCAGCACTCCCGCCTTGCGCCACTCGCTCCTTATTTTGGAAGCTGGATCCTCTCTGCTAAAACATAAAGTACCGGGAGGGTTAGGGAGAGGAAATGTTGGAAAGGTCAGGTTTGTTTAGAGCTGCCCTTGGATGCTATTTACAACTTCTTTTTTCTTTGCTTTTTCCAATGGGACGAAGAATCTATTTGCGCGTGGCCAAAAAGGGCCAGTTTCCATGTCCACGAGGACATCTCATTCAGAAAGGGCGGAACAATCTGCCCTTAATTATTTAAAGATGGTCACTTTGGATCCGGTTTTTAAAAGCCCCAATATACAATTTCTGATTGAAAAAAATACGTATCCTGGCAATCCCGTGCCTCTTGCCCTGCTTCCCATGCGCTATAAGGACTCACTGCTATTCGCTCCCTGTCCTGGAGACAAGTCTCCCGTGTGACAATAAACTCGAAGGTCCTTGCAATTTAACCCCGAATTGATAGCGGGGGCGTCAACACGTCTTTGTTCTGTCCAGAATTTATTTTCCTGCTTGTTGAACTGTAACTGTTAGAAATTAGACGAAAATGAAATTCGTCTTAAGTATTTTTTCTTTTTTTTTTAAATCAAGCGCAATAAGATGTGCTTGTTAATGATGCGTTGTTAAAATGCCTGTCATTATTATTGTTGTTGTTCTGTTTGTTTTTTATACATGTATACATATATAATATATATAAAATACATATGTGTTTATATATATATATTATATATAATGGGATCTGGTAACGAATTATAACAGTATGTTCTTTGGGCTGTCTAAAACAGAGTCAAATAAACAATTTCTCTTTTGCAATAAATTGCTAGCCCGGTAGTCCAGTCCAGTGTCTGTGGCTTTTAAATTTGAGGTTGACAGGTGTATTCCACGCGGGCAGAAATCCACGGAAAAAAATAAATTAAAAAGAAAACCCAGTATCCTCTCCTACCGAAATACCTGAAAGGGGAGTGGGAGAAGCTACTGAAAGAAATTATCCCCAAGAAGGAAGGGCTCCTAGTGTGAAGGACATCTACAAATGCAAAGATTAGAGGTGGAGAAGGAAGCACAAAACCCAACACAGGGGAAAAAAAAAAGAAGGGAAAAAAAAAGTCAGCGAGGAAACCAAAGGCTGAAGTACAAAGGAAGGGAAATCGCCTGCGCTCCAATTTGCAGACTAGTGATTGTCTGAAGGAGTTCTGCTCCCTGTCACCTAATCTCTTCCCTTGGCGGCTTGTTAACGTTTGGCACAGGGGCTCTGCTCAGCCAACATTATACATTCGATATTCAAACATCCCCCTTGCATATACATCACTTGGTAATTTCCTCAGTGTGGGCACGTTTCAGCGACTGATAATAGGACGTTGTTATTTAAAAGGACAAATAGCTCTGACCCATAAAGAGGCAGCAGCTCGTATTTTTCCCTGCCAATTCCAGTTTGCCTCTTAAAAATAAAAGTTGGAATGAAAGAGAAGATGAAATGCTGGATTTCTGCTCAGAACGAAGGAAGAGACCACGGCATAGTAAAGAATGCAATTAAACCACGAAAGTAATGTACAGAATGTCAGCTTTTCTTTATGGTAATGCATTATTTTTTTCTATAGAAATATCTGGATAATACTGTTGAGATGCAATCCAGATTTTTTTTTTGTTTTTGCTGTTTGCTCATTTATTTTATTATTCTGAGCACTCTAGCAGATGACATCTTTGCTTTCTTCTTGTGCACAAGCCGTTTCGTCGTCAGGACAGTGTTTCTTTCAAGTATTTCCGATTTTCTTTCTCAGACTTGCAGCTTTGTGCATAAGGTTTGTCGCTGTGATCTGCAGAAGTCCCAGCCCTTGGTAGGAAGTCTGTCCATGGAGAAGAAAGTCCTCCGCTCATCTCTATGCTTTATAGAAATACATTTCGTTCGTGTTAGTTTTGGTTGTTTCTCGTCGGTGCCTGAAATCCTTAAATCCTTCTTAGAGATAAATGAGTTGTCATTTCTTTTATTTTCTCTTTTATTTTTTTTTTCCCACTTGGAATGTAGTTCCTTGCAAGACAGAACTTTTTTATGTCTTTTTTTTTGTCATAGGTGTCCACTTCTGGATAGAGAACACTATTAAATAAACATCATATGTAGGTACATCAACTCGGAGCGAGCCTGGGAGAGGCGTTTTATTATTATTATTACATTAATAAACCTGAGGTGAGAGCTTATCTGGTTAAAGGAACCTCCTCCCGCTGGTCCATGGAAACTGAGGCGGCTTTGCTCAGCACCGAGGGCGTGAACGTGAGGAAAGAGTCCGTCCTGGTGGTGGCCGAGCAGCTAAAGTCCGACGGGGCGGCTCGCTGGGGCAGCGCGCCGGCCTGGCCGCCGTGGCAGGCGAGGCACGAGCAGGGGCTGCCGCCGAGTCCGTGCGCGGGGCCGGGGTAGAGCGAGGGGTGCCGGAAGGCGCAGAGCAGTTCGGGGCGCGGGTAGGGGTGCGACAGCACCCGGAACGTGTCGAGCGGCCGCAGGGGGCTGCTGAACGGGGCGGCCGCCGAGCTCGGCGTGGCGCCCAGGCCCACGGGCGAGTAGTAGGGCAGGGGCAGGTGCGACGGGAACGGGTAGGGCAGGTTGCCCGTGGCTGCCGCGTGGCTCATCATGTAGGTGTAAAAAGCCGGGTCTGCCGGGTGAGGCCAGGTCATGGCCAGGCGCTGCCGCTTGTCCTTCATGCGCCGGTTCTGGAACCAGACCTGCGGAAGAGAGCGGCCGGAGCCGTCACGCTGCGCGCCCGGGCGCGCAACCTCCGCGCCCCTCGCGCCGGGGCTGCCCGGCTCCCCCTGGCCCGTTGAGGGACCAGGGCGGGAGGCTGCCGCTCGCTGCAAGGGTTCTCATCTCTATAACGGATATATATACATATATATATAAGGGAGGGTCGTCTACATCTCTATAAATCTGCAGAGATCCACTGGGGCAGCTCCTTTTTAGCGCTTTCTTTCACTTTTTTTCCCCCTAAGGCTGTTGCTGTTCTGCCCGCCCGCTCCCAGGGCTCCGAGTGAGCCGAGCAGCTCCTTCCTAGTTCCTTGCAGGCACTGCCATGATCTTTCACTTATATATATTATATATATGTTTATGTATTATATATATTTCATTTATTTTTATTTTATTTTACTTTGTTTTATTTATTTTTAAGGCAAAACAAAGTGAGGGAAAACGGACTCTGAAGCTGCTTCCTCTTCCCTCCCCCAAGAATTACCCGAATTTTGTACTGGACTGAAAGAGGGATTAAAAATAATCTGGCACGGAGAGGCCGGTTTAGTGGTGCTGGCCCTGGGAGCCTCTCCCGCATCGCTGCTTGCTGCAGGGTGCAGGCAGGGCCAGGAAAGGGGCGGGGGGCTGCGGGGGGAGAGAGGGAGGGTCGCGGTGCCCAAGTGCTTGCCCGAGCTTTGGGGAGGAAGTTCGGCCGTATAGATTTATATCGTGCTAATTGGAACCATGTCCGAGCCGTGTGTACCTTGATGGTGGTTTCTGGCAGATTGAGGGCAGCGGCCAGCTCGCATCTCCGCGGCCTGGACACGTAGTTCTCCCGGTAAAACTCCTTCTCCAGGCGGGCGATCTGCTCCCGGGTGAAGGCCGTTCGGTAGCGGCGCATCTGGTCGCTGGCGCTGCAGGCGAGCGAGCCCTGCGAGCTGCCGCCGCCGCCCTTGGCGGGCTCCCCGCCGCCGCCGGGGCTGCCGGCCAGCGCCTCGGAGCACGGCCCTGCGCGGGGAACGGCCACGAACACGCGTGACACGCGGGCAGGAGCGGGGCGCCCCGGCTCGGCTCCCCGCGCCGCCCCCGCGCACCTTGCGGGGCTAAGATGCGGGGCATGGGGATAGGGAGAAGGGAAGAGGCATGGGAAGAAGGTAGCAGGGTAGCCCCCCAGCACCTCCACACATGCACATGTGCACACACATGTATATGTATGCACACACATATATACGTATGCACACACGTATAAGCATATGCACACACATATAAGCGTATGCACACACATGTATATGTATGCACACACATATAAGCGTATGCACACACATGTATATGTATGCACACACGTATATGTGCACACACACGTGTATACGTATGCACACATATGTATACGTATGTACACACATATATACGTATGCACACACATGTATATGCACTGCGTGCTCCGCTGCCCCACTCGCTTCCCGCAGCATCCCCGGCCCCCTCGCAGGTGCGTGCGGGCTCCCCAAGACCCTTAAGGGGGAAGATGGGGGGAATGCGGGCCCCCCGTTCCCTCCAGAGGGGGTCAGGCCGTGGGAGACTCCCCTCGATGGCCAAAGCCTGGGATGGGGTGTTTTCCACGGGCCTCTGGGGAAAGAGATGCAGCACCCAGCGCTGTCCGTGCTTGCCAACCTCCCTTCCCGGTGATGGAGACACGGGCAAGGAGAAGGAGCGGGTTGCTTGGGGGTCCACAGGGAGCTCTTCCCGGCTGGCTAGGTGGGAATAGGAGTGGGGGCAGGGGGCTAGGGGCGACTGGCCTCTGCCTTTGCTTTCAAATGCAACTCTCATTGTACCAGAGACCAAAGGCAATTAATTCATTGGGACCATTTCCGAGCTGGCGCCACCGAGACATAGAAGTGACAAGGTAATTTGAATCTTTGGATCTCTACTCTTTTTTATTTTTTTTTTTTTTTTTTTTTTAGCCCCCAACGTTCAAACAAGGGCCTCGCCGTTGCATTTGGGGCAGGCAGGAGCCGGCGAGCGATTTTACGGTCTTTATAGCCGCTTCCGCACTCGCCCGGGCACATTTCACCCTGCAAAACCACAAACAGCTCTCGGCCAGAAAACGCGTTTGATCTTGCGCTCCCACCCGCCCACCTCCCTTCCCACACGGAGCCCGCCGTGGGGGATATCGGAAGGGATTTCCTGGGGCAGGCACTGTCCAGGCAATAGGAAATAAATAATAAAAAGGAAAAAAATAAAAAGAGATCGGGAGGGGAGGAATGGGTAGTTGTCTAGGCCAAGGGGGTCCTACATGACGAGCTGCACACGCTGGGAAGCCTGACTCCCTTGCAGGGATGCGGGGGCTGCCTGGTGCCGTGTCCTCTGGCTCCCAGACAAGCCTCCCTCTGACAAGGATCCGAGGGGCCGAAAACATCCTCTGGGAAACGAAACGAGACCCCCCACTCACCCCGACTTCCCTGTCTCTTCCTGGTTGGAGTGGGGGAGACCCCCGCCAGCAGGACCCCCCGCCCCGAGCGCTGGCCCCCGAGCCCGGCGCGGAGGAGGGGGCTCATGGAGTTGGTACCTTTGCTGTGCTGGTACTCGGCGCTCCCCGTGGCGCAGTCCGGGGTGCAGCTCACCTCGATTTCCTCATAGAAATCCGACTCGGTGTCCGAGCTGCTCTGCTGCCCTTTGCTGGAGGGGGGCTCCGGGGCGGGGGGCTGCTGTCCGGCCGAGAGCAGGGCTGCCGCCGCCGAGCGGCTCTCCGCCACCGTCCCTGTCCCTGGCAGCACCTCCACCTCCTCCTCCTCTTCTTCTTCTTCTTCGCCACCTCCTCCTGCTCTCTCCCGGGACGACAAGGGGCCAGGTCTGGGGCTGAGGCAGTTCCGATGGATCATCTTTTCCTGTGGCTCTTGAGCGGGGCTCCCCACTGCTTCGGACAAATTAGCCACCCTCTTGCCAACTAGAGCGCCAAGTTGCGTCCCTTCCAGAAACATCACCATCTCCTTCCTGCTTTCCATTGTGGCTCTGCTTGAGGGAGGGGGGAAAGAAATCTCGATCTCTTCCCCCCCCTCCCTCCAACCCCCGGCCCAGCCCCGTGCGCACCCAGGAGCCCCTCTCCTTCAAAGCAGAGGAGCAGGCGGTGAGATAGGGTGACCTTGTGATGCGAGCGCTGCTCCGCACTGCGCTGCTCTGGGAGGGATCACCATTGCCCTCTTCTTTCTAAGCTGTCATCCTCACTGGTGCACTCGTCATCCCAGTACCACTGGTGACGCCACACATTGATTGCCAGTGGATAAATAGAAACGTCTGCCGTGGGGAAGATGAAAGGAAGAGCCGGAGCTAATGGGCTAAATGCGGGATGCACCAGGTGTAGGAGCCCGCCATGGAGAGGGAAGTGTGAAAAAGAGATGCATATGGAGTTGAGCTGCAAAGAGTTTGTAATGTGCGGGACGAGTTCCGCAGGGGGAAGCCCTGCTTGACAATTAAGCAGCCTTTTGATTGCTTTAAGGCACAACCTTGATGTAAAAGCGAGGCGAAGATCCCTAGCTGCGTCTTGGAAGTGAGAAGATACTCAAGCCTCTTCCTTCGGCGCATTATTTATTGCTGGCAATCAGCTTCCGCATAACTGCATATATAAGGCTTTACGAATCCTTTGCAAAGTTGAGGATAAGAAAATGCACCGCTGACCTTTGAATGTACAAATAACCTTACAGCCTTTTTTTTTTTTTTTTTTTTGGTGGTGGTGGTGGGTGGTTTCGTATGGGTTCCGATTAGTATAATTGTTATTTGCTTAATATTGACCGAAATTCAAGCGTTTCGTTGCGATTTGGAAACGTGGTTACTTGCCTTTTACAACAGGAAAGATAATGCTACTTTACTTTTCGTAACTACAGATATTCTGGCTATCCGCTGTTTATCATTTACTCTTATCTTTTCCTTCACAGTTTTCATTTGCTGGATGATTCTTGTGCTTGTAAGAAGGCTCCCACCTCCTTTTCATTCTTCATTTTAATTAATTATTTTGCATAAAATATTATCTGCTTTCAGGAGGAGAAAAAAAAAGCCATAATAAGGTCTGTCGGTAATTCAGACTCAGAGAAATTCAAGTTACCAAGGCCACAGCTTATGCCAACTAGCAGATGTGGTTAAAATAGAAATGACAAGGGCAACCATTTGGACAGCACTTGTCTGGAAGCGAGGGACCTTATCCCGTACCGGCAGTCGCATATGCAGCCTCCTCGGTGTATTTTGAGTGAGGGAAATGTCTCATCTACACTTAGTATTGACTCCAGCGTGCGATGTCAAGTCCTTTTCACCATCTGTCGTAACTAGACTGCTGTATTTTTTTTTTTCTGCGAGCGTTATTGGCTAGTCAGGTTGCAGAAAACACCCGACCAATTACGTTTCCCACCCGGCAAGGAATTTACTGGCATATTTGAGGTGACGTTGCTTTGGTGGGGAGCAGGCAAGGCAATGGGAAAGAGCCTGGGATTTCCTTTAGAGCCCTGCGAGCAAGGCGCAGTTTGGGGACGGTCGCGGTGCTGGGAAGCCAGGGAAGAGGCGGACACGGAGGCTTCCTGTTCCGTGCAGGGGCAGAAAGGGGCTCGCAGCAATCAGGGGGGGCAAAAGGGGTGTGTTTTTTCTTTTTTTCCAACGCTAGTGCCTCTGATCTCCTTTTCTCTCCACGTGGATATACTTGCGTGCTCACATGCGCTCACAAACACACAGCGTGGGGTTTTATCATAGGGCAACGGGCTCGCTCCTCGGTAACTCCCGGCTGAATTCCCGTCCCTTTCTCTCCCTGACTAGATCCTGCTCCAAGACCGCGGCCGGGCAGCGCTGGGGGCTTCGGCACCACCCGACTCGGGGCCCCCAGCGGCCGCCTCTTCCACAGGGGCCTCAGGACGGGATTGAGCCCCGGCTGCTGCTCCCGAGGCTGGACGGGGCGGACGAGCAGCGGAGCCGGAGCCGGCCCGACGCCGCGGTGAGGGGCGGCGCGGTGGGGCAGAGCGAGGCGCTCTGCCTGCCCTCCGGGGCCGGGGGCCCCGCGACCCCGCTTGGCTGCTGCCTTGTCCCGACGGGCTCGGAGGCCCATTGCAACTTAAGTCCCACAGGAGAAATCTCCAGGCTCCGCAGTTTGGCCACCTCGCAGGGGCTGCCGGCCCGTGGGGGAGGATTTTATTTCAGGGCTACCAGGGCGACGCACTTTTTTTTTTTTTTTTTTTTTTTTTTTTTTTTTTTTTACGTCAAGAAGAGAGATTTTCTCCTTAAGCGAGACTTAGATTGCTCTGCCTCCAACTAAAATAGCATCTGGGAAGCTGCTTTCGGAATACGCTCCTGGAGAGGGCGGCGGACAAGTTGGTGGGAAATCCTTCCTTGCAGACAGGAGTCCCCGGAGATGGTTCCCGTGGACTGTGCTAGCCGATCCCCACCAGCTTTATCGTTTTCGTTTACGAGCCGCGGCTCCCTCCTTCCTCTCCCCATCCTTAATCCCTTCCCACCAGGATCTCATCCCTCACATGCCTCCACTTGGAGGGTTTGTTAAAGATGATGCCATTGCCACGCACAGCCTGGGGGAGCCGCAGCCTGGAGAACACACGCGTGCCCACAGATACACACACAAACACGGGTATTTGTCAAGGGTAAACAGAGAGAGCTAAAGGCCTGAGTGGGGAAAAAAAAAAGAAAAAAAAAGGAAAAAAAAACCCAAATTGAACAACAACAATAACAAAGTTTTGGCGTCATTTAGATGAGAATAGTATACATGGGATCCTACACCGCGTTTATTAGTCATTCCCTGGCGGATCGAAGCGTCGCGGGGAATAACTCGCTTTATATCGACGGCTCTGGTATAGCCAAGCTGTGCGATGAGCCCCGTCCTTCTCCCTCCTGGCGTGCAGGGGAGGTTGGATTCTCAGGGAATGCAGGGTCCGGCTCTCTGCTCTCTGTCTAATGTTTCCCACAGATCTGTCAAGTCCGATTTGGAAAGAGACTCCCTCATTTGGGATTAATTTCCAAGCAGATTGGAAAGGGTATCTCTGTATTTTTTTTCACTGCATGTTCCAAACCGAGATTTAAAACCTATTAAATCTCCCTTGCTCTGTTGGTCACAGCCAAGACGTCACAACTGTTCTTCAAACTTTTCATACTGATTTATTCCTTGGAGTTTACAGCTTGCTTTGCTGATATATGACCGAGGGGATATGAGGGCCACCGTGATCCAAAAAAAGTGACTGCAGTGTTACCATTGCTGAAGGTGTCCCGCTCACCGCAAGCAAACGGAACCCGCTCCCTTCCTGAGAACAGCAAATAATAAGAGAACATTAAAATATTGTCAGAGTGATGTACCCATAAATCAAACTGTTTCCTCGAAAGTGCTAAATTTCTAGAAAGAAAAACACATCAGACCCACTTTGTACCCCCGGGATATTCATTTTTCTTAGCCGGACAGCAGGGAGTCAATAACTTTGACCGATACTATCCTGTTTTGCCGGTGAATTCAGGATGCGCTTCCAGTTTACCTAAACGAAAGTCACGTTGCCTTTAAACAGGGAAGAAAGTTTTAACATATCATGCTGCGATTTAGTGCCGAAATGAATGATATGCGGTGAAAACGGGTGACAAAACCAGAAAGCCTATTTTTAAATTTTTAATGGGTAGTGTTAACAATAATGGCGTAATTATCACTGTTTTATTAAGGCTATTTTTTACGACATGGTTAGAGGTGGAAGCTTGGGAGAGAAGAGAATAATGGGCGCATTATTCTGGGGGTGTAAAGAGAAGCTGATACAATGACAGCAAATAATAAGCAATTGGTTTTAAGAAGAGAGAAAGGGAAGAGGCTTGAGGTTGAGATGTGCCCATAGGAGGATGTCAGAGCACTTCCAGGATCTCATCTAGGGCACATGCCAGGCTCTATGCAGCTTTAAATGTCTTATCCCAACTTCTCTATGGAGAGCATCTGCCTTTTTTTATTTTTTCCCGCTTTTTACCTGTACACTGCGGGAGGCAGCTTTTAGTTGTCACTGCCGAAGGCTCTGGAGATTTGTTAGCTCCTTGCCTTGTTAGATCAAAACGTGAAATTCTGGGGCCCGATCCTTCTCCTAGAATATTCAGTACAACTTTGGCCGGGAAAACTGTATCTATCTCCTCAGCAATTGCAAAATGTGCAGGTATTTGGGTTTTCGATTTTAATTGCTCTACTTTCCAGAGTCTTCCAGAGCCATAAAACTGCGGCATCCTTTTATGTTAAAATGAGCAGCAAAACCACGATCTGTGTGATAAGCTCACTGATTCTCAAATAGAAGAGCACTTAGTGAATTTAACTCAGTGCAAGGGACAGGTAAATGGAAACGAAAACTATTTCGAAGATGCCTACGACGAAACTTTATATATTTTTTTTCCCTTTCCATGTCGTGCAGCAATCACAGAGCCCTCCACGCTGCAGCCACCTGCTTTTTGATGCCTAAAGGTGCCCGAAAGAAGGTCGCGGATGAGGGACGGGGCGTCACCAGGAGACATCTGCAGGGCTGCCCAAACAGCCCTTCGCTGCACTGAGCATCTCGCCTCGGACCTGCCACAGCGGCCGCGTTTTCCCCGTGTATCCCCATTTATTTCCTCCTGTATCTCACTCCGCTTTTTAAAATTCTCTTTGCGTTTCTGCCTTCCTCCCTTCCTTGTTCCTACAGAAAGGACCAACGGTTTCAATGCTCGGAGTTAATGGTGAAACAAAAAAAAATAAAAAAGGAGAAAAAAATATATCCTCCCCGGCACGTGTCACGGCCATGCCAATGAACTGCGTCTCGCTGCAGGGAAAGCAGCGGGCAGCGCCGGGGAAACTCGGATCTCCGCGTCCGGATTCTCGCGATCGGATCCCTGTGCTCCGAGCCCCGCTGCATCCCGGCGGGACAGAGGCGTTTGCCACGCGTGGTGCCATTTGCGCCCTTTGCAAACGAGCAAAGGGGAGCGAGAAGCAGCAGCCACCTGCATCTCCCCGCCTTATAGCCAGACTGCCTTATTTATTTATTTGTTTATTTATTTAGGCCTGGTTCTGCTTCACGGAGGTTAAATCTCGATATTCTCACTGGGTCGCACTGATTTCTATGTGAACTCCTGCCAGGAAATGTGCAGCTGTGGTTCAGAACATCTGGACCGACACCGGGGAGTCATATCTCATTAGAAAATAAAATGGATGCAAAAGTCCCAGGTCATATCTTGGTTTCTGGAAGGGAATTTCCATAGAAATTTAAGATCATCCTCCCCTTCTCCCAGGAAGGGAATCGTGAAATCCCTATGGAAAGTCCATTTGGGAAACGGACACCTATGGGATACGGGATCTTCTGAGGGACATTTCTCAGTTTGGAGGGTAGTTGTTCAAGCACTTCTTGAAACGCCATAGCTGAATATCTTGCTTTGGGAATCCAGTTCTGCTTCTCTCATAGGGAAAGACAGATTTCCCTTTGATTGGAGTAGGAGCAAATATGACTTCATGCAAACACGAAGCTATAGACACAGATACAGAGACACATTTGAGGAGAGATGGAAGGGAAGATTAATTATGGAACAAGCAATACAGAGATAAAGGAAACGGCCACCCAGGATGGGCAGATCAGTGACAATTGCCCCCTTCCACACCAAAGTCCCATGTTCTAAGAAAGAGATCATGTTAATGCACAAGTTGTGCTCAGTTTGTGTCCATCTCTGCCCCATTGGAATTTTCCTCAAAAAAAAAAGAAAAAGAAAAAGAAAAAACATCCTTATGTATAGAGCTGTGAGATCATGTTGCAGGAGAGGGTAGTCAATTTGGCTGCCAAGAGCCAAACTTAAACCCTAAATTCCCAGTTGCACATCCAGGGGATGTTTGCTACAGCTCGCCAGGCTGGGATGGGATCATTAGATGTCTGTGGTCTGTCCTTACAAGAGGTTTGTTACCTTGCTTAATCTGGGGGCAAGACTTCTGCACATGACCTCATGAATGAGGAAGTTAATCCCTACACGGGATTTTTCCCACAAAACTAAAATCTCTCTCCTGATTCTTTAAAGGGTGGCCAAGGGCTTCTCTGAAGCACCTCAGAGATGGCTCCCTGGTGCTTCCTCACCACTAGCACCTACCAGCTTTGCCAAGCTGTCATCCCCTGGCCAGGGACGAGTGTGAGAGGTGGCCAAGGGGAGCACAGGACAGCAGAGCAACACAAACAGCACAACTTACGGACATACATCCCTGTGAGAGGACACTGAATTCACCCTACAAATAACTTCCTATCTTCTAGGAGTGTCTAAAAATGTCACATTCGGGCGAAGAGGATCTCTTGATGCAAATTCGTTTTCTTTTCCTCCCTCCATGGTCTACTTCTGAGGAAGAACCTGCAGGTTTTCCCCGAACCACTCCCTGAATTTTGGTCTCATCTCTATTTAGTATAAATATTTTCATATTAATATTTAGACTCTTTTTTTTTCAGCCTTTCACTCTAAAAAAGTGACAGGATGAAGGAGAAAGGGAGACAATATGTAAATGCTGATTTGCTCCTCACAGCCATGTTACCCCTTGAGATGTGAGTAACAGCAATGCAGAACATCATCCTTGTGCATGGCTCTCCTTCCTTCCCTTGTCCAGCCTTAACACTCTGGCAACGTGTAGAAAGGGTCTTCAGCAGATAAGTCCTGCATCTCAGGGCTTTTGCATTCCAGGTGGGGCAGAACAGAAGAAACTGTTCTTCCCTCCCAAGGGATCCCCACAATTCTGACCATGTTTCTTGCAGGCTCAGGGTGCTGATTGCACAGGCAATGTGTGAAAAGCATTTGCCCTTCACCCCTTGTGCACTTGCTTTTCCAAGATCAGAGCACCAGGCACTCAATAGGCCCGTGGGAAGACTGGGATACAGGGAGAGTGCTCTATCCATAGAACGGGTTTCTGGGAACCCGCAGCTAATAGCCACATTTCTCCTGGAAATCAGTGGCATAAGAGCATTGTGTGGGGAGAGAAATCTAGGCTTGTTCATGCAGCTGCATGTTTTGCTGCCTGAAAATGAGCGTGAGAAAAGATAATGTCAGAAACAAAGCCAGAATGCCTGAGTTTTTGCTATTTCTGAAAGAGGAAATGAGCAAATCCTAGGAAACTCTGGCAGAGAAAGACAAGGGCTTGTTTCTCAGGAAGGAAAGTGCTATGCAAGGGCAGGACTAGTAGAGTGAGGGCTGCAGCAGGTGGCCCCTAATGGAGGGAAATAGGGGCACACAGACTAGCTAGACTCAGGACTAGCTGCTGGGCCGGGACTTGCCTGTCGGTGCCCCGTGCGTGCTGGATGCCCCTATTTCCTTGCCGGATCGGAGCACACATCTCCCAGGACAGGTCACAGAGTCCAGAACAACCAGGAGCAACGAAAGAGATGAACAGGATCCAGGGCAGAGCATCCAGGGCGGCCGGGACACCGGGAATCCCGCCGAGGAGGCAGTTCCCGTCTCCTCCGGCCTGCCCGGCTCTGCCGCGGCCCCCTCTCCCGTCTCATCCCTTCTCCCTGCAGACCGAGAGCAGGATCCCCCCCATCAGAGCCCGCTGTCCCTCGCTGTGAGCACCGCGGCCCTGCACTAACTGCTGTCTTCTTGCGCCCCCCACTGCTGATGGGCCGCAGAGATGAAAGGAGCCCAGACAGCCGGCTCGCCTTTTTTTTTTTTAAACCATTTATTTAATTATTTTCGCTGCAGAGCGCAGGAGCGGCAGCCAGTGGCTCCCGGTGTCCCGCCGCTGGGTCCCGCGGGCAGCAATCTCAGGTCTCGCCAACCCCAGGGAGCATCTTGGCCGCCTCGGACCTGATTCAGTGACATCGTGACCATCATCACCACCATCCTCGAGGACAGAGAGAGACATCTGGCCCTGGACAGCCTAAAATTCCTGGGAATGCCTCTGGGGAGAGGGAGCTGTGGGCAAAACCCGCACTCCAGGAAGCCCTGGTGGTTCCCGGGACACCCGCACACGGTCCCAGCTCGGCGGGAGCCGCGTGTTTCTCCCCGCCGGGCCCTCCTGCCCTTCAGGACTCTGCAAACGGAACGTTTCCCACGGGCGGCCACCCGCGAGTTTAGGTGTGCGGAGCCTGTCTGCATCGAAATAAATATTGTCCCGTGCTTTGATCTTCTTCCGAGCCAAGAAATGTGCTCCTTGCTTAGATCCGTGGGATGTGTGATATACAGCAGTCCCTCACATATATATGTATATATGTGTATATAAATGCACGTATGCACACAGTTCTGGCACATAAGAGCACAGACCTATTCCCTTTCGCCCTTGCCCTTCCTTTATAATCCCCTTTGGAAAACTCGGCCCAGATCCGGAAAGACTACAGCGATGTGCCAGCACATGCCCCCTCCGTGGGTTCGTGGCAGCCTGTAGGAGGTTTTAATCTCCAGTCCACGAAACCCATTTTGAATGCTTTTGGTCTTGCTGCCAACCACCAGTAAAATATATGAATATATTTATTTATATAAACCACGTGGAATACAGGCCATGTGCTGATCTTTTCTCCTTTGATACAGGGATATGTCTATCTTTCCATTTTTATTTTCTTGCAAGTAATAATTGGTGGGAAGTGAGCTTGGCCTCCTTCTCCTTCTCCTTCTTTCTTCTTCTTTCTCTTTGTCCCTCCCCTTCCCTTTCCCCTTCTCCTTCTCCTTCTCCCTCTCCTTATCCTTATCCTCATACTTTTCGGGTTAACTTCCCATACAAGGCATCCGTGAAGTAAGACCTTTCAAACGCCTTCACATTCAATCGCTGCAGCTCTTCGGCCAGAGCTCGTCCTATCCCGTGCAATCGACGTGTTTCCTGGGCAAAATAATAATAACAAATTCCTCGACCCTTGGAAAGAAGCGGGATGAGCCAAGAGGAAGACGTTTGCGGGCGCGCAGGCTGGGTGCTGGGGAAGCACTGGAGCGGGGACGGCGCCCACGCGAGCACCCGCCTCGCGGGGAAGGCTGCACAGGGCAGAGTTGCCCTGCGTTGGGGGCCGTTGCTCAGCGTTTTTCGGGGGGGCAGACACGCCTGGGTTTTGCATGGGGAGCATCAAACCGCAGCCCCCGAGCTCCCCCCGGAGCCCTGCAGTGAGCGCAGCCGCGGGGCAGGAGCAGACACTGGGCACGGGATGGGGGGGGATTTTTAACCGCTTGGGGATTCTTCTTCCCCTCTCTCCCACTGCTTCCAGTGCAGGGGGTGCAGCGAGGCCCCTGCAGGGGTTCCCAGTGGGCTCTGGCACGGAGCACACCGTGAAAGCGGTCCCAACGGGGGACTCCGACAGGCTCAAGGGAGCCTCGACGCCCCCGCAGCGCGACGAGCTCAAACCCCAGCGCTACGAGGCACCAAACAGCGCCCTCATCCTGGGCTGGTGTCGAGATTATCCCTGGTCCTAGACAATGACGAACCCCGTGAAGATGCCGTTTCCCCCAAGCAGGGGAGCAGCACAGGGGCCAAGCCTCGGTGGCTTTGGACGTGGCAGCAGCAATGACCTGTGAGCCCCTCCCAAATGCCAGGGACTCCATCCCAGGGCTGTCTTGCTTCATACTGCCCTGGAGAGGGCTGATTTCCAAGCTGGTGGGGGGACTGGAAGAATTTCTGTCGTCAGGCTGACGATGTCCAATGGAACACGGAGGGAATGTGCAGAATCTGTGTGTCACAAGTGGCCGCCACACACAGCCCAGAGCAGAACAACCATCTCCCCCTTTTGTTTTTGTTATTTTTCCTCTTTTTTAATGACAACATTGCCGTGCATGCTAATATAAATCCTCTGTGATTTCACAACTCCCTTCGGTAATATCACCAGACCGACTCTTATGATTTCCTCCATGCCTGCACAGTTTTAGATTTATAGGCCTCTTACATATTCATTCACAGAAATAAAAAGGGTGGGAGCAGAAAGGACTTGATTTCTGGCTGCTCTCAGAGATTTCAATGCCAAATTCATGCAAGATCCGTGAAGATTTCCAAAGCGTTGGAAATGTGGGTCTGTAAACCAATGCCTTAACTGATCACATTCATGTAAGGGGTCAGGGACACATTCACTCCCCAACACAACCACATAATGTCTTGCCAAAGAAGGGTTAAAATAGGATACACTGGAAAAAAATGCACATTGCAAAAGGGGAGGGAGAAAAAGCCCCAAAGTGAATAGTCTTGGAAGAATCTTTGCATGGCAGATGCAAATTAATCCCATATAATAACCACTCTGGTGCCTGCTGGGTCAAAACTCTCCCAGCGCTAAGAAATCTGAACTTTGTGTGGATTAGGATGAAATCAAATGGATACATCAGCATGAAAATTGGACAGTGGAAGAGCAGCTGCTGGGAAGGCTAAAGAGTCTGAGTTTTCCAAAAGTTAAGGCCCAATCCAGACATCATCCAATTTAAAGGAAAACAGCGCAAGAGAAGATGGTGACAGGTATCATGAAAGAAGCGTCCTCAACCTGGGAAATCCTCAGATCATGTGTACAGTGATGTTATTCCACTCTCCTCTCCTCCCAAGCTCCATGTTTGCCAAGTGTTTCCCTGATAGTACAAAGTTTAGTGAGAGTAGATCTCCACCTCCCCCGCAGGAGATGGCTCTGGGAGAGAGTTCCAGAGGGTAAACTCCAAAGAAGGCAGGGAGTGGGGGAGGAAACCTTCCAGCAGATAGAAGGAGAAATGCATGTTTCAGTGAAACAGTCTGGACCAGAAGCATCTCTTCTGAGCCAGGAACATATGGGTGAATTAAGAATGTTTCAAATGAAATTCATGTTTTCCAGACTGTTCTGGAGAGATCTGTGGTCTTTCTACATGATGGGCACTTGGGCTTTCAGTAAAGTATAAAGAAACTACTAGGATATCTCCAAGCAAAACATCCATGAACAAAAAGAACTGGATAAGTTGGTTGGGAGAGAGAAGGGATCATTCAGCCAAGTGTCTGTGAGTTCTGGGCTCCAATGTTGGTAAAAAGAACCAGCACTATATAAAAAAGTAGATATGCTGCCCATAGACTATATTTCCCATAGCATCAAAGCTTCACACAACTAAGAGACCCTTCCCAAAGAGGAATAACCTTCTGCTGACACCCAACAACTGAGGCTTCACGAGTACTTGCTTTTAGGTGCACATCTGGATGTAGTAATTAAAGGATTTTGCCCTTTCTTTCTTTGTGTTTGCCTGGGAGGCTTGGCATACCCTTTGTACAGTAGAAACAAACTGAGGCAAATCTTCTGATCAGTAAACTTTGAAATCAAAATAACAGTAGACTCCTGGAGGTACTGCCACCTTTTGGAGTATTGCCTGTGAAGCAGTACCAGAATGGTAAGTTTCCACCTACAACATGACAGAGAAGGCAACTCTAGCCTATGAACTCAACAAGTTCACAGAGTAATTTGTACTTTGTAGTCTGTAGAGCTTAGGTGGTACAACTCAACACACAGAGCTGTTCCCCATGAAGTCCGTGACTGGAGGCTAAGGACTTGTTCACACATGGAAATGCTTATGAAGATCCATGCAAGACTTGCTGCTCCGCCTCAGATCCACACCCATCTCCTCCTGGGTGAATGTACTGGTTAGACAAACCCTCCTTCCCAGTCAAGATGGGAAGAACACAAGATCTTGTTCAGAACAAGAATGTTCAAATATGGAGGTGCTCAGGGAGGGCCACTGTATTTTACAATCAGATCTTATCTTAATTAGTATGAGCTTTCAAAAGCCTTTTCTCATTAACGCAGTGTAACCCTTCCAGTAACTTCCCATTGTAGTATGAGTGTCTTGTTTTGTTTTTCACCAAATTCCTCTAATCTAAACGTGATCAAACAGAACTCAGCTGAAATAAAGGAGGCCTCTAAGTCTTTGCATAGACTCCCAGCACATACTACAGCCCTGTGCACATTATTCCTGCATGGAGGTTGGATACGAAGAGCTGAAACTAATTTCTTTTGAAACCGCATAGGCCTCGCCTGAGCGGGGAAGAGCAGGTCACCCCCAGTGAGCCTGACTTAAGCAATGATGATGCACTCAGCTGTAAGACACCACCTCACAGCTATGACAGCACAGCTGATGGGAATGGCACCTCTCAGCCCACTGGAGTGAAATGGAAAATAGGTTTATAGAAACCACTGCTGGAACACACATTAATTAAGAGTGCTTGATTCCTGAGCCCTGACAGCTTTGCTGACAGGGCAGAAGAGATATCTACCTTCAGCTGCTTCATTCACAGTTACTGTTATTAATTAACCTAACATGATTTCAGTTTAAATTAACACACCAGACACCATGGCTGGAGAGCAGATACCCCTGTTTTACAGCTGGAGCCAACAGCAGTAACTTCTTCAGCTACATCAGCTAAATCCAAGATAAGTCATCAATCACAGCCCTCAGTGAAATGCTGTGTTGTGCGGATACTTAGCCTAGATTAAGTGACTCATTTTTGTATGAGAAAAAAGATTTTTTAATCAGACAGAGAGAAATCCATATGCTGGGTTTATGATGGTTCAAGAATAAGTACATTTGATAGGTAGATACCTATCAAATAGCTTAACCAACCATTGCTTGCTGTTTAGCCTATGCAATTTGTTGTTTAGCCTGTGCAATCTGATGTACAGGCAAACCATTAGTTGAAGGAAAAGTGTTTTTGTTGTAGCAAAGGTCTGAATCCCTCACAGTAAATTGCATTGGATGTTATACACATGTCCTTGCAGTCTCGTTCTCTCACTGTTCCTGACTTACTCTGTCTCACATTGCAGCTCTCCCAGGTAGACTGTTTTGGTTAATTCAGACATCAAACACAGGTATAGTGCTAGGACTGCACTTAAATGGCACTAAAACATCGTGTCATGTACTGCAAGGCATCACAGAACCAGTCCAAAACTTGTTAAATCATGTTCCAACAGTGCTGGATTCCACCGGATGGATGTGGGGCAGAATGTG
>JAUBOD010000163.1:2897397-2911731 GCA_032353885.1 Nothura maculosa
CCGGGGGCCGCGGCGGCCCCTGCGCGGCCCCGGCGCGGGCCCCGGCCGCGGCCCCGGCCCGGTTATTGCCTGATTTAATTATCTCCACTTTATTCCTTCAGATGTTTATCAGCTGCTTTGCATATCACGTGGGGGCGCGCGGCCCAATGGGCGCGCGCCGGGCGCGACACTGGCGCGTCAGCCGCGGTCAAGTCCCGGAGATCGAGGATCTCTTTTTTCAGTCTTTGGGGCTTTTAAAAAAGAGCCACTGGTCTCAATGCGGATCGGGCTATGACAGCCTCCGTGCTCCTCCACCCCCGCTGGATCGAGCCCGTCATGTTCCTCTACGACAACAGCCTGGATGAGATCAATAAGAACATGGAGGGGTTCCACGCGGGCAGCAACTTCGCGGGCAACCCGTGCCGCAACCTCATGGCCCATCCCGCGCCCCTCGGCGCCCCCAGCGCCGCCGCCTACACGTCGAGCGAGGCGCCCGCGGCCGGCGTGGCCGAGCCCGCTGTCAAGCAGTGCAGCCCCTGCTCGGCCGCCGTGCAGAGCTCGTCGGGCGCCGCGCTGCCCTACGGCTACTTCGGCAGCGGCTACTACCCGTGCCGCATGGGCCACCACAACGGCATCAAGTCGTGCGCGCAGCCCGCCTCCTCCTTCGCCGAGAAGTACATGGACACGTCGGTCTCCGGCGAGGACTTCACGTCGCGGGCCAAGGAGTTCGCCTTCTACCAAGGCTACGCTGCCGGGCCCTACCAGCCCGTGCCCGGCTACCTGGACGTGCCCGTCGTGCCCACCATCGGCGGCCCCGGCGAGCCCCGGCACGACCCTCTGCTCCCCATGGACAGCTACCAGCCCTGGGCCATCACCAACGGGTGGAACGGGCAAGTGTATTGCCCCAAGGAGCAGAGCCAGCCGCCGCACCTCTGGAAATCCGCCCTCCCGGGTAATCCACCTGCGTGGGCGCCGGCCTCTCTTGCCCCTTTCCCCGCCGCGCTCCCACCCTGCTCTTTCCCACCCCACAGCCCCGACTCGTCCCACTCGCGTTTTTGGCGTTTCAGCCTGCGGCGTTTCCACCCCGACCCCCGCCCGCCGCACGCAGCTACCCCCACGTTTGTGTGTGTGTGTGTGTGTGTGCACCCCTTCTAAAAAGAACCCCCAAAAGCTCCCCCTCTAACCGGCCCGCCCCAATGCCCAGCGCCCTAGGAAGGGAAACAGCTGGGAAAAAAAATCTGATGAAGGTCTGAAGTATTCGCGCCTGGCGAGAATTTTCCGTAAACACTGCAGCCCTTGCAGCACTGCTGCGAGCGGCTCTGCTTGCTCCTAGCCCTCTGCTCGCGATTTTATTTTCCTTTTTATTTAAGCGTGATTATCTATCTGCCTGACAACAGCGAGGCTTTCCGCTCCTAAGCCGCTCGTTGTAGGGGGAAATATACATTTATAGAGAAAAATCTCAAGTGCTGAGCGGTGCTTCAGTAGCCAAAAGCTAAACTAAGCCTGGGTAGCAGGACAGAGGCAGAAGTGCCCCGTAACTCTATCCTCCATAGCACTTGAAGACGTCCCGTCAGCTCTGAGCGTTTTCTAACGTTTGTGTGCCTGGTTTTTCTGTTGCAGACGTCGTTTCTCATCCGTCCGATGCGAACTCGTACCGCCGAGGGAGGAAGAAGCGGGTCCCTTACACCAAGGTCCAGTTAAAAGAACTCGAAAGGGAATACGCTACAAATAAATTCATAACCAAAGACAAGCGGAGAAGGATATCGGCAACGACGAATCTGTCAGAGAGACAGGTCACAATCTGGTTCCAAAACAGAAGGGTCAAAGAGAAAAAAGTTATCAACAAATTGAAGACTACCAGTTAATGGATTAAAATGGAGAAGCAGCAACCCACCAGATTCAGGACTTTTTTTGTTGTTGTTGTTGTTCAGATTAAAATAATTATTAATAATAATTAAAAAGAAAAGACAATGAACCTCTTCTTTCAGAACAAGAGATCTGTATCTTTGGAATTATAGCATTTTTTTAAATATTGCTGTAGCAAATGGTTAAAACTGACAGTTCTCCCGAAAACCAAGGCAGAGAGTCTAGCTGACAAACTGCAAAGCCCAAAAACCCAGCCCTGAGAGATTCACTTTCAGTTATGACACACAATTCTCTGAGAAACTTGTAAGTACTTCTGTGACCTTGCTATTACAGAGCACCCTTCGTGGCCACGGTCTGAGAGCTGGTGAAAAGGAGGAGATGGAGGTGTCCACATAAGCTTTTCTTCTTCCATTGTTCCATTGCAATGCGAACTGTCTGTTGAATGACTGCTCAGGTAAACCACAGTGGGAAAAAATACAATTACTGTATGTTTTTAAACAATGCATTTTATGTAAAAAAAAAAAGTAATAATAAACGTCGAAGGTACTGAATATACTGAATAAGGATTTCAGAGACATCAGTAATGAAGGAAGCTCTGTGGAGGATTTATCTTGATAGCAAATTTTAAACATCACAGACTACTGGGGATAGGAATGAAAATATTTGCTTGGAGATGTCTTTCCTTTGGTTTTGTTTTTATATTCAGTAGATGATTTCTGATCATCTGAACTGTTTGTTTTTTTCTTTTTTCTTTTTTTTTTTAAATTTTCCTACAGACCGTACAATAGATACTTTTTAAGAGACTCTGCTTATTTTAAACCTCAAATGATCTTCAAGAATTATTATCCTAAGTCCCCGGAAAACCTTAACTGTTTGACTCTGGGTGAATCCAAAAACACGAGCATTGGCATTACGTTATAGTAAAGAAACAAAATCCTTTCTGCAAAAAAAAAAGTCCAAGAACTTTGAACTGAATTACATTTTTTTCCCAGAAGTATTTTGATTTATATAATCTATATTTTGATCTATAAGTAATTAGTCGTTTCTCCTTGTTTATTGTCTGTTATGAGGCCGCATTAGAACATTTAGGGATTCTTTTTACAGCACCTTTTAATCCAATCAGTTATTTCAACCAGCACATTATTGTTGTTTTTATTCACTATAAGAAGCTATCTTGTAAATAAGAAAAAAAAAGAAAATCAGCGCACTGTGAAAATGTACTTGTGCACCCTCATTTTTTTTTATATTTCTACTGACAAAAAGAAAAAAAAAGGAAATCCAAGACGTGTAGATAGGTATAGTAGTATTAATACTGTTAATAAAATAGTCACTGTAATAAAGCCTGGCAGAAATGCTCTTTATTTTTTGGTACCTACATGTATTTCGTAAAGGAATACTAAATATCTGTCTTGCAATTGTAATATTATTGTTTTCCATTGTGCAGTTGAAGGATGCATCTCTATCTTGGTTGGATTTTTTGGTTTTTGCTTTTCGAACGGTGTTAGCGTGGGGCAGCAGGCCCGATAAGCAGCTTTTCCAAGCTAAAAGTGATCTAATGATGATAAAGAGCCCGGTATTTTGAGGAGGGGCTGGGAAGGGAAAAATAAAGGGGGAAAAAGAAAAGATGATATCAAGGTAGAGCTGCAGCCCTTGTCGGAAAAGGGGAACCCGTCGCGACGGCCCCTCCAGCGCGGGGCCCGCGGAGCCGGGACGTTACCGCGGAGCCCCGCGGTGCCACCGCAGGCCCGTTGGGGGTCGGGGGCGTCGCTTGCGGCCGCAGAGCTGGGAGGGAGACCTTAAACCTTGACCTTGACAGGGGAAAAGGGGGGAAAGAGAAACAACAACAACGCAAAGGAGGCGATTTGTGACCTTGACTTTTGACAGCTCGCGGCATTCGCGGGCCGAGGGCGCCACCTGGCGGCGGTCGCGCGCCGCGCAGCCTCCGTGCGCGCTGCACCTGCGCGCCCGCGCAAGCGTCCCTCCGGGCGCGGGGGCTCCATATACACATGGATATGTGTATATATGTGGCTATATATACAGTAGGGGTATATATACAGTGTGGGGGGGGTGCGTATGTATCCAGACCATCTCGGGCTTTAGGGAGGTGCGAGAGTCTGCGCGGGTTGCTCCTGACGCGCTTTCCTTCCCTGGCCGTGGGCTGGTGAGTCCGATTTCTGGCGCAAACCCTTTTCTTTGGCCTCGTAGGGGTCTCGGTTTGAGGCCTGGGGGGTGCGAGTTTAGCCGGGCTCGAAGCGGGGTTTCCTTGTGAGCTTCCCCACGCGCAGCCCCCTGCCTCCTCTGTGCCGTGGTGGTCTGCGGCTCTAATTAGGGTGATTGGGGAGTCTTCACGGTGCATTTAAGAAGTATCAGATATACCATGGTGGCTGTGGACTTCTAGCCTTACATTTCGGAAATTCAAAGGGAGCCACCTCGGCGCGGATCAGCACGGCGAGTCTGCTGGCGCTAAGAGCTCACTGTAACGCATTCGTGCAATAATTTACATGAAAAGTACCGGGGGCAGAAGTATCTAGTTTCCAGGAAGCTGTCGTATTTGGGGCTTTTTCGCTCGTTTTGGTGTTTCCGAATAGGCACGCATTTTCCGGGAGCTCCGGACGCTCCGCTGCTTCCCGCTTGTGGGAATTAGGGACTGCGGTCGGCAGCTTGCAGGGTTTTGCAAAGCGGAGTCAGGGTGACCCGAAGCCACTGAGCATGGTGATATCTATGGGCATCCCTTTGGGGAGCAATTGTGGACTTTCTGAGCCCCTGTCCTAAGTTTTGCCTTGAAAATCGCCTTGGAGAGGTGCGTATGGGATGGCCGGGAATGAGGCCTTGCAGTAGTCGGACTCTGATCTGAGAGGCAGGGAGGTCGGGGGGAAGCAGCTCCCATAGCCGAGGAGCAAAGGGCCAACCCCAAGAATGGGCTCCGAGGGGACGGGCGCCTCGGGCTGCCAAGGGCGAGAGAAGCCAGGCGAGTCCTCCCCTGTCCCTGGTAGCCAGCGGCCTCCGTGGCCTGCACGGGCCTTCAAGGCCATTTTCATCCCGGCAGGAAGATCTGGAGCTGAGGCTCTGAGGCGGATGCTCCTCCTGGGAGCAGGATCCAAAGGGAAGGGGCCGATGAGCGGGCCCGGGCTGCGGCCTCGTTCCTTGGGCAGCCCCGACTGCCTGGCCCGAGCCTATACTGAGCTCCTGCCTTGCTGCCAGGGTCCCTATCCCGAGACCAGGACAATGCCTGCTCCTGGAGCGACTCATTTGCTTGGACAAAGAAAACCACTTGGGAGACACACTTGCTCCTTGTGAACACAACTCTGTATTCCGTTATATTTCGCAAACCGGGATAATTGCTGCCTGAGACACGCGGCAAATTACGCGCGTTTCACGTCGGAGGTGTGTGAGAGCGGCATGGCTCGAGCTGCGTCCGCGCTGACGGTTTTAGTGCGTCCTAAGACGCGTCTTCTTTTTCAGCCCGCGCCTTGGAGCGAGGCGGCTGAAGGCTGCCCGGACAGAAACCCACAACGGGAAAAGGGTTGATTTCTTAATAAAATATATTTTAAAAATAATTTTAAAAAAAGTTGTTAATTGAAAGATAATGCAGAGCATTTCTAAAGCACTGAGCTGTTTGCCTTTCGAATCTGCTAAACATTTCTAGACCGAGCTTGGATTAGCGAATTTGAATTCCCACTACTGTTCAAATAGCTATGCCGCAAATATATATTTCACGGCGTAAAAAAAATATAAAAATAAAAGTGGGAAGCGCTTGGCTTGCGCTAACCCTACGGGTAAGGTAACATTTTGGATCGGCCCCCCACTCCCGTGCGAGGCAGCCCCGAGGTCTCCGCGGGCTCCACTTAGCAGAGTCCCGCGCTAGGAGCAGGATCGGGCCCCGGCACAGGCCGGGCCCAGCAGGGCCGGAGTGGCCGCCCCCGGCCCTGTGCTGGTCCCGCCTGGGGGACGACCCCCATGGAGGCCCCGTTGTCACCAGGTGAAGCAGGGCCGGCCGCTCCGTGCACGCATTGGCCGCGAGGTCGTTCTCGTGGAGGCCGCAAGGTCGAGGCCACGGTGAGGGTCGGCAGGCCCAGGATTAGGGTTAAGGTCTGCACGGGCAGCCTTAGGCTGAGGGCCGCGGAACGGGCTTGAACGCCATGGCCCCTCGGCGGCGACCTCCTTTTGGGGCACAAAGGGCAGGGAGGGGGTCTCCACCGCGGATCACGCCGTGTTTGCGGGGTCTCGGTGCCCGCTCGGCCCTGCAGCCGCCTCTGCGCGCCCCTCCGCGCATCCCGGCTCGGGCGCGGAGCGCAGGGCCGCGCGCAGGCTGGGGGTTCCCGTTATTTATTGCCGTCATTTACCGTCCCAGAGCTGTTGGCACATGCATTTTCAAGTACAAATTGCAGTTGTCTTACATATTCCCCTCTCAGCAAACTGCCGCCCTGCCCTAAAATACATCCCCATCTTGTCTTATAAATGCGCTAGTCATCAACGAAAATAATTAACCAACACGATCCGCTGCTGCACGACACGGGGATCCTGTCCGTCCAGGCACGCGGGTCGAGTAATACAAGTATTTATATGTCCCGCGTTATCCAAAACTTTTTAAAACATTTGTGTCCTGCTTTTGTGGTGGAATAATATATGCGAGCAGTTTTATTTGCAGACATAAAAAAAAAAAAAAAGATCCCGGAAGAAGTATTTCAAAGCGAAACAAGCATGAAAGTAAAATACAAACCACACACAAACAAAACCGAGACTCTATCTTTTTTAGTTCCCTGCAGAAAAAAATAATTATACTTTATACAAATGTATAAATATATATATATATATATACTGTGTACAGAAAGGAATGTGTAGAGGGAGGCAAAGGAGGGAGGGAAGAATTTGAAACTGTATTTTTAGCGGGTTAGTTGAAATATTAATGTCAGAGTAATATTTCTATCCCGTGTAAAATGAAAGACATAATTAACAGTTTTTATAAATATCTATTTAATTCGAAATAATCAATGCATGAAACAGAGACATCCACTTTAATTCCAAGTGTCTGAATATAGAGAGCTGTAATCTTCTAATTCCTGTCCCCCTTTGTCTAATTTGAAATTCCCACGGACACCCAGAGAACGAGAGTTTCTCATGCGGACGGAATTTTCTTTCTATTTTCTTTTCCCCACCTAGAGTATAATTCGGTATTTAATCTATCCCCGCCTCGAGCTCTTGGCAGTAGCCAAGGTAGTTTGCTATCGGAAATAAACCTTGACGGGAGCATATTTCCGAAAAAGAATGATAACTATAACTACAAAGTTGTATCTTTGTCGTCGTCGTCCCACCACCACCATCCTTTTTTTTCGGGAATATTTTCCTTTAAAAATGTTTAGCCTCTAAGACGTCCTTATGAAGTAGGAGAGGAAAATAAATAATATTTAAAAAGAGTAATGCTTGACATTAAAATGAAAATGATGGGAAAATAAAATTGCTTTGTCCTTCCACAGCAGTGACTTTACTTTGCATCCGCTCAAACAAGCGGGTAAGCATTTCGTCCCTTAGCCTATAAATTACCATTAAAAAAAAAAAGAAAAATAAAAAGCTATGGCTTAAATAAAACCCCATTCCTCGTACATTTCAGCATTCTCCGTGGGCAGTGCTCGCAATAAAATCAAGACAGCGTTTAATACAAAAAAAATATTGGCAGGCGCTAAAAGGCCGTTTGTTGCCATTCATAATTTCTCGATGCGTTTTAATGCACTTTAATGACGATGTGAAGAGATGGTCTTGGTGTACGGGGCCGGTAAAGGAGCTCAAAAAATAAAATGTGGAGCGGGGTGGGGGGGGGGCAGCGGCGGCCCCAGGGCCCCTCCGCGCTAGGCCCGGCCTGGCCCCCTCCCTGGCCTGGCTCCCTCCTCCGCCTTCAATGCAGTTGATTCATGAACTAGGGCACGAGATGCAAATGTTCATTAAGTCTCCCCTCCCTCCCTCCTTCCCTCCCGCCTCTCCATCCTCCCCACCACCCCCCCGCCAAAAAGAAGGAAAAAAACATCTCCAGTGAATAACTTCAACATGGCGTGCTGAAAGGCGGGAGATCTGCCCGCTCCTAGATCCGAAATGTGATTAAACGTCCCCAAAGCGGAGAGCATCTCCCTTCCTCCCGCCGGCCCCCGCCTTCCCCTCCCCGCAGCGTGGGGGAAAGCGCCCTCCGCTACGTAGGAAAGGTCAAGTCCTACAAGGCGCAGCCCACGGTCATTACTGTACTGTGACCCGGGCTGGACTGGGCAGGAAAGGCCGGGAGTCCCGTGATCAAAAACACTTGGACTTTTTTTTTTTTTTTTTTTTTTTTCTTCTCCTCCCGCTTTGGGAATCCATGGAATTAGAGAGCATTTTTAGCCGCCTGCAGTCACCTTGTTTGTGTGCAAATCGTCATCGGGAATCCTGAGGGATGAGGAGAGAGAGAGAGAGGAGAGAGAGAGGAAGAAATAAATGGCAGTAATAACAGTAATAATAACAGCCATTATAATAATGAGCCTGTGATATTGGTACAGTTTGCAGAGAGTCTGGAGCTTGTAGGAAGGACGATGTGTCCTACTGGCTACATTCCTCTCCGTTCAATTACAGGCAGACAAACAACAACTCCAACAACAACCAAAGTACCAACCCAAACCAACAGCAACCTAAGTCACTGAGACCTGGAGAAGAAAAACTCCGTGGACCGGGTGTATTTAACCTCTGGGGAAGGAAACAAAGCAAAACCAAAGCAAAGTGCAGTTCGTCCTTATCGCTGGGAAGGTGCCCAGCCCAGCGCGGGACCGTAGCTGTCAGTCTCCGAGGGGACGCGGTTTTGCTCGGGCCAGAGGCTCCTGGATGCGGGGGAAGCTCCTGGATGCGGGGTAAGATTTTCCTGCTCTTCCTGCCTGAATGTTCCTGCTCTCCTGGTGCTTGGTGGGGAACGAAGCAAACAAGAAACAAGCAGAGGGGTTTGGGAGGCCCTCGCCGAGGTTTTCCCCAGGCCCCTGCCCCCCGTGCCGGCCCCAGCCCACCCCGACACGGGCCACCCGCTCCCCTGTCCCCGCCGGGTTGCCGCTCTGGGATGCAGGACAAGGAATGGGATGCAGATTGGGGGGGATGTTAACAGGGGCCGAGGAGCCTCCTTGGAAAAGTGAGATCGCTTCTCCTAGCTCCACCTTTGGCGGCGATGCTGCTGCCAGGCTCGCCTAGGTGGCAAGCGGGGAGGGCTCCTGGCAGCCAAGGGGGCCACAGGAGGCTGAGGGCAGAGTTGCTCGGGGGCTACTGCTCCTTGTTCGGCTTTTTGCTCCTCGTTTTGCGCAGAATTGGGGCAGGCTGCCTCGGAAAGCGTCTCCTGGATGTTATTCCCGCTTGTTCGTGTGCTCGGCTGTTGTGTTATTTTTAATCTTGCGTGAGGCAGGGAGCAGGGTGCACTGCTCCGTGTGGAATAAAGGAAGCGAAGGAGGTATTTCCTCGCAGCGGCTGCTGAACCTGATTTGCTCCCTGCATGTGTGTAGCGAGAGAGAAAAACGCCAGCCGGGAGTTGCAACCTGCCAGTTTGAATTAATCTGAGCTTCGTCGTAATCGCCTTGATTGGGAGGCATGGGCAAAGTGCTCTAATTTATTTCACGTCGTATAAACTGGCCTCTCTAGTCGGCTTTGCTTAGGAATAATGGAAGAGAATAGAAGAGCGGGGTATTTTAAGTCACTCCGATATTAGGCTTTGGGGTGTTAAAAGTGTCTTCGATGGATTTAAATGTAAAATATTTTCGGTTGGTGAATGTCTAGTCATGATAGTTTTAACAAATATATATATATATATGTATGCATTATATATTATATATGTGGTGTCTGGGTACGTGAAGGGAAAATAAAAACGAAAGAGAAAGGACCTTTAATCCACACACACCCGCCTTGTCTGATTCCAGTGATTTTTCCAATACTTCCCCGGTCTCTTCTGCCCTATGTGGACTTGTGTTGACGCACCTCAGTTCCTATCAAAAGAAATAGTCGAATCTGTATTTTTCAAAGGCCTGAGAATGAGAAATAAACGCAACTCTCGGCATGTTTTGACCCCGGCATAGGCAAAGCAGCCAGATCAGTATTAGCGGCAGAGCTGGTTTTATGGGTGACATAGGAAAGAAGAGACAACAAGCGGCTCTTCCGAGCGGCTGCTTCGCGCAGGGCAAAACGGCTGCATTTTGACCCCCAGCTCCTGTTTTACGGTTTTATCAGTCTAGAAGATTCCTGGGAAGGTTACAGAAGAGCAGGTATATTAATTCTAAAGCAGCTTTAAGAGTCCATTCAAAATGTGAAGTTTGGGATTTTAAAAGTCGTCGATTTGACAGCCCCGGTGTAGTGATACTTCCTGTATCCGCCCCTTGAAACAATTCTGGATGAAGAAATCTCTTTACTTTGGTGGTTTCGCGATATGTGAATAAGACTCTCCTATAAAGTTAGCAGTGCGGTACAGTAAAATCGGATGAGTTTGTTGGCCAATCGGAAAAAAAAGACATTGTAAATCACAGTTACAAATCACTATGTATTAGAAATAACCATATATTCTATAAAACTATTTTTCACCGAGAATCCAAAACCATTTCCTTAAGTGGATTTTTCTACCGTGTGCGGACTTCTGGGCATCACAGGAATTGTCCGAACATGACTAGTTTGTCTCGACTTTCGGGCTTTTTGTCTAGGTGCGTTTCTGCTCATAATGTAGACAGTATATTTTGTATTTCATACCTCTTGCTGTTTACATGCTGAATTTATAGGCAGAAAGAAAAAAAGTTTGTTAGAAACAACGCTATGGGATTTCCCCCCCCCCCTTCATTGCATATATTTCCTGGATTAACAAATCTAAGGTCAAGTTCAAGGCATCACTTGTAGCAATACTTTTAAATGTAAGTGGCCATGGGAATGTTTTGCTGGAGTTATTTTTGCAGTGCGTTTGAAAGCGGGGTTGCAGCCTCCGTGTTGCGCGTGGATTTTGCACGGGAGCGTCGCCTGAGATGTTGCCCTGTGTCCCATAACTGCGATGTTTGTTGTGTCCGATAACTTGCAAAGCACTCCCGGAGATATTCCCCAAATCTCTCTGCCTAATTCCACGTAAAATACTTGGACGTGAAAGGCGCCGGGAACCTGCTTACTACAACCCATGGTAATGACCCTGGCTCCTTGCGGGTCTGGGTGCAAGTCGGTAGGAAGTGCGGGGTTTTCTGGATCCAGAGATTAAAACGAAGGAAATTCCCTTTCGCGGGCATTGTGGTCCAGACTCGCCCTACTCGGCAGCCTATTTTTCTTGCAAGAAACCCCTTGCACCTGCATGTGGGTAAGGAAAGGAAAAGGATGAGGGAATGAGTGAATGAATCTGCATTTTGAAGTGTTGGGATAAGCCTCTAAGAGCATTCAAGGGGAGAAAAGGAGACATTTATGGTAGCATCGCCACTCAATCAAGCCCCCAAATACTTGACCGTCTAAGCTAACAGCTCCTCGTGTCACCTTATTCCTCAATCTGCTTCGACTCTCTCTCGGGAGGCAAATAGGAACAGCAATAATGGGAAATTTTAGAGAGGCTTTGGAGAAGGAGAGAGAAAGACTCAAAGCGTTTGGAGAACTGAGGTTTCTGAACACACACACCGTTATGAGAAACGCTCCGCGCTTGTAAAGACGCCGCCAGTGCGTTACAACAACAAATCCTATGGTCGCAGAAGAGCAAGAAAGCAGTTACCTTTCTGCAATCAGCTGCATGGCTTTGAACAGAGAAACGTCTTCCCTATTCCTGCTTGTTGCAATGATCACAATCGGGGTCTAATTTCAGATAGAGCGCTCTAATGTCCATCATGTGAATGGGATCTAAAATAGCATGGGGACTGCCAAAGACGCCTCGATCTCCTTAAGTCTGTAAGCGTTTAATCCTAATGCTCGAGCTAGAAAGGGGATGCGGGAGAGAAAAGCAACCCCCTCCCCAAAGCTTTTCCGAATCAGCAATTTAAAAGGAAATAATGGGTGGAAGAGGAAAGGTAATTGATATTTTAAAAAAATCTAAAATGCTCTAGCGCAAAAAAACCCTTTCCTTGTGATAAATACATTCCTATGACATAATGCAATGTAATGAAGTATAGAAGAAAAAAAAAGAATAACACTTACTACAATCTTGAGGTCTTTTTCTGTTTATACATACTCAGGTTCACATTTTCAATAATAATTATTCTGTATGGATCCCCAAAATAGGATTTCATCTTGCCGCTAACAAAAAAATCCACCAACTAAATGTATTATTTGGTATATTCGTATTGGAAAATTTTTGTCTATAATCTACACTTTTTCTTCCATTACAATATTAAAGTAACATAGGTAGGTAAATACATATAAACATATACTAATTAAAAATACAGGCGAGCTCATAGATCTGGTACCATAATGGACAAAAAGGGAAACAGAAAATAGCAAACGCCTCAAAAGAGTTTTTGTAGCTGAAATATGTAAAATCAAGACAAGAATCATCCTTCTCTGAAGCGGCATTCTTGGCACATTTTGCAATGAACTGTAGCCTTATGGCGCTATTTTCATTGGAAAAGGGAAGGTGATGTGCTTTTCGTTGGGAAAAAGAAAGCTGAAAATTCCCTGCAATTACGTTTTTCTAAGAACCCTTTGTATATTGCAATCAAAGCGTAGGTCAATTAAAATGCTCTCCTGATTATTGCGATATCTCCTAGTCTTCGAGTCCTAACAATTCCTACCGTTCTGATGGATGGAGCATTAAAAAACCTCAACCCAGCAATCATGTAATATTTTAATTAGCTCTTCTCGAGCTAAATTCCTTTCTGTACACGCTTCCTCTGATCATTGCAGGCACCCCTCCTCTTGGCAAGGTAGCCTTCAAATTGTTAAAACAAAACCCCGCTCAAAAAGACAACAATTTAGACACTATAGAACTTGACCTTTCCAAGAACAGCGGTAGGAAGTTAAACAGTCCCCTTTGCACGCGATCTGTATATATAAAAGCGAGCCTATCGAGGCATCCTAGCTTTGTTTATATCCCTCCAAAGGGGAGATGTGTCTTTTTGCTCGCTTTGTTTAGCTTAGCTATGAGTAAACGCGCTCCGAAGCTCTCTCCGCCTCTGCAGGATTCATAACATTTCCAGCCGCGTTACCCTCGCTAATCCGGCCCAAATACACGGCAAGGCGGAACGAATGCATTTTGCTTCCCAAAATCAAATGCCTCCCTTTGTTTGTGTTGTTTTCCCTGGGCTTAGCGACGGGAAGGCTCGATTTTCCCCCTTCCTCAACGCGGAAGTCCCAATTACTGTATTCAAGGAGCAATTCAACATTAGACCAAATAATCAACATTGATAATTGTGCTGAACACAGCAACTTAACAGCAGGCTCGCTGCAATTACCCACACATTCCGGGCCTTTAGGCGGGCATTATCTCTGTTTCACTTAACAGCAAATAAAGCGGGGGTCCGGCTGTGCCTCGGTGCCTCTGGAGCGACCTGCGCCCCTCTCCACCCCAGCACCCCAAAGACGGAACCGGGAGGAATTTTGGGGATCTCATCGCATGGAAAATGGGACCGAACAAATCTACTGCTTCTTTTTCTTTCTCTCTCCCTCTCTGTCTCTCTCTCTTGTTTTCCTTTTCCTTTTCTTTTCCTTTTTTTTTTCCTTTTTTTTATTTCTTCTTTCTTTTTTTTCTCTTTTTTAAATTTTATTTTTCTTTTTTTTTTATATTCACACACACCAAGCACAAGTAATGTCCACATACGCCCATGCTCACACGCACATACACATCTATTTCGGCAGAAGGCTCTCCGCATCGAAGCTCTTTTATTATTATTTTTATTATTTCGCCTTCCTTGCCTTAATTTCCCTTTGTTTCCCAGAGGCAGCCGCGACCCCTGGCAAGGCTGAGCCTTGCAGGGCGCGACAGCCCCCAGGAGCGGAGAGGAGCAGCAAATCGCCACGTACAAACCTTTGCCAGCCTCGCTGCCCACTCCTGTGCCCAAAGGCTCGGGATTTATTTAGTGCCAGAGGAGGGGAGACTGCAGTGGGTCCAAGTAGGTGGCGTCCCGCGCTTAAGCGTCGGGCAGCTCAGTCGTGTCTGCGCTGACACAAGCTGAAGTTGACTGCCAAAGTGCTATAAAACCGCAGGTCAGTCTAGAACTGTTTTCGGCTCTCCTAGACGCGCCGGGTTCAATTATAGCCTTAAAAGCCCTAATACAAGTGCAAGAATTTGTTTGCCATCACGCAGAGGCGGGGCGAGGCTCTGCAATGGTGGCGCCTTTGTTATCTCAAAGTCACTGAAATCCTTATACATTCCTTTTTGCTGGAAAGAGGAGGGGTTCTGTGTGAGCTTGGGGGGGCGTTGATTTTTCATATACAGAGGGAAGGTGGGGGACAGAGGGGAAAATAATAGTAGAAGAGAAAGAAAGAAAAAGAAAGAAATAAAGAAAGAAAAGAAAGAAAGAAAGAAAGAAAAGAAAGAAAGAAAGAAAGAAAGAAAGAAAG
>JAUBOD010000163.1:2911831-2926245 GCA_032353885.1 Nothura maculosa
AAGAAAGAAAGAAAGAAAGAAAGAAAGAAAGAAAGAAAGAAAGAAAGAAAGAAAGAAAGAAAGAAAGAAAGAAAGATGTAGGTAAGCACGAGCAGAACTATAACTTTAATCAAAGAGCCAACCAGAGATTTTGCACCCACCCCTCATAAAAAAAAAGAAAAAAAAAGAAAAAAAAGAGACAGACAGAGAGAGAGAAAAGCCCCCAACACTTTTACAATCCCTAAACGACAATCCAGTCTTCTGCTAGCGGTTTTGATGACATGCGATCCCTTTCCATCCACTTTCTAGCAAATATGTCAGACTAGAAGATTAATTCATTAATTTCAAGTTCAGCAACCAAACATGGAGCAAGCCTAAGAAGTTCTTGCAGCAGACCAGACTAGCGGGTTCATTACAGGGATATGTCCGGAGCATTTGATTTGTGAATGCTAACCCTTGTAAAATAAGAAAAAGGCATATAAACATTAATGCTAATAAATTAGTTTGCTCCACTACAAAGTAATTACTTGATAATACTGATATTTACAGCGGGAATCTAAATGAAATAGTTAACTATAATGTAGGGAAAATACATAATGAGAATATTTTCTCTGTGCACAACATGATTAGATTTGTTATTGAGTCAGTTACGATAAGCTAAGCAATAAATAAACAAATCAATGTTGACATTTAAATACCGAAGTTCTCCAGAATTTACTATAGAACTTTCTCCGGATATATAAATACTTCTGCAGCACTGCGGAGGAACGGGAAGAGAAGGGGGGCGAAATCCAAATATTATTTCCTTAACATTTCAGTTTCCCTCCTATTAGTCCCCGAAATCCATAAGGGCAGGGGGCTTGAAATATGTCTAATTTCATAAGATCCCCAACTGCATAACAGTTGTTTGCATTTTTTTTCTGTTTTCATTAAGTCCATCCGGAACACAAACATTACTTTTCTGAAATCGAGCATCGGAATAGCAAAAGAATATTTTTTCCAGCAGTCTAGGGATGTCCATGCCTCTAAAGGTGCTATATTTTTTGGCGTCTTTCTCTGTTTTCCTTGGCTCTGCACCTTCGGTGGGGTGTGCATTTTTATTGGCAGAGAACTCCTTTTTAGTCTCTGCCCTGCACAATCCGCTTTCTATATCATCCCTTTCATGCAACAATAGTAAAAGTTTAACCACGTTTTTAAAATGGGTCTCCCTGGGTCTCAGCGTTCGGCGACAGTCTGAAGCGAAGAGGAAAGCATCTTAGTGCTGCGGGTTTGTTCTTAGGGGTTAATAGTATGTCAAATAACTTTAACTAGGCTTCTGGCAATTAAACTTAGCATATTTGTCAAAGCGGGATAGCCCAACATCCACTGGTTTCCCAAGTATTTAGCAGCACTGTCGGGGCGAGGAGATCAGCAAACACTTTTTGCTCGGCGGTCTGCGATTTAAAGGGCTTTCTGGCATTGCAAATAAAGCAAGCAACGGTTTGGAGGGCATGGAAAAGGGAACCTGCATCCTGGGAATACAATATTGTTAACTACCTCTAGTAAAGCTTGGATGAAGCCGCGTAGGGTATTTGAGGTTAATATGTAAGTAAGGGAAGGAAGACACTAAGCGCTTCGGAAGTGAACATGAATGCAAGCATGTAATCTATTCACCATGAAAATCAGTGCAGACTTGACCCTGGCACATTCTTCCTAGAAACGTTTCCAGAAAAACCCTGCGGGGTGAAGATTTTTTTCCGGAAAAAAAAAGGTAAACGAAGGGGGAAAAAAAAAGAAAAAAATGAAAAAGAAGAAAAAATGAAAAGGAAAAAAAAGAGAAGAAAAGAAAAAAAAAAAGAAAAGAGGGAAAAAGAAAAAAAAAGAAAAAAGAGTGATTTCTTAAAGAGGTTTCCTGCTCGGAAGCAGCTCTTGGAACAAACTGTTACCTAAATCCTCCTCTTTTTGGAGTATGCCAGCGAGCAAACATACGCACACACGCACACGAGCGAGCAAGCAAACAAGGAAAAGGTCTCACCTAACCCTGTGGGAATTTCTAATTCTCTCTACTCCAGAGCGCCCGGCTGCAAGGGGCCGGGCGCGCGAGCGTGGCGAGGAGGCGAGCGCCTCGCTGGCCACTGAGGAGACCCGAGGCGCACCGGGGAGGGGGCCTTGGAGCCCCGCGTGCTTTTTTTGGGGGGGAACTCGCCAAGTGACGATCTGTTGCTTCCCCTGGGATGGCTACAAAGAGCGGCGGGCCCGTGCGCGCTGCTTGTCAAGCGTCACGTGGGCAGCACCTCCCTGGATGGGGATGGGGAGAGCTCTCCACGTCAGCCGACGTCTCCCAATTTCTTCCTGCACGGATCCGCTTCAAAGAGGCAGCTGCGTGAGAGAATCATGTTAAGCTCGGCTAATGCGGAGAGCCCGAGGTAGCCCTAATGATGGATTTTGATGAGCGTGTTCCTTGTTCCTCTAACATGTATTTGCCAAGTTGTACTTACTACGTCTCGGGTCCTGATTTTTCCAGCCTCCCTTCTTTTTTGCCCCAGACCCCGTCTTCTCGCCCTATGACATACTCCTACTCCTCCAACCTACCCCAGGTCCAACCTGTGAGAGAAGTTACCTTCAGGGAATATGCCATTGATCCCTCGAGTAAATGGCACCCCAGGAACAACCTGCCCCACTGCTACTCCGCAGAGGAGATCATGCACAGAGACTGCTTGCCTTCCACCAACACTGCTAGCATGGGCGAGATGTTCGGCAAAAACGCAGCGAACGTCTACCACGCCAGCACCAACGTCTCCTCCAATTTCTATAGCACGGTGGGCAGGAACGGGGTCCTGCCGCAGGCTTTCGACCAGTTTTTCGACACGGCGTACGGCCCCACGGAGACGCCGCCCGCCACGGACTATGCGGCGGACAAGAGCGGCGAGAAGGCGCCCGGCGGCGCCGCGGCGGCAACTTCAAGTTCGGAGGGCGGCTGCGGCCGGGCGGCTCCGGCGGCTCCCGGCGCCGACAAGGAGAGGAGGAGGCGGCCGGAGAGCAGCAGCAGCCCCGAGTCGTCTTCCGGCAACAATGAGGAGAAATCCGGCAGCTCCAGTACGTATAAAGGCAGCGCCCGAGCGCTCGAGGAAAGGGAGGTTGCGAGCTTCGCGCAGCGCCGCTGTTAAATTTTTATATGCTGTTTTATAAGCATATAAGGTTTATGAAGGGCCTTTAGATTTCCCCCAACAAAACTTTGTTATAAAAGGCGAGATCACGTGTTTAGTGCTGAAATTGGCCGTGAAATATCCACTGGGCAATTGATGCCTTATGAAAAAAAAAATATTTTTTTTTTTTTTTTTTTTTTTTAAATAATAGTAAGAAAGAGCTCTGTGGTCAGCTCTCGAAAATACAATAATGTGCGTTCGGTGCCTGTAAATTCGGCAAAAAGGGGGATCCCGGCTCCTTTGATATCAGTGTAATCCAGTGATTTTATAAAAGCCATGTGTTGCACCAGGAGTCTAGTTAGGAGCTGAATTCAAAGCCATCGCCGTTTTAACGGTCGCACTAGAATAGTGTTTAACAGATAAAGTAGCCGCCTGAACTGTAGCAATATATTAAAAGAAACAAATTAACCTAAAGCTGGCCTTTTTGTCTAAAGGAAGCCATTTTACTAAGGCACTGTGGCAATTACGTGTTGCCTTCTGTCCAACAGTTTGTTACTTACAATTGTTATTCAATCTGTCAAAGTCTGATTTTTTATGTGGGCTTTTTAAAAGGCAAAGCTAGTATACAGCTCGGGGGAAAAAATACCTCGACAATGAACCACAGCAGAAAAAGGAAGCTTTTAAAGGGAATGCGGCGATAGTTAATGTAAAAAGCTTCTGAACCTTGAAACCTTTTGTATTCTGCTTAATGAAGTTTAAAATGGCAATGGCTAATCGGGAGGAGAATACCTTGATATCGCGGAGAGCGCGGGCTAAAATCGCAGGCTGAGCGCGAGCGCAGCGACTTAGCCGCGGGCTTAGTGGCTTAGTTCTGTCCTCTGGGAAGGAATAGCCGGGCTGGGCTGGGAGAAAGCGCAGGGTATCGCATGGGTTCCATGTGGAGGCCGGCACCGCTGGGGAGCGAGCAGTTTGCGCAGGGCAGCGCGCCCCTTGCGCTGCCTGGGCCAGGTGACGGCAGCGCCGCGGCCCGCGCTGCGCGGAGCCCCCGCGGAGCAGCCACAAAAGAGTCACCGGGGAGCGGGAGCGGCTGCGCGGGCAGCCGCCGTCTCCGCGGCGCTGCGCGGGTTCTGCGCGCCGCGCTGCGCGGTGCTGCGCGGGGAGCCCCGGCGGGGCCCGGCCCGGGGCAACCCACGGCCCCGGGTTCGCGCCCAGTTCGGAACCCGCCAGCGCCGGCCGCGGAGAGGAGCGCGCAAAACGCGCGTGTTGCCATGGGGCGCCTTGCGCCCCAATCCTCCCCCTCTGGCCCTCTCCAACACCTCTTTTCCCTCCTTTTTCTTCCCGCATTTTCACCCCCCACCCCTGCTCCACAGGTGGACAACGCACCCGCAAAAAGAGATGCCCCTATACCAAATATCAGATCCGCGAGCTGGAGAGGGAATTCTTCTTCAGTGTCTACATAAACAAAGAGAAACGCCTGCAGCTCTCCCGAATGCTCAATCTCACCGACCGCCAAGTGAAAATATGGTTCCAAAACCGAAGAATGAAAGAAAAAAAAATTAACAGGGACCGATTACAATATTACTCTGCTAATCCACTACTTTAAAACTCGTAGCGTTTTTCAAGACGAGATTAAATTCAGATTTCGCCCTTGACAAGGTCAAGCCACGGGGTTACATGGAGGAAGGAGGTGTGTATCTGACGGGACTAGAAGAATCCAAGGTTTTACATAAATGCAAATCTACTCCGGACCTTTGACGACGACTTTTTATATATATATATATGTATGTATTTACATATCAACTGGAATCGATTTGATGTTGACCCACATGACATCCATTTGTAACGTCACCTGTGGGTGCAAACCCCATACCTCTGCCCTTCCTGAGCACTGTGGTCACGCTGCTAAGGCTCTAGGGAGTCACGAGTGGGGCCGGCACCCCCGTGGACACTGACCAGCCGGGGGTCTGTCCGTGTGGCCGCGTGTCCGTCCCCCTCGCGGGTTGTGCTGTGGAACATGTGGAGATTTCCCATTGGAGCTGACGTAACGAGGACCACTGCAGAATGCAAACTTTGGGGAATGCTCTTTTGTCCTTCCCAGAGGAAGAGGCCCGCGTTGGAGGCAGTGCTCCCTCGACCATTGGTCTGAGAAGAGAAGAGGGAGAAGAGGTTTGAAGAAGGAAAAACGACACCCTACAAGAGGCCAATCATGAGCTGTTATAATATGGATGTAGCGATTGATATAATCGTGTTTTCTTGGGGTTAGGGGTGCTGAGGAGTGGGTAGGGAGGAGAAGGAGAAGAAAATGAAAACAAAACTTTAATAATTTCAGGTAAAAAATTGCCATATATCGTAAAGAAACAATCACAGAAAAAAAAAGTAAGGAATTAGGAAATTTTAATTAGCTCACATTTTATTTATGACAACTGACTATGTGTTGCCATTTTCTTGGAGACAAATCATATATAAAGGCTAAAAATAAAATGGCGAGAAAAAGAAGTGTGAATTTCAGTGTTTTAAGAGAAACAAATACATAAAGGAAACTAAGCTTCTGGCTTCTGGCTCACAAACTTTCTTCAGGAAATACCTGTGGAGAACGACAGTTTGGCAAATACCACACAACACTTAATTGAAACTTGGCGTTGTGCAGTGCACTAACATCGGATCATTAAAATAACTGAATGGCATGTTCTTTAGAAGGTGGCTAGTGAAAGAGTAAAATCAGAAGCCCAACAATGTAAATACGGTAATTTTGCTGTTGTCTACTTTAAATATCACGAGCTCTACTTTGTTGCCCAGTCGACATATGCAAAGAATGGAGAGTTGTTTGGAGTTATTTTAAATATCTATAAATATATATATTTCCCTGCAGGAACCAAAGCGTGAAAAAATGCAATTTAAAAAGAAAAGGGAAAAAAAAGGAAAATATTTAAAATTCTATATCAGTTTACAAAGGATACGGTGTTCTATCGTTTAAGGTAATTTGCTGTTGAGAATATCTGAATGTATATTTCATACATGAATGGTGTTTTGCAAGACTTGTAAATAATAATAATAAAAAGAACCCATGAACTATTTTGTTCAAATGTTTTTTTCCCCCCATATTTTTTCTTTTGAGATTAGAGGGCGCGGAATTTCTTTACATGTGCAACAACGTGGTGATGAGAATGTTTACTGAGCAATGGATTTACCAAGTGGATGTAATTTCTTTGACACGGTTCACAAAATGCAGTATCTTTATATGACATCACTGTTTTCAGTATGTATCGTCTATATGTATATACAGTTTTCTTTTAATATGCGAAAGTATTTGGTTGCATGTATACAGTGAAACAGCGCACAAGGAAAATAAAAAACAATGGAAACTTTACATTTTTATTCTGGTGCTCTGTTACCGCCTATTATTTTACCTGATGTAAGGCTGGCACTCCAAATACTTCATGGCCTTGCTCAGTCTTTGGGTGCTATTTATTACTCCTTTATGAATCTTCGCTTTTTATTGTGTAGAAAACAAGTGAACCCAACTCGCTTTTCAGTCGGTTATAGGCAGGAGATAAAGAAATGAAGTGTGTTCATAGCTCAACTAATGCATAGTCCTTTCCTTATCTTTTGTACGATGCAGGAACAGCTCTGTTTTTCTGGAGGGTCGCTCTAACATTGCTGTTTGCTTCAGACCACATGTGTCCAAGGTAGCCACTTTAAAATTGTTGGTATTTGCGATTGGAGCCTGTTTTTATGATGCCACCAGCAAAGTGGATATAGAAGAGAGTTGATATGTGTGTTTAGTAATGTGAGTGCTCTAGGAAAATTGTTGTTTTTTTGGGGAAAAAATGAAAAAAGGGGAAAGAAAAAAAATGTGGATGGCGGTGGGGTGGAAATGGCCTGTTTGAAATTGTCCTTGATCTCCAAGGCAAGGCGGGGTGGGTTGAGGCGCTGGAGGGCACGGGGAGAAAGTTGGAAAGCGAGGTGGGGGACCCCAAACAAAACAATGACTGGGATGAGAATGTGTGTGGGGAAGAGTGAATCTTGCGTGTTGACCCTAAGCCTAATCAGCACAAGGGAGTACATTCTGTTTTCGTCTTGTTTACTGGCTTTGAACTTCTGTATTGCTTGGACATCACCCATAACCTTGAGGTGAAGGACTTACTGACTTGGGCCTTTGTTGACATCCGCGACGGAGAAAACGTCTAGGCAAAGGAAATGCTGGAAAAGGGGGAACATAAAAAAATAATAATAATAATAATAAAGGAGAGGGGGGAGAGACGTTTCTTGTTTGTTTGTTTGTCTGTCGTGGTTTGCACAGGAAAGAAAGGTGGATGGACAGACAGAGCCAGGCAGGCGGCCGGGGAGGGCGGGATGGGGAGCTGGATGGCAATGAAAGTTTAGCGACAAAGCTTCCTCTCCTGGTTAAAAATTAACTGGCATTCAGAGCCAACCCTGGAGACAGGGAAAGCGTGGAGTTCCTCTGGTTGGGGGTTTGATTTCCTAGCCCAATAAAACCGCATCCTCTGAACCGCCGTGACAATGTGGCCATAAAAAGTGTCCGTGACTCGTCCGCTCGCCCGGGCGCAGGGCCCGGCTTTAAACGCGACCGAGGCTGCTCCGGATCAGCGGAACCGCAGCGCGGGCCGCCACCGGGACCGGCACCGGCGCCGCAGCCGGGCCGGGGCCTTGGCCAGCGGCACCGGGCCCCGCTTGCCACGAGATGGCGATCTTCAGATCAATGTCAAAGCCGCCCTGACCGAGAGGAACAGCCCTGGAAAGGGGGGGAAAAAATCCCTCTTGGCCTTTGTTCACCAAGGAGCCGCGTGTTAAACGATTTCCCGTTTGGGCCGGGGTGGGCAGCGCCAGGTAAGTGCTCCCCAACGCGCTGGTGTGGCCCCCAGAGCCCGCACGGGCCCGGCTCCCGCTTTGTTGCAATTAAGCCCTTTGGAAGGGAACCGTAAGCAGGGGAAAAAATCCAAAACTTGGTGATTAAACTTATGAGGTGGTATAATATTAAAGGATCTTTCTGAGTTGCAGTTGACCTTTTTCTTCCTCTTTGTGAAGTTTTGGCCAGCCGCGTGGAAAATCCACGGTATCTGATTTTTTTTTTTAAGGGAGAGAGACTTGTAGATTTCTTCCAGTTATAAAACCCATAGCACTGGAAATATTATGGAAGTTGACATTTATGTGTGGACCAGTAGGTGTCTTCAATCATAGAGATCTATAGCAACATAGACTGCAAATGACAGACAATTCTGACGGTCTTATTGGACTTGAACTGTACTGCAGTAAGCGCAGTTTTGTAGCCTTAAAGGCCGGTTGTTCCATCGCAGCTGGACACACATTGTAGCTAACAAAGTTGGACACACTTATGTTAAAAAAACTTAGTATTCAGTTGCATATTTACTCCATGATGGCGTAAAAACAGATTTGGGTATCTATGCATCCATCTATCTCTCTATTTATGTATCTCAAATAGCACATGTGCGGTAAACAAACAATAGTTCCACATTCTCGTGGGCTGGGGGCTGCTCTGGGTTGCGGCTTTGAAACCCTATCCTGGCTCCGAGTATCTCTAACTCCAGGTTACTTTTCTCGCCCATAAAAGTTTCACATGTTTTTGTTATGTCTCCATTTGAGAAGGGGGGCGGGAGGCGGGAAGTGGCGTTATATGGACATACTGGTTTGGCTGCATATTTTAATCCATGCTTTTCTTTCGGGATGATGTACAATACTTAAATAACTGAAAATAGGGCTCATTTTGTCCTTAGGAGTCTTCATATGGAAACTAAGGGAACGTGCCTACAGTATTTTTGGAGAAGAAAAAAAAACCAATATTTTCAATTTGTACTCGGAGGGGGCTGTTGAAAGTGTAGTTGAAAGCACATGTTTAGTCGGTAGAGAGCAGTTCCGAGATGGTTATCGGAACCTATCGATTTCATCAAAGATGTTCCATTAAAAGCGCGGGGATTTTGATCTCCTTTGACCTCTCCTCGGAAATGTCAGGGCTTAAGAAGTCACGTTTTGAGGAGGAGCAGGGCAAGCGCCAAGGGTCCCTTTGCTAAATTTCATTTTACACCACTCCAGTTAAACTCAGCATATTTGATCAAATATTTATTTTTCCCCTTGTTGTTTCCCTGCCCCATTCAATGCTCTGTTAAATAAATCAAAGGGCCCCCAGCAGCAGTTAAAGCGCCCTCTGGTTACGAATTGTTTACTGACGGCCGCGGTCATAGGATAATATTTTAAAAAAACAAGCTTGTTTCTTACAATAACTGTTTATTATTTCACATGATTCGGGTTTGCATGTTTCGGGAGGCAAGAAGCGAAGCCAACTCAGTGTCTACACTGTGTTTAATTAATCGCGTACTCAACTTCAGTTCACATGGCACATCCAAATCCCTGGGAGGCTTTTTCATAAGCTCTCCGGGTTTGTGTTTTGTTGATTTTTTTTTAATTTTCTCACAATCTTTTTCTGAAACCCTTTGAAATCCGACCATGTGGGTCTGAAAACCAAGCTATGCTACAAGTTATATATATATTTGTTTTTGCATTCAGTTCTCATTTAATGAAAACGTGGCTGGGAAAAAAAAAGAGAGAAGCAATACAGTTTTCAAATGTCTTATTTATTCATCTATTTAGTCATTTATTTATTTTTAACTCTCTATCCTTAAAAGATAGGTCCATATATTTAAGCATTTACCCTCTCTCACGTTTCCGAATGATGCTTACGGCCATGCGGACAATAGAAAGGCGTGGGATGGGCGGTGGAATCAACCCTCCATGCATCGGATGGGGGGAATTTTATTCTGCTGCATACGGGAATTCGGAGCTCGTCAGAATTACTTGCAAAATATGTTCCTAATCCGAAAGAGTAAAGTGATACACATATACTATAAAATATATTTAGGAGAACAGGCCGCTGCATGGCTGGAATACCTGGAATAAAATTATTTCTCACCCTAATATTTTACCAGGATAATCCACCACAACAAGCGAATCCTCCCTTTTATCCCCCCGAACCCCCTCAAGTTGGAAGAATTTCTAATAAAGATAAAACTAGTGGGGCCATCACTTGTCACCTAACTTGGCACCGAGGCAGTTCCTAAATCTCCTGATTGAATTCCGCCTTCTTTGGAGCAAATCCAGAAAAAAAAAAATCTGGCACACATACATGCTCCTGACAACTGACAGTTCCAATATTAAATAACTATACTGTGATTGCCTTAATTTTTTGGCCATGTATAAAATGTAAACTGCAGCTGTATCTCCAGATAGGCGGCGCATGCAATGCTATAGCCAACTGCAAGGCCATTTACAATTGCGCAAATTGCAGCTTTCCTGACTCTATAAATGAGAGCAAATGAGAGCATATTTTAATTAGTTTACAAAATGCGTCCCTTGATTACCAATTCAGTATCTTTGAGTTTATATGGGATATAATAAATGGATAAATCATGAATTAACATGACGCATTTTGGATTTTCCAATCGGAGTCTGCATAGGCCGAGCGATCAGGTTTTATTTATTCCCTTATTTTGTTTTTAATTTTAGTCAAGCCAATAAAATAGGTTAACGACTCTATTAATGCATCTATTATATTTTTCTTAGATCAATAAAGCTTTATTTTGATAGAGTTGTCTGGACACGCGTGAATGTAGATTCTCCTCGAAAGCACCGCATTACTGATTTTGATATTTATCAGAACTTTATTTGCTAGAATTTATGGACCCTCTGATATCTTTATTTACAGAAGAAGAATTTTTCTAGAAAAAAAAAAGAAACTATTAGCTTTTCCCCGGCGTCCACAGTTTTCTTAAAAATATTCTTTTAAGTAGGGGTTAAGCTCCAAGGGAAGCAGTAGCAACACACAACACATGCCAAATTAGCTCAGTTTAGTCAGAATTGACCATTATCTTTTATAGTTAAGAATCAAGCGCCCATTATTAGTTTTACTTCACTGCGTTTGATGATGCTGGTTACTATTTGCCTTGGCCTTGTTAGCGATTAAAGAAAGCGCGGCTGAGGCAGCGCCGAGCGGAGTTCATGATCTCCGCCGAGTGCCTTGACCATCAAACCTCCCTTGCTCCGTTTTAGAAACACGGCAAAAAGGGGGCTCAGAACAGACTTTCCGATGGCAGCTCCTGCAGGACCCAGACACTCTCCTTGCGGTCAAAGCAGCCGAGGGCTAAATCCGAGCCTTTGCGTGGCGAATCTTTGTAACAAAACCTATAAGGAGGCGGGAGAAAAAAGTTAAATAATAATAAAAAAGATCTACTTCCGAATAATCTCCGGTCCTTGTGTCTGTTTTTTTTTTTCTGCATCAGCTTTCAAAGAGAAAACCAATTCGTGTTTGTTCCGATAGGTTTTGAGTCATTTTTTTCGCCTGGCGAGGATTGTAATGTAATTTTATAGGCCTGTTCCCCCTTTAATCCAATTTCTGAAAGCGAGCTGCTTATTTTAAAAACAGCTTTGGAAGGATTTCAAGTGTTACTCCACGATTCCGTATGGGTTTTAAGTTTGCAATCCATTTCTATTTAATTTGGCAAATGCAAAATAAACATACCGCAAGAGCGGACTTCCCCGGAGTAATTTTTATACCTGACTTGTGTAGAGAAATGTATTTGGAACGTGGATCTCGGGCTCACATTTCATTTTATTTAGATCTGTATTTATAACGTTAAGCCTATTGATAATAGCATTCCTGTATACCGGCCAATAAAATGGTTCCTTATATGGTATTAATTTTGCTAGCAGTGATATGGCCCTCATAGGAATCTGATAAGAGTTTGTCCATCACACATTAACACGTTGTGGGGCAAGTCAGGTTTGGGAAACACAAATAACATTGTGGAAGGAATTGCGGGTGGAAGAAAAAAAAATGGCAGGATTTCTATAGGCTCCTGGATCTGCTCCTATCACCGCATCCGACAGGCAAGACCCGCTTAGCACTCCCAAGTAAGCCGCGCTATAAGGCACATTTGCTCACACTGGAAAAATAAGGCTCCTTTCCATAAAGCTTTTATGGGTATTGCCAAGTTGTTACAACCTCTCCCTGCTCCAGCGTTTCCATCTGACAGGGACAGAGCCTGGGGAGGGCCCCAGCAGCTTAACTTGCCTGCGGAAAGTAACGTTTGCGCCTCACTGTCTCCAGCATGCCCGTGGGTAACTTGGGAATGAGGGAATGGTGAAGTGTGTATGTGTGTGTGGGAGTAATAGGAAATAAAGCAAAGAAAATTGAAAAATATAATAATGATAATATAATATAAATATAATTATAGTAATAATAATAGTCTCGTCGGAGGCAAACACTATATGGGGAAGCTCGTGAAGCTGGACAGATGGATGGACTGCAGGGAGAGCGGGGCTGGCAACGGGAGCAGGGGCGCGGAGCGGTGCGGAGCGGGGAGCAGCCCCGCAAGCCCCACCAGGCCTCGGTGGCCAAAATCTTTCGGCTCCGACCTCTCCATCCCGCCTGTGGCTGCGCTCCTGGCCGCGGAGCGCCGAGGGGCCGCGGGGGAGCGGGGAAGCCCTGAGCAGAGCCAGGCTCCGCTGCCATTAAACGCCCTTAATCCTCCGGGCCAGGCAGCTCGGCGACTTGGGAAGAGCCTAAGCGCGAGCTGATGGAAGTGAAAGCAAGGAGCATTTAGCGATTCATTAGAAAATCTGTCTGTCTCTCTGTCTGCGTGCCTGTCTGTCTGCTATCTGTCTGCTCCCTCCGCCGCAATGGCATTTGGACTGGGCAGAGCTGTCTAGTATCTCTGGATTCATCTACTTATTCCTTCCATTATTTAGTACTTTGCTCGTGAACGAGACGGTGCTTTTGAAGAGACGAAGAGGGAATCGTCCAAATGGGGAAGGAAGCGGGTGGGGGGGCGCGGGGAGGGGAGGAGGGGAATAAAAATGATCGCCCAAATATAAACACATCAATAAACGGGGTGTGCAGCATCCTGTGCGAATCCATTTGAACTGCCCACGTCTGGATTCTTTCTGTGGCATATGTCTGCCTTGATATTTTAAGTGGCAATCAGGGCTCGGGAAGAGTCCAGCGTTAACTAAAGCCCTGGAAGCTGCGACCGCACAATCAATCCTGCTGGAGTGGCGTGGCTTCCTAATAGATTCTTCAGCGCAGCAGCGAACATTTTTATTTCTAGTAAATTTAAGTCTAGCCTGGGGTTTTGGTGGTGATTTTCGGCTGGAAGCAGCCCATTCATCAGTAGTTTAACGCTAGCGACACGAGGCCCGTTTACAGTTTCCAATGATCCGTGCTAAACAATAACATGCCTTTTATTTCTTAAAAAATGAGACAATCCAATAAAAGGCGCAGCGCCTGCGCATGCAAAGCGGGACTTTATTAATTCCATGGCGAGCAGGGGCTGCGCGGGGTGGCGAGCGCGCAGGGCTTCCTGCGAGCCCGGCTGCGGCAATAAAAGCTTCATCTCCAGACCGCTTCATCCTCGCTATAATAAACATCAAGCCCGCCGGGCTATTTTATAGCGGTGCGCGTGATAACAGGGCAGCGAAACTTGGCGCAAGTGGCCCCAAAACGCGCGGCGCCCGCGCGCTCCCGGGGCGCAGCTTGCGCGCGGGCGCACGTGCGCGCCCAGAAATCCATATCGCACATTTATATACGCATCTATATCCCAAATTCAGAGGTCGACCTGCGAGCAGCTCCGTGCATACGAAACCAGACGGGGAGGGGTTGCTGGGGAGGCCCCGGTTTCCATTGGCTGCAAGCGCCTGCCGTGGTGCGGGGGGATCTCTAATCATATTCCGCATGTTTTGCACAAGAAATGTCAGCCAGAAAGGGCTATCTGCTCCCTTCGCCAAATTATTCCACAACAATGTCATGCTCGGAGAGCCCGGCTGCAAACTCTTTTTTGGTAGACTCCCTCATCAGCTCGGGCAGAGGGGAAGCGGCGGGAGCAGGAGGCGGAGGCGGAGGCGGAGGCGGCTACTATCCCAACAGTGGGATCTACCTGCCACAAGCGCCCGATCTGTCCTACGGGCTGCAAAGCTGCGGACTTTTCCCCGTCCTGGGCAAACGCAATGAAGGTACCTCTCCAAGCATGGTCCCCACCTCGCACCCCTACGTGTCCAGCATGGAAGTGTGGTTAGACCCCCCGCGCTCCTGCCGCATGGAAGAGCCGGAGAGCCAGCAGGCCACCTCGTGCTCCTTCGCTCCCAGCATTAAGGAGGAGACCTCCTACTGCCTCTATGACTCAGACAAATGCCCCAAGGGCTCGGCCGCCGCCGAGCCCGCTCCCTTCCCGCGCCCGAGCGCCGAGGGCGGCGCGGGCAGCCCCGACGGGAGCGGGGTGCCGGTCC
>JAUBOD010000163.1:2929362-2939697 GCA_032353885.1 Nothura maculosa
AAAGAAAGAAAGAAAGAAAGAAAGAAAGAAAGAAAGAAAGAAAGAAAGAAAGAAAGAAAGAAAGAAAGAAATAGAAAAAAAAAAGAAAAAAGAAAAAAGAAAAAAGAAAGAAGGGGAAAATTATAAATACAGATATGTATAAATGTCTATTATTATTACAAAATGCCAATACTGTTTTAAGCAAATGCATTCTACCGTTATTATAAATGTTAGTTCTAGCTATATCTAGTTCTTACCTTAAATCGGAATAAATTAATATTGTAATGCTGCTGTGCGTGAAAAAAGACGATGTTTATGTTCTCATAGAAGAATAAAAACGTGGAATGAATCCTTTTAATTTTACCTCTTTTTGTGACTGTTTATCCTCAGGTTCTACTTTATGCCTTCAAGAACTTTTACAACAGGAATAGTTGCCTAAACCCCCTGCAATTACTTTAGGAATCTATTTAAATATTACCTAGACGGTCGTAATTTGTCTGGGCCGTATAGCGATGGTGCTCTAAGGTTTGTCGGCTTTTGTTCAGTTTTATGACTTGCTAGTATATCTGGATTGTTGCTGTCTTGAACGAGTGGTTTCAGTTGACTGAGGAGCTGCATAGACTGAGGGAGCAAATTACTATTTCGTGAGGGTAGGAAAGCGATTTGTGTTTTTTTTTTTTTTTTTCCTTTTAATCCAACACCTACAATATGTGGAGATCTTTAACAACAGAGGACAATGAGAAATAAAAAATAAATAAATAAAAAATCCAGCTTTATCTCAGAGCTCAGGGGCATCTGTGAAGGTGAGCGCATGGGCAGGGGGGACCGACCTCTCCGTGGTGCTTGGACAAGGCTGTGTCCCCTACCTGGCTGCATGCGGACGAGCTGCTTGAACCAACGTTGCTTTTTGCATCCTCCCTCCCTTCTCTACTGCATGTTTATCCAGCAGGGTCGTGCACAAAGGGAAGGCAAAGCGAGGGCTGGGAGAAGAGCGACAGCTAATGCTGCCTTCCAGGCTCTGTGTGCGCTGGGAGGAGGAGGAGGAGGAGGGGGGCTAGACTTTGAACCCGGGCTTATTGGGAGCCGTTAGCTTTTTATGATGTAACATTGTCGTGCACGGCCTTTTCTTCCCGCTTGCGCCTGCATGGAGAGGCTGGGGCTGCCCGTAGGGGAGGTTTTGAGGATATTTCTCTTGTTTCCATCAATGCACCAGGGCTGGCTGGGGGGTGCGAGGGGAGCTGGCGGCGCGGGCGGGTTCAGGTTTGTTTTAGTCACGTTTCTGGTTTTATTTTCGTAGCGGGATCCTTGCGTTAAAGACCACGGCTATGGGGAAAGTACTAATTAGCGCCTGCGAACTGCTCTGTGGTTTAGGTAGTTTCATGTTGTTGGGGCTCCAGCTTTCTCTCTACAGCACGAAACTGCCTTAATTACTTCAGCTGATATCATCACCAGGTATGCTGGGGGCGAGGGTCCTTCGTGCCCGAAGAAATCTTACATTGAAGTTATCTCTAGGCGTCAAGTCCCAATGCCACTGCTCCCCATCTGCGACAGAGGCTCCTGTGATTCCTCACATAAAACCGGCAGCCGGAGGGGAAGCTTGACAAGTTCTTCAAGGTTAGATAGCGCCTAAGCGAGTCCTTGCCTGCTGATGGGATTTTCATATCTCTCGCGGGCTGCATTCAAGGTCAGGGGCCTTTTGGCATCCTGCTCCGTGTGGGTCGAGCTCCAGCGGCCGGCAGTGGGGGGATGTTGTATTTGTTATCTCTGTGTCCGGATTTATTAAGAAAAATAATAATAATAATAGAGGGAGTAAAAGGTTCTCTGCTGCCTGGTGTGGGGAGAGATCAAGTGTGCGCCATGGCAGCACCTGCACGGCAAGGCCCCGAGCTTGGCCGTGCGCGTTGCCCTCACTCTCCTCGTCCCCATCGCGGAGCTCGTCGGGGGCTGCGGGCCCGCCCGTCCGCGGGGCCCGCTCCGACGGGGCGCCCCGCAAGGCCTCGGTGACGATCACGACCGCTGCGCGCCCGCGGGCCGCGCTCCGCCGCCGCGCAACGGGCAACAGCGACCTCTCCGGGCCCGCGGCCGCCGCCGCCAACGCCGCCAACGCCGCCTTTTGTGTCGCTTCGCGCTCCGCAGCCCGAGTGGCCCCGCTCCGCGCCCGCCGCACCGAACCCTAGCAGTGATGGGGAAGCCCGCGGGGGGCTGCTTGATTATATACAAGCCAGAAAAAATATATATAACAGAAAAACAGCATAAAAAGCACTATTTTTTCTCCTTTTCTCTTTTTCTTTTTTCGATGTTATTTTTCCCTTTTAAAAGGTAAGCTTTCTGCAAACTTGCAGCCGAGCTGCAGGAATTCGGAGCAGTCTGCAAAGCGGAGTTTAACCGGTGCCCTAACTGGGTCCTTGCAGGAAGGGATGTCTTGCCCGGGGCAGTAGCAGTTCTTTGCCTTGCGCCTGCCTCCCGCGCACTGCGCGGGATGTGCTTTGTCTGTGCACATATAGCGGCTATATTAATGGTATATATGTGTATACGGGCCTGCCTGGATAGCCCTTGCACACAGGCTTGCCCCTGAGCTGTGTTTTCCATTTGAGTCACGTTATGTGGATTTTTCATCGCATCCCCCAAAATCTGATTTTTTTTTTTTAATCTCCTGACATCTATTCCAAAAAATCTCTTCGGAGCTGCAGAATGGGCTGTTTGCCATGCAAAGAAACCCCGAAAAAGAAAAAAAAAGAGAGAAAAGAAAAACAAAATAGAGACGAGAGAGAAACAAAGGCGATCCTGAACTTCCAGTTCAAAAGAGATCGCAAACGCTGCAGAACCGCCCCCCCACTAAAGCCCCTAGTCCGGATACTCGCACGGCTAATGAAATAGCACTTACTGATGTCCCTTACTTCCCAAAGACGACGTCCTTCCCGGTGTAGTGGGGAATAAATGCCAGCGGGACTGCAGCTTCCCTCATTTGATTATCCGGGACGGAGCTCAGGAAGGATTTTTATTTAGATCGCAGAGAGAGGGCTTCATTCCTGGCTATTCCAAGCTCACATTGCAATTTGACTTGAACTTTTTTTTTCCCCCTCTTTGTGGTCTGGTGTCTCTGTGTAAGTCATCGTGATCCTTAAACTGTTAGAAACGCTGATTGTACGGGGTGAACGCCGCTCTCATGCGTCGCGGGGCCCGCATGTAAAATACACCGGGAAAACTCGCCTTAAAAGGACGGGAAGAGCGGCGAAAGATCGGGGGCTGTTATCAAAATCTCGACCTCGTGAAAAATGTCTATATTTATTTGCTAAATGTTAACCCTTCTTTCTGTACCCCCTCTCCCGACTCATGCTGGCAGTGAAAAAAAAAAGGAGAGAGAGAAATAAAAATTCAGACACGTTCTGTTAAATGTTATTGTTATTCATTTGCTATTATTTTTGGTGAGGAACCAAAAAATGAAACCCGCTGCAAGTTGAGAACCCAAATTCGAATATAAACATCCAGGACTCCTGCAGCTCAGATTATTTTTTTCTGAATGGAAAAAGGAAGTTCTACAATCACATTTCACCACAGCTGACTCTTAATAATAAATACAAATGACGTGGAGTTCCGTCTTTCCAGGAAAGAAATATCTTTTTTTTTCTATCACGATGTGTCTTTACAGACGAAAAAGAAAAAAGGTCAAAAAAAAAAAGCCCAGAAGATATTTATTTGCATTTTTAAAATTGCTAGAAAATAATGGGCTACTTGTTTGTAAAAACCATGTTCTGTATTTTTTTAACTGTAAGGGTGGATAATAGCTTCATTATGGGCCTTTACAATCCTGAATGGGGAGCGGGAAGATTGTTAATATAGGATGTCTGTAGGATTTCTGATTAAACTGTTGGGAAGACATTAAAAGAAAAAGCAAGGGAGAAGGAGAGAGGGAGAGAGAGAGCGAGAGACAGGGAGAGACAGCCCACATAGCCCTGTAAAACTAATTAGAACCACACTTTTGCATGCACAATATTTACACGTGATTTTAATTATTAGCCCGCGGTCCCTACCATTTGTTGGGATCTACAACAAAAAACCTTGGGGTTTTCAACAACAGCAACAAAATTTTTCGAGTAAATGTAGCCTCGTACGGAGAATTTCTTCCCCACTGCATCCCATTGACCACCCTTCTTGGCAAACAACGGGCAATAAAGCGCGTGCACCCCCGAAGTCCACAGTCATATTTGCCACATGCGCAGCGGCCGCTTAATCCGTAGCCCTGGCCTTGCCTCTGGCCGCCCTCCTGCCGCAGAGGCTCCAACCCTGCGCGGGGCTCCTCCTGCGGCGGCTCCGCGTCCTGGAGCAGAGGACGCGCCAGCAAATCAATAATTATATTTGCCCGTAAATTGACTTCCCCGGGATGTGGCACAAGCGAGAGCGCCTGTTACAGCCACCCCGGCGAGCAGGGGCCGATCGGCAGCGGGGAAAGGCTGCGCTTTTCTTTCTGCAAGGCGTGGATTTAAGCCTGGGGCGGCTGGATCGGTGCGGTCGCGCTCTCTGCGCTCCGACCCTCCGTGCTGCGGAGCCCCGCGCAGCCGGCCAAGGGCACGGGCGGCCCCAGCGCGGATGCGGGGCGGGGGTGGCCACGGCGGGTCGGACACTGCCGCTCCCGACGCGCTGGGCAGCGCGGACGGGTGCGCAGGAGCCGCGGGCTCACCGAGAAATAAAATAAATTAAATTTATAATTATAATAATGAAAAGAAAATGGTGCGGATTTGCTGAGCCCGTGGAGAAAGGAGCTCCCGTCGCCCTGGCTGGGCCGGCAAGGGCAGACAGCGCCGAGCCGTTTCGGGAAGAGGATATGTGGAATTTGACTTTTCCTGGGCAGCTCTGGTTAGCTCCGCACTCAGCGGAGCACTATTATTTACAGTTAGTTCCCAAACTAAACACAATAGTATAATTTAACCTTTCCAAGCACTCGTAAATTTTTACTGCTGCGGAACACAGCAATGCAAATGAGTACGCTCATAGTTACTGACTTAATAACAACTCTGTGGCTCCTGAAACAATAACTCCTTATGAAATATAATAAATATATATTTAAATACAGTATACTGCAATTGCTATTTTGCTTTTCTTTTATTGCTTCAATTATTGTATAATTTTATGTGGAGGTCTCCGATCAGAAGGATTCTTTTTATTGTATTTTTTTTTCACGAGGAACACGACCCACTGATGGGATGATTAATTATGATATAAAATAGTCCGCTTAGGGAAAAAAAAAAGGGGAGGGTGAAGAGGAAGGATGGGGGGAGCACGCGGAAGGCGATCTCTTAATCTCAGCTGGCCGCAATTAAAACAAAACCCCCGCCGCATAAACTCGAATATCCCTTTGCATAAAAACATATGGCCCCGCTATAAAAATTACGGCTGGAAAACACTGGCCCATTAATAGCGCGCGGACTGATTTATACTTTATTGTTCTGCTCGCCCGCCACGTGACGCGCGCAGCCAATGGGCGCGCGGGCGGCCCTCAACTTATTAAGTGACTCTACTTGTTCGCCGGGACCGCGGAGTCGCGGGCCCCGAATCGCGGCGGCTCCGGCCATGGCGGCCCCGGGCGCCCTCGGCTCTTACTACGTGGACTCCTTCCTGGTGGCCGAGGGCGACGAGTTGGCTGCGCCCCGCTACGCGCCCGCGCTGCCGCCGCCGCCGCCGCCGCGGCCGTCGGGGCTCGTGGAGCACCCCGAGCTGGCGCCCTGCAGCTTCCAGCCCAAAGCGCCCGTCTTCGGCCCGCCGTGGAGCCCGGCCGGCGCCAGCGGCGTCCCCGCCGTCTACCACCCGTACGCGCAGCACCAGGCGCCGCCCGACGGCAGGTACATGCGTTCGTGGCTCGAGCCTGTGGCGGGCTCCCTGTCCTTCCCCGGGTTACCTTCCAGCAGGCATTACGGCATTAAACCTGAACCGCTGGCGCCCAGGAGGGGCGACTGTGCCACGTTTGACACTCACACTTTGTCTCTGTCTGATTATGCTTGTGGTTCTCCTCCAGTTGATAGGGATAAGCAAAGCCACGAAGGCGCATTCTCTGAAAGCAATGGAGAAAGCGAGGCAAACGGCGAGAAAGCCCAGATTGATCCAAGTAAGTGGCCCCGCTGGGGTAATGGCCTTGGGGACGCGGGGAGGTGCCAAGGTGCGGGGGCTGCCCCCGCTCGGGGGTCCCGCGGGGTCTCTCGGGGGCTGCTGGATCGGGAGCTGGGAGCGCTTCAGCTCTGCCGGCCTGGAGGGAAGCAGGAACCCACCCGGCCAAACGCAGGGAAAAAAGGAATAGCACCCCCCACCCCCAGGGTCGTCCCATTTCCGAGCGATCTCCGTGGGACGTGAGCGCACTGCGGGGAAAGGGGCTCGGGCAGTCCCTTGGGAGGCTGGAATTTGTGGCCGCTCTCGGGCAGGGCTGTTTGTCCTGGGGCACCGAGCAGCGCCGGGGCTTGATCCACCCTCAAATAGCACCCCCCGCCCCACACCTCCTCCCTCTCCCTCCCGGTGGGCAAACCTGAATGCCCCCAGGACAGCTGAGCGGGGAGAAGCGTCCTGAGCAGGCGAGGCTTTAATTATGGCAGCCCTAGGCTGAGCCGCCCGCTCCTTGGGGCCGGCCTCTGCGTACATGGGAGAAGGTCAAAATTCAGGGGAAAAAAAAAAGTGGAAAAATACCCCGGTGACCTGCTGGTCTGGCTGGACACCTTCGAGTAGTCTAATAACCGGAGACTCGTTTGTGCAGCAGGGAAAGGAAATGGCAAGAGACGCAGCAGAGAAAGCGAGAGAGAGAGAGCAAAGAGGGATTTAAAATGGCATCCTGCAAACAATTAAAATCTATAACTAAGCTAGGGGCGGCGGGGGCTCGGCCGCGCGTGGCTGCGTGTGACCTCCCCACGCGCCCCTGTTTGGGTCCCATCGTGTCCCACCTTCCTGGGGATCTAGGTACGCGAAGGGGAACGTTGTACCCCCATATGGGGATAGGCAGGAGCGTTGCAGTCGCCGCATGGAACTGCGGCGCTGCGCGGTTTCCTCCTTCTCGTCCTCTCCGCCCTCACCCTGTCCCCTGAGCCTGAACTTCTCCCTTCGTTTTCCTTGCAGATAATCCAGCTGCAAACTGGCTCCACGCGAGGTCCACCAGGAAAAAGCGGTGCCCCTACACCAAGCACCAAACGCTGGAACTGGAGAAGGAGTTTCTGTTCAATATGTATCTCACCAGGGACCGTAGATACGAGGTGGCCAGGCTGCTCAACCTCACCGAGAGACAAGTGAAAATCTGGTTTCAGAACAGGAGGATGAAAATGAAGAAAATCAACAAAGACCGGGCCAAGGACGAATGAGGGCGGTGTGCGGGCGTGAAAGAAAATGCATACGTTAAAAGGAACAAGACCAGTAAAAACAAAAATCATCAAGAACAAAATTCCTCCCCTCGAGTCCTACCATACAGTGCGTCTGGGTCCAGGCCTCTCTGTTTTTGTTTTTTTCTTCCCCATGGCAAATTCTGGTTGTAATTGTACCTTGATTGTCACAGTAGCATGACGGCCAGTTTGCCAGGAGAGGTACAGTAAGACTTTTAATTTTCTAATAGGAAAGCAAAAGGGGGCATTAGCACGAAGAGGCTGTTTAGATGGCTTGTATAAATCTACCTGTTTCTTCACTTGCGGAAAAAAAGAAGAGAAAAAAAAGAAAAAAAAAGAAAACAAAAAACTACCTTTTCATAATGCACAACTATTTACGGACTGTGTAGTTTAGTCTACGTAGTTAATTTTATTCGCTCTTTGCGTGGCAGAGAGAGCTCTGCTCTAATACTTGAACACTGTGTTTTATTGTGGTAATTATGTTTGTGACTCAATTTATGTGCTTGGGTGCTGTACCGGATGTAATTGTGTAAGCTAGAATTCAATTTGAACTCAGGTTGTTTATTATAAAAATGGCATAGAGTATAGCTCTGTAGTGTATTAAGTCTTTTCTGTATAATTAGACAGTTAACCTTTGATTGTAAAAATATATATTATATATATATATACCAATTTAAACACGAAGAAGTAGGAAAAAAAGGAAGTTTGTCCGGGATGTCTAGAAACTACGGTTCTCAAAATATTTCGAAGCAAGTCATTTTAGTATGCACAGTTGATATATATAGTACTGTCTTTGTCAGTTGTATATATAATCTATATATTAAGAAAATAAATAAGCAGATTAGCTTAAATATTGTTTTTGCACCAGTGAGCAGTTATCAGTTTGGGGAGCTATACGTATATGTGAGAAAAATAAAAGGTAACTACCTATCGTTTACGTTTTTATTTTAATCAAATAATTTGATGGTTATTGTAATGAAGGTTAATTTTATTGATAATAAATTATACACTATGAAAACCTGCATTTGGTTATTGTAAATTTGTATCGACTATAAAAAAAGAAATCCGGGAAGTTATGTTGTTGCAGAACGTACACTGTCTATTTTGAAATAGTTACCTCATGGCCTACTGACCAAATCGTTGTGTTGAAATGATATTTAACTTTTGCCAAATAAAATATATTGATTCTTTTACATTTTGTGATGTATTTAGATTATTAAGAAGAGGTTCTCGCACAGAACCACTGCGAGGCTCAGCCAGCAGACTTGGCAGGGGCAGAGCAGCTGCAGGGGGAAGTATTTTTATTATTATTATTATTTCTGAGCCAAGGCAAACGGCTCCATAAGCGCAGAGTCGAGACGATAATTTGGCCAGATTTAAGTCCTAAGTGTGTTTGCTTCCCTGGGAGCAGGCACAGCTCGTGTGTCCGTATTCCCAGTCCCCCCTTTCCGTCCCTCCCAACCCCGGATATAATTTCGTAAACTGGTGCTTAGCAAGGAAAGAAGGAGGCTCTTTCAGAACCGAAGGGAACATACTCTGAACTTAAGTTATTTTTTTTTTTCTGAGTAGAGTGGGGATATTTAAGACTAATCCAAAATGTCCGATGTTCTTCAGTGCGGACAATAATGTAAATCAGGGCGACAGCGACATTTAAGCTGAGATATTTAATTAGCCTACGATAAAACGTCTAGGACTAAGTGTGCTTCAATGAGCTTTGTCCAGGGGCTCGCCTTACCCCTGCATCCATTTTAAATCCCCTTCCAGAGATAATTGCCCATGCAAAATATGTTATTTAAAGCGCCACCCATTATTCTCTTCCCTTGCGTTCACTTTTGTGATTTTTTTCCTCCTTTCAAATGTCCCTTGGCAAATAAAAACAATACATTGTATTTTACTAGCGCCTTAGATTATATATGCACATACACACACACACACACACACACACACATATAAAATTTTACAGACAATTATCGTTGAATTTATGGTCTCGATTTTACTCGCTGGTTTAGCGCAAGGAAGGAGCCGAGCTGGCAGCGGGCTGGAGCCGGGAAGGAAAAATACATTGAATAAATAAACAAATAACATAAAATAAAGAAGGGCTCTGTGGGGTGGAAGATTCCTGTACCCACCCTCCGAACACGCACCCTCCCCCGCCACTCTAAGCCAAATTCAGCTGAGAAATAAGAGAAAATGGCCAAGTCTGTGAGCGGGCTGGAATTTACCCTTGTGTGGGGCGGACATCTTACTGCTCGGCGTGGATATCCTCCATAACGTGATCCCACCCCACCTCCGCAGTGCGGGCCAGGATAGGGAAGAAGGGAAGCCTTGTTGTTGCACGAGCACATGCATATAGATCTGCGTGTCTATATGTATTTATTAAAGCGAAATGAGGAAATAAAGGGAATCCGCTTACGGTCTTGACAGAAGTTGTTGTTAGGAAAAATTCAGAGACATGCAGTGCAATAAAAGAAAATGACTGCTGTAACCATTTATGGGGTGTAAAACGCTGCAGGGCTAAGGCCAAAAAAAATCTTTGGGAGCCGGCGAGATGTTTGCAGATGTGCAGACTTGCGGAAGAAGGACAACAACCAAAATAATTCCCCTTTACCTTAAAAAAAATAATAAAAGGAATCCGGCGTTAGAGGTGAGGAGCTCTAATTAGTGCCGGGGAGCCGGCTCTGGTGGGCGCCCAGAGAGCCCCTAATTGCTCCCCGAGCCGGGGTTTGGGGAGGCTGGGACGCCCTCTGTTGTTGCAGACGGAGGCGACTTCAAAGAATCGGCATTAAGAGTGTGTAATAAATGACGGGTCTGCAAACTGTCTGGAATTCGGCCCTTAATGAGTTTACAACTGTCCAGCCACAATTAAGATTTCCCACAAAAGCCTTTTCATTTGTTTTGTCTGGCTGTTTTAGATAAAGCGGGCGAGCGGAAATAACAGCCTTTTATTGCTGCCCGCTCTGCTCCGGGCCGCAGCGGGGCGGGGGGCGCCGGTGGGCGCGGGCGGCTG